>JANAVB010013999.1:5146093-5271093 GCA_029216955.1 Iris pallida
TGTGTCAATCCTTCTCCTCATACTTTTATATTCATGTTGTTTATATTGTTTCTAGTTTCGTTGTGTCTTATTTCTAGTTTTACTTTATCATACTTCTAGTTTACATGTACGCTCTTAATTTTTGTTATATATTCATCTTCTGTTATATTGCTTTCATGTTCACGTGTGTCTCATGATAGAGTTGTCTAGTCCTATACCAGTGTTTCATTGACTTAACTTGATATGACTTGACTTGAGTAGGACTTGACTAGGACTTGACTTATCACATTCTATAGATTGTGAGTGCTTACCTTGACTACGGTCTATAGCATATTTGATCGTGATACTAGGAGTGGCTAAAATCTTGATTGGGAGTGCTTGCCTTGACTACAGTCTATATGTTTGACCTGTTAGCCACGACTAGTATGCCATGTATGTGGCTTAGGATCCTTGTGTCTTAGTTTTCTTGTGTCTTAGTTGATTCTTTCACAACTATTTTTTATTTTTTTTCTACATATTTTATACTGTTACATTTGGCATATTTTTCTGTATCTTTTTACGTCTCTCTGAGGACTGGTGATCTCTCCAGGTCTGCTGAGCTCGTTTGTAGATTAGATGGAGGATTAATAATTATTTCTCCAGGACTTCAGGTATATATTTAGTTTATATCTTTTTATATTCGTCCAATATTATATTTTATTTTACTTTGACTATGCTGCTGTATAGACTAGTTTTACAAGCTTATTTCTCCTTCAGAAGCTTGTTCAAGATAATTATAATAGAGTATGGTCCACTTTATTGTATATTGTCTCTTCTTATTACTTTAACCGGTATGTTAATGCCTGACCAATATTAATATACTTGTTTACACAAGAGTTTATCTTCAGTAGATTAAGATATAAGTAGTTGTTATAACCATATAGTTTATTTTAGACAGCTTATATATATTCGAGCTGGGCTGGAGTCCTCTTGATACGTAGTTGGCTTGTATATGATCTTTTATTCCTACGTATTTTGGGACTGGGGCATTATATTTTTTGGTGGCCCATGCAGGTCGAGTTAGCCGTTTTGGTTACGTTACTGTACCGAGCGGGCCTGCGAATATGATTAAACCTTAGAAATCTCAATTCACAACTGTCTTGACAATTCTTTTAGAAATTTTGCTACCGTTCTTGAACTTCTTAATTGCTCTTTATTATTCTTCATTTGCTTTTCCATGCCATTGTTTCTTGTCCTTCCTATTTCGGAGTGACGAACGATCGTGCTTTATAGAATTTATCAGAAATTCTTAAGTGATAGTGTAAGTTAGTTTTCTTATTGAATTTCGGTTGCTTGGTAGATATAAGGGGATTAGAGATGCCATATACTTTAGATAGCTAGTATTATAGATTTTTGCAACTAGAGTGCTAGGGATATAAATTTTTAGGACATCATGTGTTTAATGGGTATTGTGACCAAGGTGGGTAGACGTTCTCAGTGAAATAAATATATGAACATACTAGGTTACGCACTTATGGTAGTCACTCGATCAAGAATAGAGTGCTAGTTTTAGTAGTGTAAAGATTGACCATCTACAAGAAGAACCTAAATATAGCCTAATCCAACCTAGTTACTATTATGTCCTATCAGTTGTATAATTAGGATTAGACAGAATGGTAGGTATCACTTAGCTTGGTCAGGTAAAAAGAGACTTATATAATTGTAATAATAATATGGTTAGGAGAATATAGTTAGACATTTAGACTAGATGCACAATTTAGAAGTTTCATAAGCTCCACCTATATAATCACAATCACATGTGAGGATCGCTAGTAGGTAAATAAGTTTACAGTCATTCAAATTTAGGAAGGAGTTAGTGGCCATGGATGTTAGAAAATAATTATAGATAGTTGAATTAGCATTAGCTTGCCAGTTGTTTCTTTTAGGCTAGAATAGCAATATTTTAGAGTATGTTCCTTAAATATTTGAAGACAAGATGGATCATTTGTTTGATGGTTGGAAAGCACTTTCTCCCTTATCATTATTGAGTTGTTTGATAAATTGAATTTTGAGGACGAAATTATTTTAAGGTGGGTAGATTGTATGCACCCTGATATTTGAAAAAAATTTATATTTTTGATGATTTTTATTATTATTAAAATAGAATTTATATTTAGTTATGACTACAGATGTACTTTCCGTACCTTGATTTTAGGAGCACAAGAAGCGCCAATATTTTGAAATGTTCTTCATAAGTTTTGAAGTAGATAAGTCCACCTCAATTTGATATAATGTCTCATCCAAACTTGTTTCCTAACATTTTCTTGACTTCACACCATTTCGGGTCAATTTATGCTAATTATCTAACTTCCAATTTTAGTTCGGGACTCAACATAGATCGAAACCATTTAACCCAATATATGATTTTGATTCACTTTGAGCCGACGACACATGTACTAAGGGTGTGTCACTCAATCGAGTTTCCATGTGCTATTTATTTGTAAATGGCACATGAGACTCATTGGTTGACTTTTTGGGTTCGATTTGACTAAAAAATATGTTTGGTCCCTAACCTAGCCAACCCCACTTGGTAGAGCCATGTTAGGTCACCATGACCTAGTAGAAATATTTTGAATTTATTTTTGGGATGTTATGCAGCCAAAAAGGTTTAAGTATAATTTTGTATATATATGATTATATTTATAATAGCCTAATACTATATATATATATTTATATATATAGCTTTGGTCATGGTTAAGTTTTGAGATGCACATCGACTAAGAATTTTGGCACAACTAGGGTAGTTGTGTGCTTTGACTAGTGTTTTAGCCATAGTAGGACAGGTCGAGCCATATGTGCGACCTTACAAGGAAAACAAGTCAAATTATGGCTTAATCCCTATAAATGGTTTAATTAATTAATTATAAATACTTTTGATTTTTAAGAGACCCGGTTGTGCTAACTAGCCCGAACTTGACCCAACCAAAACCCATACTCGGCCATATGGCAGCTCCATGCATGGCCTTTAACCCCTAAATTTCACTAATTCATAATATTAATAATGTTATATATATTCAAGGCATAAATAACATTATTAATATTATGAATTCGTGAAATTTAGGGGTTAAAGGCCATGCATGGAGCTGCCATATGGCCGAGTATGGGTTTGGTTTGGGTCAAGTTCGGGCTAGTTAGCACAACCGGTAATATATATATATATATATATATATATATATATATATATATATATATATATATATATATATATATATTATATATATTCAAGGCATAAATAACATTATTAATATTATGAATTAGTGAAATTTAGGGGTTAAAGGCCATGCATGGAGCGGCCATATGGCCGAGTATGGGTTTGGTTTGGGTCAAGTTCGGGCTAGTTAGCACAACCGGTAATATATATATATATATATATATATATATATATATATATATATATATATATATATATATATATATATATATAAATGTATAATGTTTAATGAATGTAGTTTAATTGTAAAATTTTATATATAGATAAAAGGTTTACCAATAAACATTTATTTATGTAAGGAATAAACATAACTAGAAATTCTTTGTTATAAATATTTACAAATACCTTTATATAAATATTTTATTATTTAAGGATTTTTCTATGATTATTTAGAAAATATTCTGCACAGAAGTAATTAAATAATAATAATAATAAAAAGGGTAATGATATTAGTGTTAATAATAAGATATATGTGCCCTAAAATTTTTAATAGGGAGTATATCTTCAAAGTGTTTTTAAAAGATTTTATATTTTGATAGGAAACTATTTCAAATTAATTTTTAGACTCTATTTTAAATTATTTTAACTAGCCGATACTATTTTAAATATTTTAAATTATTATAAAAGAATTTTTAACCAAATTTGAACCTATCTAACTGGAGCCATCCTATTATTTGATAACCAAAAAAATCTACGCATATATCCTAAAATAAATCAAAATAGTAGTCCATATATGCCTAAGGTATTTTAAATTACTGTCATAATCCAAATTCGATGCTCACCTAATACGTACAAACTTAACTCCAAATATAAAGCCTAGATAAATTCCTTCTATGTACTCCTCTTCACCATCCAGGCATCACCAATGTACGACCCAACCCAATGCCTCCATACCGAGAATTGTTCAAGTCCTCGACTCCAGACAGAGTCTTATCGAACTCGTCAACGCAATGCTTCCCAGGTACGCACACACCTCGTCGCTACCGCACACCTCGTCCTGCCGCCGCTCGGTCCTCGGCGTGCCACTCGTGCAGCCGCACGTGGCTAGGCGCATAAACGTACGAGGGACAACAGCAGCGAGGGTAGCAGCGGTTAACAGCATTAGTGGCAACAGTAGGCACTGGCAGCAGCGGCGACGTCGTCCAACCGCCGCCACCATCCGACCACAAAGGCCCGACAAACCACCACGCGCAACCCCAGGGAACCAACGCAGCCCAGCGGCCTTCCCGCGATCGATTTGGACGTTTAACCAAGTTTGCTTCGTGACACGTATAAATCCCAAGTCAAATTTGAGTTTCGTCGCTGCAACTTTGGATGCATTTTTTAGACAATTCAACTGTTGGATCTTTGATCCAATTCTTTCGTCGCAATCTTGGTATATACCCCTTCGCTATCCTAAAATTTCAAAGGTTAATTTGATCGTTTGATAGATCAAAATCGGCCACCAAGTTGGGCGTTTAAATTGTATATATTTTTAACAGTTTTGTGGAGCCAACTTCGCAAATTTGTTTCTCCCTCGTCAAAGCTCCGTTTGACGAACCACCAACTCTAATACATAGCAGGTATAACCACTTTCGATACATAAAAATTTCATTTTAATAGGATGGTTGCTTGAAATCGACGCCAAAGTTGGCCTCTTGAAATAGTAATTTCTAACATATAAAATTATGATTTTGAACCCGGGATATCTGATTCCAAATCTGACACCACCATTGGAATCGTGGCATCATTCTGGCCATGATTGGCATATAATTTGTCAAATTTGGACAACTTTTATCTTGGCATATTTTTCGGTGCAAAGAGGATCCAACGGCGGACACCGTTTTGACTCAAAATTATTATTTTGCCCCTGTATCCAAAATTGGATTTATGGATAGCCAAACTTAGCTATTTATTTTATTTTAAGACTGATGGCGATGTCTGTTTCAGTATTCAGAGATGTTTGCGGAAGATTAACTTTTGGTGTTTCTATTGATTTGATGATTTAGTCGCGACTTGTTGTCTAGTCATTATACAACCTCCAGGAAAGTATACCTTGCCACTCGTACTGTATATTTTATATACATGTGCTTTACTTTGTGTCATTCCTTCTCCTCATACTTTTATATTCATGTTGCTTATCTTGTCTCTAGTTTCGTTATGTCTTGTTTCTAGTTTAACTTTATCATACTTCTAGTTTACATGCACGCTCTTAATTTCTGTTAGATATTTATCATCTATTATATTGCTTTTACGTTCACATGTGTCTCGTGATAGAGTTTTCTAGTCCTACACCATTGTTTCGTTGACTTAACTTGATATGACTTGACTTGAGTAGGACTTGACTAGGACTTGACTTGTGACATTCTATAGATTGTGAGTGCTTACCTTGACTATGGTCTATAGGATATTTGACCTTGATACTATGACTGGCTATAATTTTGATTGGGAGTGCTGGTCTTGACTATGATTGAGATACTATAAATTGGGAGTGCTTGCCTTGACTACAGTCTATAGGTTTGACTTGCTAGCCACGGCTAGTATGACATGTCTGTGTCTTAGGATCCTTTTGTCTTACTTGATTCTTTCACGACTATTTCTTATTTCCCTTGCATATTTTATAATGTTATATTTGGAATATTTTTTATATATCTTGCTACATCCCTCTGAGGACTTGGTGATCTCTCCAGGTTTGTTGAGCTCGTTTGTAGATTAGATGGAGGATTGATGATTATTTCTCCAGGACTTCAGGTATATATTTAGTTTATACATTTTTATATTCGTCCAATATTGTATTTTATTTTACTTTGACCATATTGTTGTATAGCCTAGTTTTGTAAGCTTATTTCTTCTTCAGAAGCTTGTTCAAGATAATTGCAATAGAGTCTAGTCCACTTTATTGTATATTGTCTCTTCTTGTTACTTATAGGAACCGGTATGTTAATGTCTGATCAACATTAGTATACTTGGTTTACACAAGAGTTTATCTTCAATGGATTGAGATATAGGTAGTTGTTATAACCATGTAGTTTATTTTAGACAGCTTATACATATTCGAGTTGGACTGGAGTCCTCTCGATACTTAGCTGGCATGTATATGATCTCTTATTCCTACGTATCTTAGAACTGGGGTGTTACACTTGAGGAGGGTTCTTCTTCAATGCTTGTCAAATCGGATCAACCTCCTTTTGTTTGGAATTGTCTGTTGTTGCAGACTTCGATGGACCAGCTTCAGGAGTAACTGGAGTGGTAATTGTAAAGGGAGTAGGGGTAACATGAGTAGCATCCTCTGGAACATGGTTACAGACCCAAAGATAGGCCTTTCTGGATCGAGTCTCTTTTGATAATACTTTGCCGATTACAGGAAGAACCATGTTACATGGCTTGCTCTTCTTTCTTTTGGCTTTTGCTTGGAACTTGAGGAAGTAGTTCCTTTATCCATGTCATGTAGTATGTCAGAAAGAACCCACATAATCTCATCATGCTAGGTAGTGAGCGGTTACAACCCTACTGCTTAATTGCGGGCCGGTAGAAGATTAACAATTTCCATAGTTGTCTTTGGAATTGGGACAACACCATCTTGGACCTCCAATGATGGGACGTCACCAATTTGAAGAGACATCATATTGTTGCCAGTGACCTTCTCATCTGACTGAAGGGTGGTAACTTTAAAGTCTATCAGGTGTTGGATCCTCTTCTTCAATATGTAGCAATCTCTCATTGGATGATGCATATATCAATAGAATAAACAATATTTGGGGTCCTTGGTGCAACCCACTTGTTTCGACCTTCCAGCATCGGGCAACATGAGTTTTTTGCTCTTCATCAGGACATTGAAGATGTCTATCACGTCATCATCTTCAATGGAAAATGTCTCCTTAGGCTTCTGATCATTTGAAGCTTTTTGCATGGACCGGGAAGTGTCCTTGGATATGTTAACAGTAAGAGACTCCTTCCCTTTATAATTGCAGATAGAATTATTGTTGTTTTGAAGATGCTTGCCTCTATATCTGAACCGGGTAATTTGAACACAATGAGGTACAAGTCAGCTACTGACTTCTCAGTATAGTGTCAGCACTCCCAATAAAAGTTGGCCAGTGATGATATTCTCTAGGTCCTAAAAATAAATTCACTGTAGGGAGTAGATTGTGCCTACATGTATCTATTAATACAGTCTGCGGAATCCCTAAAGATAGCTTCAGTGCTAACCTTCTGAAGAGTTTGATGAAGTCACATACTGATTCTTTCTCCTTTTGTTTTATGGAGATCATTATTGACATGGTGACATCCGTCTCACTATCATAGAATCTTCTATTGAATATCCTTTTCAAGTTTTTAAATGACTTGATACAATCATTAGGTAAAATGCAAAACCAATCGAAGGCTGCCCCCTACAAGGTACCGACGAACAGCTTGGTGAGATGTGCATCATCTCGTGACATGTACATAGTATGCGAGTTGAAGTACTTCAAATGTTGACTTTATTCCATCAAATGGGAGCAATGATTATGGCTTGTATTTAGTGGATAGATAATATTATCCTATTCAGGAGGGTATGGTCGCGATACCCCCAACTTCTAAAACTCGTCCTTGTTGTTCATTGAGTCAAGACGAGGATACAAAGCATGAATGGCTTCTTGTGGGTTGACTGCTTATGGAGAAATAGTCGATTGCATTCCTGGCATCACTAGCGGAGGAACACCGGCAACATTAGGATAATGTACAACTGAATTATCATTTGTTAGCTTTTGTTAACTTTTGGAACCCATTTGCACAAGTTCATATCAACAAGTTTTCTAGTCTGACATTGACCTGAAATGTGTCCTTTCATATCGCAATAATGACATAAAGTATTAACATTAGTGCTATGTGCCGCAATAGGAGAATGTGCAGTAGTGTGATATGATGTGCATGGATACTTGTAATAGAAGGCATGGTTAAGTGAAGCTTTAGCTTTGCTTTCTTTCTTTGTAAAAGATATGTAGTGTATGACTTTATGATGTGTCACATGACTTGTGGTAGACTGAGTCATAGGTTGTACTACCTGTTTTTCCAGTCTAATCTCCAACTTTTTAGAGCATGTAATCAAATCATCGTGTTTGGAAGTAAGTACATCAATTCTAAGTAAAGCAATAGAATACTTCTTATTTTTTGATTCTAATTTGTCCTTAAGTTTAGCATTTTCTTGAGTGCTTTTCTCAATGCATTCAAGTGCCTCATGCAATCTAAACTCAAGTCTGGAAATCTCAATAGAATTATCAGAAGTAGAAGTATCTCTAGCATCATTCAATAAGCAAGTATGATTTTCATTCTTACGCTTATAAGATAGAATATCCTTTCTAGCTTGCTTATACTTATCTAATACTTTCTTGTGTTCTTCCAAGATATCACTGAAAGCATCAGCTTATCATAAGAGAATTCATTCTCTTCAAGAAGAGCATTATTCTGTACCTCGTTGGATAATGCCATTGGGCATATATTTGTAGCTTGACGATGGCTTTCTTCTACTTCTAATTTGCTTGCTTCGCTTTTACAGCATATGCTCGTGTTATCGTACTTGCAAGATGAAGACCTTCCTTTGTTTGATCGTTCATAGCGGTTCTCCTTTCCATCAGTAATAGGTCAATATTCCATGATGTGGCCTGATCTTCTGCAAGTATACAAGCTTTTTTTTCATATAAGGGATTATGTTGTACCTTAAATCCCAATACCATCATGCACACAGTTGCATCATTATGAGGACTATCCTCCTCTCTAGAGTCGCTAGCTTTACTTTCATACCTACATTCATAAGTAGCTTCAAGAAGTTCCCAATTTTTATGAGATATTGTGCAAGTAGTAATAAGATTGAATACATTTATGTCTATAGCACAATAAAAAGCATGAATTACTTTTGCATCAAGGCTAGCTAACTTCTTCTCTTCCTCCGTGTAACTATTATAAGGCTTGTTAATTATAGAGGAAGTGAGAATAGAGGAGATAATAGGCTCTTTGTAGCCAATGACAATACATAACCATATATCAAAGTCTAGAGACTTCAGGTAGAAGATCATCCGTGTCTTCCAACAAGTATAGTTCATTCCATCAAATAGTGGGGTTTGTGGACTGTCCTTCACCGGTGAATATAGATTTCACGGGTGACATATGTAAACTCTCTAGAGTGTTATATATAAATATAAGTCACTCTGATACCAATTGTAGGAAATTGGAATCAGAGTATAACAATTGATAATAAGGATCTACTCTAAGGATATTAAGCTAAATAATAGAGTCCTCGCTCTAATACCAATTGTAGGAACGTTGAACACTACTAGGGTGAATATAGTATGTGTGTGCAGCAAAATAAAAATGACCTCTAAAAATTATAAGGCGGTAATAATCTAATATAAAGTAAGAAGTATTTTAAATAAATGTGTAATGTAAGAAGTTAAGAAAGAGCAAACTCAAACACCGAGGTTTATACTAGTTTTCCTCCGAGAGGACTAGTCCAGTCTAGAGTACTCAGCTCGATATTGAATCCACTATCTCGTGAAACACAAGCTTTGAATATGAAGCGCTTGCAGCTCCTTACAACACGTATTTTTTATCCGAAGAGCACTACTTCAGCTTGCAAGCTTTTAATCTGAAGGACTTGCCGACTTCAGGAACATAAAAAATGAATTAGTTTTCAAGTCTTCTTTACAACTCGAACCAACTTCTAGATCAAAGCGAACTGGCACTTGCTTGGCTAGAAATCGTAAAGGCTTAGATAGGAAGGTTAAGTAGCTCTGAGAACTCTTAAGGAATAGAAGAGAAGAGAATGAAATGAGATAAATAGAATGAAGAATTCTTCTCTATTTATAAGGTTTTGGGGGACCGAACTCAGACAGAGTTCGGTTTCCTAACGTTCATAAATTTGAGCGTTAGAGCCGATTATACAGGGTGAACTGATCCAAAGGAATACTGGGTTAGGGGGACTGAATTCGGTCTGAATTTGGGAGGACTCGGTCCGAGTTCGGTTGCCCTATATTCAGGTTGGTTGGGCTCTTTTTGAGGGAGTTTTGGGCTCTTTTTGAGTGGGCTGGCTTTTTGGTTTGTGGACTGCACAAATAGATAGGCTTTTTGGTAGTAGGGTATAGGAAGCCCACCAAATGCCACCACGACTCAATGCACATATTATCTTATAAAAGAAAGATAAAATACAGAACAAATATAAGGACATGAGCACTTTGATGATGCCTTTCTCCTGACATTTGAGCAGAGTTGAAGACGTCTTTTTTCTTGACGGCAGTTGTCCAAAGGTAAACAAATATGGAAATTGTAGGAACGTCAAGCACCTCTAGAGGGGGTGAATAGAGTGCATGTGCAGTGCAATAAAAATTATCAAATTAAGATTATATGTAGTGTCAAAGGTAAGAAGTGTTAGGCAGATGATACCAAACTGCATAGAAATTAAATTTGTAATTTTAAAAGCATCAGATAAACAAACTCATGACACAACGATGTATATTGGTTTCCCTCTGAGAGGACCAATCCAGTCTCGAGTACTCTTGCTAGATGTTAATCCACTATGACACAAGCTTTGAATCTGAAGCGCTTGCAGCTCCTCACAACTACGAGTTTTTATCTGAATGACTCGCAACTTCAACAAGGCAAAATCTAGAATGTTTTCGAAAAGCCTTCTTTACAACTCGAATCAAACTCTAGATCGAGCCAGAATGGAACTTGGCTTGGCTAGGAATTGTAAAAGGCTAAATATAAAAGTGTAAAGCTCTTTGAATGCTCTAAATAGATAGATAAGAGAAGAATGAATTAAATGATTTGGAATGAGAATTTCTCATCTATTTATAGTATTTTTGGGAACCGAACTCGACATGTATTTAGTGGTCTTCCTGAATATCTGCAACCAATGTTCGAATTATGAAATATATGCACCCGAATTCATGCTCTCTGACGAATGCCCTTTAACGAATGTGCTTTGCCTAATAATGCTCATCCTTAAGAGTACAATGAGCCTCAAAATGCCCACTCTAAAGAGTTATCAAGGCATAGAGCTGATCTATAGTGTGAGCATAAAGGATATCAGTAGGGGTTGGATCATGCTGAGGAACCTGAGCGACATGTGGAACACCTCCGGCACCAACTGCATGAGGAGGGGGAAGAAACCTATGAGACCAATGGAGTTCTAACGGGGTGTCATCAATGGGACAAGAATCCAAACGAATGTTATATCTACGAAAGATGATAGGAAGGATTATAGGATAGATAAGGTTTTGACCGACCTTCTTACAGTTGACCATAGTCACCATTATAGTTTTGGGAAGACTGAAAGAATGGCAAATGAATATAATACAATGCAGATATTTCCAAATACATGATCTCATCGATTGATCACATTTTGGAGAAGATAAAAACTATGATTATCAAATGGAGTTCATAAAAGTGTTGGTGCAAGTACCGTGACATGAGCCGTCCTGGGGGCCTGGGATTCGGAAAACACATCACGTCCTTGAAGGTTTCTAAGTTCAAGTCGGGACCGAAACGAACTTTGGTGATGTCAATCAGAGCGTCTCCAGTGTTGGAAAATGACACGTACTACTGGTACTTTTACGGTCTACTTTGCATCCAGCAAAAACAGCATCAGAATACCCAATTAGGTCAAATGATGTGGTTTTGGGATACCATAAGCCGACAGTAGAAGTTCCTTTTGAGGTATCGAAAGATACGCTTAACTACGCATAAATGAGATTCCTTAGGGTTAGCTTGATATCTTGTAAACGTTAAACATAATATCGGTCAACTAGCATTTAAATATAATAAACTATCAATCATACATCGGTACTTACGCTAGTCAACTAGTTTGCCACTTTTATCAATATAAAGTTTGGTTGATGTAGCCATAGAAGTCCTGATAGGATTCGTGTTGTCGAAGTCAAACTTCTTTAGCAAGTCCTTCGTGTTCTTTGCTTGATTGATGAAGCTTCCCTGAGAGTCTTGTTTGATTTGTAGTCTAAGGAAGTAGTTCAGCTCTCCCATCATACTCATCTCAAACTCACTCTGTATACACTTAGCAAATTCTTGACATAGATGTTCGTTAGTAGAACCAAATATAAGTCATCTACATAAATTTGTACTAGCAAAATGTTATCATTTGAAGCTTTGATAAACAAGGTAGTATAAACTCTTTCTTTTGAAAAACTATTTTCAAGTAAGAAGGTACTTAGGCAATCATGCCAAGCACGAGCTAGGGGATTGTTTGAGTCCATAGAATGCCTTACGTAACTTAAAAATGTGATCTGGAAATTGAAAATCTTCAAAGCCAGGGGGTTGTATCATAAAAACCTCTTCTTCTATAAATCCATTTAAAAATGCAATTTTTACGTCCATTTGAAAAAGTTTAGAATCGTAAAAACATGAGAATGTACAAAGCATGCTAATGGATTCTAGTCTAGCAACAAGAGCATAAGTCTAGTCATAATCAATTTCTTCTCCTTGATTATAATCTTAAGCCACTAGACGTGCTTTGTTGCATAGAACTTCTCCATTCTCACTTAGTTTATTTCAGAATATCCATTTGGTACTAATTACAGATTGACTAATAGGTTTGGGAACAAGTTTCCAAACTTGGTTTCTCTTGAACTGGTTTACTTCCTCTTGCATGGCATAAATCCAAAACTTATCTAATAATGCTTCTGCTACTGATTTAGGTTCTACTTGAGAAATGAATGTAACATTAGTAGCTATATCCCTAGTAGAAGAACGTATACCTACTCCCTTCAATACATCACCTATGACAAGGGTCTGTTGATGGTCTTTCATGAACTTTATTTTCTTCAATAGACTCTTCAAATAGTTCTTGTCAACAACAATATCTTCAGATACTTTGGATGTGTTCTTTGCATCTTCGTCATCTTTGTCACTAGATACTTGACTGTTGAGCTCATCAAATAAAACGTTAATCGATTCTTCAATAATTATATATCTTTTATTGAAAACTCTATATCCCTTACTCTTGGCAGCATAACCAAGGATTATCCCTCCATCTGTCTTCTAGTCGAACTTACCCAAGTTATCCTTGGTGTTCAGGATAAACAATGACATCCAAAAACTTTAAAATATGAAATATTTGGAATGTGATTAAACCACAGTTCATAGGTTTTTTTCTGATATATGTCGAATCAGAACTCTATTCAAAATATGACAAGCTGTATTTACAGCTTCAGCCCAAAAATATTTTAGAAGATTATGCTGGTTTAATATGACTCTAGCCATATCACTTAGAGTTCTATTGTTCCGTTCCACAACACCATTTTATTGGGGAGTTCCAAGGCAGAAAAACTCATAAAAAAATTATTTATTTCGCAGAACTTTTAAAACTAGAATTTACGAATTTGCCTCCATGATCACTTCGGATACAAGTAATCATGAAACCTTTTTTGTTTTGAACCTTTTTCATTTTGAACCTTTTCATTTTGAACCTTTTCATTTTGAACCTTTTTATAGAAAATCTCAAATTCAAAAAGTGAATCATTTTATTTGATAAAAAGAAAACCCATGTATATCTAAAGAAATCATCAACAATAACAAAAGCGTAGAGCTTACCACCAAGGCTGACGACTCTACTAGGTCCAAATAAATCCATGTGAATCAACTGTAAGGGTCTAAAATACTTACAACGTTGATGGATTTAAATGAGGATCTAATTGCTTTATTTTTCTCGCAATCGGCACATACCATATCTCTTTTGAACGATATCTCCGACAGTTTTTTTAACGATTTCTTTGTTGATAGCCTTGAAATGGTATCCTTATTTGTGTGTCCTAGTATCATATGCCAGAGTCAACTCTATTCTTGGTTGACTACTAGGCACTTACCTATACTGTTATTACTTTCTAAAAAGAAAACATAAATGTTATCCTCCCTGATTTCTTCATAGACAGGATTACAGTAGACATATCATATATAGAACATTTGTCCTTAACAAAAACCATTGTCAGCAAGATGACTAATGCTTAGAAGGTTATGATTTAATTCAGTTACAAGACAAGCGTCTTTTATTTCTGGAATAGGAAAAATACCAATGGTACAATTACCTATAATATTACATCTCAGATTATTATCGAATGAGACATATCCTTCTTTTGTCATCGTTAGCGTCGCGAATAGAGATGCGTTACCTGTCATGTGTCGCGAACATCCGCTATCGAGGATCCATTTGCTTCTAGCATGAGAGGGTTGGCCCACCTATAAGATGAGTATACACTACAAGAAAAAAAAAAACCTTTTTTACAATGTTTCATCTACAACACATCCTAAAAATGTTATAAAAAAGAGGGGTCTTCTACAACCTTTATTGTAAAAATGTTATAAAATAGATGTACAAATAATGTTCAATATTCAAATTTTAATGCTTCTACAATGGTCATTCACAAAAGTTGTGTATTACTATCTTCAACAATGTTTTATTAACAATGTAAAATTTATTAATTTTGACAAAGTTTATTTGTTGTTGTCAAAGTTATTGATTTTGACAATGTTTTTAAAACATTGTAAAAATGTTATATTTAACAACGTTTATCAACTGTTGTAAAATTTTGATGTTTCACAATGTTTGTTCAATGTTGTAAAATTCTCTTTATTTTACCACTTTACGTAAATGTTGTATATGTATTGTCGTTTTCTCAATGTTTAAGAAACATTGTAAAATGGTTATATTCAACAACTTTTATATAATATTGTAAAAGATGTGTATTTCACAATGTTTATATATTGTTGAAACTTTTATCTTTAAAATGTTGCTAGAAGATATTATTTGAAATGTGGTCTTACTAGATCGATACCTCACTTGGTAGCATCTCATGATTAAATGGATCACATGCTAAAACTCATCCCTTTCATGGCTTCGAAAGGAAAGCCTAATATATCAGTTTCTCATACCAATCCCTTCCATTGCTTCTTGCTTATCCTAGTCTTCATCCTTGTAAAAATCATGACTCTTCCCGCTATATTTTACTATTTAAAATGGTATTTTAGCTTAGGTTATGTCATAGATTCAAGTAATGAATTATTAAAAATATCTAACCACTATCTGAATTTCTAAAGCCAAATCAATGAGATAAATAACTTTTCTTCATTTACATGCTTTTACAAATTACTTTGCTTTTACACCCTTGATGATTGATTTTTTTCTTCTTTCAAATGTCTTTGTTGAATTGACTAGGAAAGAGACACCTAATCTCGGTATCAGTTAGTATCGGTACGACGGTATTGGATTGGGACAAGCCAAACCATATTGATATCGGCCATATCATATCGATATTGCTCGACCCTACAAACTATAGGTTAAAAAAATTTCAAGTCTGAGGTGGAGGGATGATCCCTGATTTTCACCAGCCTAAGGGTGTCTTTCGATCTTTGGCAAACACTGAGGTCCTTGATTGATATTCTCAACTTTCTTATTAATGTAATAAGTAGTTAAGGAGCTGATTACCCTCCTAAAAGCATGGGGACCAACCTATTTCAGAGGAATTATAGAGTATAAGAAGTGTTGAGGCCCCTAAAACTTGAAGTAGATTGGTGGAACATCTACAAATTAATCCATGTAAAGATTTTTCATCTTTTACCAGGATATGTTTGTTAAAGACCATTTAGCTTGTGTGATGCTCGACATGTCTGAGTTGATTATATTGTATGTACATTATACATTTATGGTATAAACTTGTTTATTTGTTATTTTTTGATGGAATGCAAAAAAAGGTGCTCAAATAGTTTCAAATTTTTTTTTCATCTTTTCATACATTCGTGGTATAAATTTCATAAAACTACATACAGAGGGAAGAAGTTATCCTAAATTGCGTATAACATGGAAAGATTTTGGAATTTGTAAGAAAAGGGACGAGGGTGCCAGTGCAACTGGTGCCAAAAAAGTGATTTCGTTCTAGTGCAATTGGTGCCCAATATTTTTTTTGGGTGCTAGTCATACTTGTGTCCAACTTAATTTTTTTATTATTAATTTTTTTTTTGCACTCTCCCTCCCACAGTGTCATTTTATTTGTACCCGTACAAAATAAATTTGAAAGTACAGTAGAGAGTCTTTGTGTTAGCAGTTGCCTATGCTCTATCCTATACTATAGCTGTTGCTATTGCCAGAGCTACCCATGTATCCCTTCTTAAATTAGTTTGAAAAAATTGGTGTGTTAGCCGAGCTAAACCTAGATACGCACATACAGGGCCGGCCAGAAACATTTTGATGCCTATGACTAAATACAAAATGATGTACCTTCTTCAAAAATATATTGAAAATAAAGTATCAAATTTTTTTTTTCATGATACAATAAGCCAAAGTGAACTCTTTTGGACTGGGGCCTGATACATGCCAATTAACTTTAAATTTTGCATGAATATATCTTAGCAAATGGCAATACTACTTCGGAAAAAAAATCGATGCAATATGTTATTTAACATTTTTTTGTTTATGCTTTTTCAATACTAGGATTGAGATATATGGGCTTGTTTGCCTAATTTATCAACAATAGAGGAACTCAAGAAACATAAAAAAAAGAAACTAAAATCAGGAGGAACAAAAGTTACAAGAGGAACAAAAGTTATAAGAGGAACAAAAGTTACAAAATATTTCAGTTTGAAAATGAAATCATTGTAAAATCTTAAGTGCAAAGATTTACGAAAAGATATTCAACACTAGGAACCTATAATTTTAAGTGTGAAATCTTAATTGCATAGATAAACAAAAAGACTCATCGCCATCGGCTCATCAGTATTCAACACCAACGACGTGAAGAACTTTTTGTGTTTCGATTATAAGCAAAAATTCAAAAAAAAACTATTGCTGGTCATCTGGAATCAAAAGTGACGTAAAGAACTTTTTTCCCTCAGAAATGCAAAGAAAATCTGAAGTGATGGGAAGACTAGTTTTTTCTTTGAAATTGAATAGTCGAACGGCTATCCCATTCCAATAAGCCATGTCCTATTTGTTGAATTGCTATAATGATTTTTTTCTGACCTTGGACTTTGAAGAAGAAATCAGAATAACAATGTTTCATTATTTGTTATTATTACTAACATTTAAAAAATTTTGGGGCCCCTCGGGATTTGGGGCCCAGGGCGCAAGCCCTGTTTGCCCCTCCTCCTGGCCGCCCTTACGCACATACATAAATAGTGAGATGATTTTATGGCATGTCATTTCAAGGGAAAATATGGTGAGGTAGGGTCATGGATTCATGATCTCGATCTTGATCTCCTTAAGTTTGTTCACGAATTATATTTTGGTATTGGAAGATATAAAAGTTACTATACAATTGTCTTACTCCCCATAAAATATATACAAAGATTGGATATTTTAGTCCTACCAGTTTGCTATATCTTATTTTTGAGTTTCTTTTAAGATCTTATAAGTTAATCAACTGATAATGCCATAAATTTGTTTAGAAATTTGTTTTAAAAATATTCAAAAAAATTGTTTAAAGACAACTTACACTTAAAAAAAACTTTTTTTATGATGCTTTAAAAATATTATTATAACAATTTATACATAATTGTTATAAAATTTCAGAAACACCCCTCAATGTAATGGTTAGAGGAGTGTTTGGTTACTATAACATTTTTTACATATAAAAGTTATATATAGCATATAAATTTATAACGGTCCTATACACAAACGTTATAAAAGGTTACAAAAATTCGTTTCCCACGTGGTCGACCTGCTCTTTTTTCCCGGTCCCCCTCTTTTTATTTCGTTCCCTCTTGTTATTTCGATCCCATCAAAAACAACCTCCCCCCTTCTCATCCTCATCTCCTTCTTCAACCCATCTTCTTCTTATCCTCCTCCTCATCTCCTAGGCAACGGAAGAAAGAGCCGCATCCTGCTCCACTAAGGTCGTCGACAACGTCATCTTTTCCATGGGTCCTGGTATCTTCTCGTCGATGAAGTCTCCTCCTCGCCTTTCTCTATAGAAATTGAAAAATTAGGGTTTCATTTTCTTCTCCTTTTATCATCTTCTCTATGGGTCCCGGACTCTACTCCGACATCGACAAGAGAGCCAGAGGTCAGGTATTCGGTCTAGTCCCTCTTTTTTATGGATTTATTCGATTTATTTTGGCTATTTTTTTAGATCTTCTGTACATCTCTCTTCGATTTTCTTTTTTTTTGGATATTTTTTGGTTAATTTGGTTTTTTATTATTTTTCTTCTCCTTAACATTTAAGCATTTTCAGAGAGCGGCTGTATTGTTTGCTCCCTTCAGAGACATTCGAAATTAGTGAACTTTCAAATGTATCCAACGTAACATTGGTTGAAAGCTCAATTTGAATAGAAAACTTAAATTATTAGTTCTTGTATACATCTTAATATATGTCAATCACTCTGCAATCCTCATTTTTTTCAGTCTTTGGTATCGTTAAAGAAATCACATAAAGCATTCATTTACTCTGATTATAACCTTATGCTCTTGTTTCATGATTGATGATAAACTTGCTTGGCATACCGATGAAGAATTAGTCCGAGAAATGGTCACGGGCATCAATCATATCATATCAGCCGGCTTCAGGTACTCGAAACCTAATTTCGATAAAAAATGGATGGTCCTTTCGAAGAGTTTCTTTACTAAGTGATCGCTTGGTCACTGTTGCATGCAGGAATTCCCTCTGACAAGTAAGCTCGATCTGAATGTTTACGGAAACCATGAAAGCTCTATAAGAGATCCCGACATCGAGAAGAATTTAGAATGATTTACAGTATCTCAGGTGTAATAAACTCTAGTCCCATCAAAGTTATGTATGCATATAAGATGTGTTGTACAATTATAGGAATATTCGTACATGTATCATGTCCATAATGGTATTCTTCTCCTGCACGCGGCAAGAACAACAACGACTTTCTGGTTGCCTCGATCGCAACTTAGAGGAGCCGACCAACCACTTGTCGCTGCACTGCTCGTCCCCTTTCAGGCCCGCCGATTTGTATCTATTCCAGGTGTTTGAATTAATACCTAACTTATTCCCCTCTTTTATTTGATTTTTTTATATTTGACACACCATTATCAACTTTTTATGCATAAACACATTCTTCTATACCAGGTTATGTTCAACTAATTTATTTTTATATGAAAATCAAAATAAACAATCCAATTCCCCAATTGGACGATATGGCATCTGGTCTTGGCATCAACAAGTGTAAATAGAATTGATACATAATAGATATATGAACAACTATATTTCTATTTTTTTCTAAAAGGGAGTATGAGCAATATGGACATCATTCCAAGACAAAAACAAATGTTATTAATAGTAGATATGAGCTCAGATCCTTGGGCTTTTTATCTTGGTCTACAGGTGATGATGCTTGCATTTTGTGTTCATTTGGTGGTAGCCAACCAGGTATCGTAATCCTTATTGGGTTGTAGATGGAAACCAAATAAGAAAATGCTCTTTAAGGAATCAGAACTTGATGCAAAGCTCATTAAGAAGGCAAAAGTGAACCAAAACTTGAATTTGTTTTTGCCAAAATTTATCACTTTAAAAACAATTGAAATTTTTTTTTTCTTCAGTTTCATGACCTTCTATAAGAAATTTTTCATTGCCGAATTGTTCAATAACACCAGTTTATATTAATAAACTGCAAGCATCTATCTTTTATATGGTTATATTAGTCTAATCAAGGAGGGCCTTAAAGATCGACGCATCTTGGTGCAAGGAAAATGCCTAAACAAGCATGTCTTATGATTTGAACTTGAGATGCCGCTATGGCAATCAACTGAAGCTACTTGGGAGGGCATCATGAGCATCTGCGATCATAAAGATTGTATTAAGGTATGATATTTTACAATATGAACGTCCCAATTAGAAAATAAGAGCTATAACCATCAGAAATGCTACTGAGTGCTACCCTCTTTCGGAGGATTCCCTTATACTGTGTGTAAGCAAACTTTCATTGAGTACACATAAAGATTTGCTTCTTCCACTTGTTTGTCAATTTATCATATCGGGTTTATAAGAATTATGATCTCAAGTCAATATTGAAGGTTTGTTTTCATAAAGTTAATGGATGCCTTAAAAGTTATAATTGTCTTCTTCCTCAGGGTTTGATGTTGGGGAGCTTTCAATGTATGGCCCTGATGATGTTAAGGACATGGATGTTACAGATGCACATATTGCAAATCTTTTGTCAACTGAACCTCTTGATGTAAGTTTCCAGGAAGATATTCAAATTCAAGCATCTACAATTTATATAGTTCAACTCATGTATAGGTTTTCCTGAAATATATATAGCACCCCTACCTCTTGTACATTAGCAATGATACAATGAAGTTATAACATTAAGAAATTTACTTGTTTGAAGATATCCTGACGAATATTATGCAAACCTTCGTAAACATATAAATGCAAGAGGCTTGATCACATTCTGTGACTTTCAGGACATTATAGCAGGTCATAAAGAACATGCACTCAGTCCCAAAGTTCTTATTGTACTTCAGAAACTTTGATGTTTTCAAATGTTTTCTCACCTACTTTGCAAAAGAAATTGCATAGTTCATTGGATAATGCTCGAATTGAGAAGCCTTTTAGGCCACATTTACCTGATAACTCTTCTGCCTTATGGACATGTAGTCATGAGGTAAAGCCCCTACCTTTTTGTTCCTTTTCATCAGTAGAAGTTTAGAACCACGGTTGAGCAAGGATATAAAAGTCGTATAATAAACTCAAGTTCACTTTTATTCCCCCTCTGCAGTAGTGTGACATTGTTGATAGAACAATCTTAAACATAATTTCTTATCACCAGTTTGGTTTTCATTTAAATAAACTATTTTTGAACAAATTACTTTGCAGATACATTCTCATGCAGCTTGTGGAAGTTTACCAATTTGCCAGCTCAACCACCATCTCATTCGGTAAAGGAGACGAGGTGCCATGTAGAAAAACAAGTAACTAGTATGGATCCAACTTTCCCAAGTTCATCGTGTTCAGTAACTCTTCCATGTGCTCCACTTCATCCTCTTCGTCATTTTTCCTATCTTTCTCCTCTTTATTCTCCTCTTCTTAAATCTGATCTTCCTTGTTCTGCTTTTTCTCTTCCTTGCCCTACACTAGCAACACTAAATAGATTTCCTGCCTTTATGCCTACCGGTATCTTGCCTCCTTTACCTCCAGGTCCTCCGCCTGCTTCCTTGATGACAAGGCCTACATTTCACGTTACTGATGTCGTTACTTCTGAGTCGCTTGCAAGTGCATATCCAGGGTTACTCAGATCCCTTATGGCACAGGGCTTGATTTTATTGCCACCAACAGTTTCTTCTCAGGTATACATGACACAAATTTAGTTCATTCTATCTGGAGCTTCTTTAACTTGCACAAAATAATCTTGCATATAATAGCTTGTAGCTCTATCTTCTGAAATTGCTGATCTTATCTGTAGGATTCTGTGGGGATAGAATTCGACAAGAACTTTCTTAAGGTTCGACATGAGCCTTCAATAAAAGCTCCATATTATGATTTGTCAAGGCAGTGTGCTACATGTGGCTTGCGCTTTAGATCCCAAGAAAGCCGCAGTACTCACACGAATTGGCATGTGACGAGAAATCGAATTGCCAAGAAATGTAGACAAAAGTTATCTCGTCACTGGTATGCAAGTATGAAGCAATGGCAGTCTGGTGCAGAAATAATAGGAATTAATGTTCTGCCCAATTTTTTTCTCACTGAAGAAGTTCAGGAAGAAAGGGAGGTCAGAGAAGCAGTTGTGGCTGCTGATGAAAATCAGAAATTATGTGCCTTGTGCAGGGAACCTTTTGAAGACTTCTTTTGTGAGGAGATAGAAGAGTGGATGTACAAGGATGCTATAGAAAGGTCTCAGTTGGGAGCCATTGTGCATACTAAGTGTAGACTCGAGTCTACTAACCATCCTGGGAAGAATAGGTGGTAAGTTTCTATACTAAGTGGATATTTTAAAAGAACATACTGAATATTCTCCATGTGATAACTTATGTAAGGTGTACGAAGATGCTACTGGCTGATATCATATCAAAGTAAAAATTTCTAGACTAATTTGAATAGCTAAGACATGATATGTTAATCATTATCTGGAACCGTATTCATGTGCAAAATTTTCTTATTTATCTGTATTGATATCCATGGGAATTCTGCAATTGGTAAATCTAGAGAATGATTTTGGTAATCCCCCACAACATGCAACATTTTAAACAACAACCTGCCTATCAAAATGTGACAAGTAGCAATAGGTAGTGCAAACTTACTAATCCCCCATGCAATACATATGAACCCTTATATTAATGTTGGGATAACTTTGTTGAGCACTGTTAGATCACTGCCCTAATCACGGGTCCCTTGGAGCTGTAGGAGCTCTACTTACCTTGTTGCTTGGACATGAATATCGATATAATATAATACTTGCCACACGGGTGCACCACCAATTTTGGTGTCCAAGAGTATAATACCGATACAATATAATACATATACAATATAATACCAATTTTGGTATAATACCGATACAATATAAACTTAGTTTGTTGCACTTTCCACTTCCCAACCTTAAATTGAACCTGTGATGTCAATTTTCTAGTTTGTTGCACTTTCCTTGGTATTTTCAATGGCAGTTTGTGTACACTTCTCTTTTCTCATAAAAAAGTGTACTATATCATATATTCAATCACAACATGTAATGTTCTCCTATGGCTTCAAGTTTCGCTTGATGCTTCATCTGGCTTTAGTGTCTTATATTATTGCATTCATTTAAAATCAGTCTCGGTTCCACATGTATAAACTGCTCACTAAACATGTCAACTTTTATGTTTCTTCTAGTTAACATAAGCGGGGACTCTGATTATACAAGATTATTGATTTCCGAGTATTCATCTTTGGCTATGCAAATTTTGAACTACATGGCAAGAGCATACAAGGATAAATATAGTTTCTTGAATTCCACCAACTATATTGATTTTCTAATTTTAGTAAGTCCATTACCATCCATTTAATTTCACATATTTTTCTAGAAGCTTGTCTAGTCTTATTGTGCCGAGGAAAGTTTCATTGCATTTATTTTAACTACTTTCCTCAAGTTTAGCGTCAATACATAATGTATGCATGTATACATATCGGAAAAGGTATCCCACATTCTCAATTAACATATATCATTCCACCTTAAGTGTTCTGAAGATGCCTACATCATATTCCGTAAGGAGTACCTCATTCGATTTTTGGTTTTTGTTACACGTACCATATCACTGTATAAATTTTCTCTTGACAATAGTTTTTCTTCCTAGTTATCGGAAATCCCATGCTTTGTATCTTGCAAGTATATGTAGTATACTTTTATATCTTTTATGCTAAAAATTTATTTCATGATGCAGGAATTTTTAAATGAGCAACCTTATACCGCCAAGGATATCGAGAAAATTATCAGTGAGAGTCTCACTTCTGTCTTTGCAAATTCAGCAACATCATTAGATGTGCTAAAAGCTCCTAAACATTTTAAAATATTTCATGTGAAGCTTTCTTTTCATTATATCTTTGTACCTCACACAAAAGTATGTTCAACGATTAATAAATTTTGGAAGAATGATTGATCTAATTTGTAGTCTGAGCAAGTTTATCAAGTAGAATATAAAGGACTCCTACAGGAACATAGTTTTTCTGATGTTGAATGTTTAGTGTTATACAAGATTGCTACTGGCACATGTATACTTGTTCTATTCTTCTATTTCCGCCATGTGTATCTTTTCCCGGTAAGAAATAATTCATATAGTGGTATTTTCTTATGTTAAATAGTGATAGCTTGTAGTCTTAATTGTATGGGTGCAACTTGGGCGGGCTAAACCCGAACCCAATCGGATAAACCCGTTAATGGGTTGGGTTAGGGTTGAAGATACTCGGGTTCGGGCTCGGATTTGGGTTAAAATATTTGAACCCGATCACCAATCGGGTTGGGCTCGGGTTCATGTGTCGAGTTACCCGACGAACGCGAAACCCGACTTATATATATATATATATATATATATATATATATATATATATATATTTATATATATATATATATATATATATATATATATATATATATAGTTTTATACTTCTTAAATAAAAAGTTTAAATCTAAATTCTCCACACAAACTCTTCAACTCATTATTCTGAATCTTATTTCAGTTTGTATTTTGTAATGACCAATACTTGATTGCTATTTGGTTGTGTTTAATATTACTATTGTTTAAAATTATTTCAAATATATTAGAGCCCGATAAACTCGATGGACCCGACCTAACCCGAGTTCAACCCGATTCTCCGGGCTTGGTCTTGGGATTCATATGTTGAACCCGAGGTCAGGTCGGGCTTGGGCTCGGGTTAGACTTATGATTCATCTGGTTGGGCTCAGGTTGACCTCAAGCCCGACCCAACCCGCCCGAGTTGCACCCCTACTTAATTGACATAAAAAGATGTCATAGATGACATTCAAATTTATGTGCCTTTTCTAGTTCTTTGGTAAAAAATATGTTTTTGATATCAACTATACATTGTCACAGCGTGCTTCCAATCTAGTATTTTCATTTCGATATAATTGGTGGTGGAGTTGCTGAGAAAGTGACAACAACAATAGCAGCAGCGATAGCAATAACAATGGTAGCAACATCAGCAGCGGTAGAAGCAGCAACAACAACAATGACAGCAGGAGCAAAAATTAGAATAATGTATTTGTATTTCTATTTGTGTATTTGTATTAGTATTATAATTATGGATTAAATATTTTTTTTGTAAATTGTATTTTTTTTTAAAATGGAAACATAATCAACAATGTTTCAAAACTGTTGTAAGATAACATTTTAACAACGTTTCTAAACATTGTAAAATTTATTTACAATACTTTTAAATTATTGTTGATATTATAATTACAACATACAAATATTTGTTATAATGTTTGACAAACATGATTGAATAAAATACACAATATTTTGTAAAAGTTGTATAAACCCTTTTTATCAACAACATTTCAAAACTGTTATAAGATAATATTTTAACAACATTTCTAAACATTGTAAACTTTATTTACAATATTTTTAAATCATTGTCGATGTTATAATTACAACATACAAATATATATTACAATGTTTGGCAAATATGATTAAATAAAATATACAACATTTGTTGAAAGTTGTATAAACTATTTTTATAGTGTTTGTATACTGTTGTAGAAAATTTATGTACAATGTTTACTGAATGTGGTAGATATTATTTTTGCCACAATTGCAGAACATTGTTGAAATTATATTTACAACACTTGTAATACGTTTTAAAAAGTATTTTTACAATACTTGTCAAATGTCGTTGAAAGGTTTTGTCATATTTTATATATTTTAACAATGTTTGTAAATTGTTGTTGGTAGAACTTATACAACATTGTTACAACGTTCAAACAAACATTGTGGAAGATAACCCTCCTTTTACAACCCTGGATATAACAACCTTTTATTAAACATTATAAAAGACCTTTTACAACTTATTTGCAACGTTGTAATAGGAGTTTTTTTGTAGTGGTAGATGTTGTAATGACCCGCTCCGCCCTAGCGGAACGCCGACTCAAACAACACAAGTACAACAACTCAAATTCCGTCTTACTCGGCAAAATGACTCACTTAAGGCAAAGGCAATGGACTTGGCCCTTCAGGAGAATCCAGACTTAGCTTTCAAAGGCGCGCCCGGAGTCTCGCCCGGCCGATACGATCATCGCTAGTGTGGGTGGCTCCGATGAACCTGTCTTTGCTTAGCCTAGACACATAATAATACGGACAATATTGCTAGAATTGCTAGACGATAACCCCTGCATGTTAATAAGAGACCTCAATGCACCTAGCTAAGAGAATAATCCCATCTTGTATGCTTGCGTAGAACATGGAAATGAACTTAGAATATTACTTGAACCCTCGCACCGCACTCCACGCTCATGCCAAGGCACAACTTATGATCAGTTAGATTTTTTATGTGCTCAATAAATACATGAATTGTTTGTCACTTAAAACGTACTACAACTTGAAGCACTAAACAATAAATGGTTCACTGAAATAAGACAGGAAGACTATCAAATTAGTCGTTCCGAACAGAGTAAAAAAAATATCGAAAGGCTTCAGGACGGTTGGGTCACCAAGACAGTTTCTATATAGGGAGCTGCATAATGGATGAATGTATGAACGAATGAATAAGTGAATGAATAGATGAACAAATGAATGAATGAACAAGTGAAAGAAAGAAAAGATAAGAATGAATGAATGAATGAAAGATAAGAAGAGAAGAATGATTAGCGACAGGTATGACAGGGACGTACAACGGGGCTCGCTACCCGCGCTGCACGGATGTCGTCGTCAACCTAGTCAGTAATCGACTATAGCTCAAAGACAGCCTATGGCTCAAAGACAACCCGTTAAGTTAAAAATGATAAGATAATACTAAATGGTCATGGACAACTCGGTGCACGAGGGAAAGATGTGAGTAAGGATTCCAAGCAAATGATCAGCGACATCGTGGCCGGCCTAGGCAGAATCATGGATTACGGGCGGCTTGGGTATGGGCTCGGCCACCCAAGAGGCGTAAGTCGGGTATTGCATGGCCTATCAGGGTGTACCACCCATCACCGGCTGATAGGGAACCACGATACCAAGATAAATAGTCCAAATGACTTGTGGTGCCAGCGACTAGTGCATATAGATTAAGTTGTCTCGATTACGGCAATCTGCGTGCGAGACCTTGTATTAGAACAAGTAATCTGAGTAAGCTGAACATGCTAAGTTACTGAATGAAACGTATTTGAACAACGTTTGAGTATAACACATCCTGACAACTTGAGGTAGCTGAACAACTGAACAAGCGAGTGAATATGAACATCGGAACAAAGTTTTTAGAGTATAACATAACTTGACAAACTTGAATACTTCGTCCACCTGAGACAGGAACACGCCCTTGACAATCTTGAATGCTTATGCAAATTTGTTAAGTCTTTATATTTAATATGTTGGCTAACTTAGTTTACCTTGGACAGGAAAGATCATATGGTAAGTATGGTAAGTTACGCATGTTATTTCTATGTGACACTTGATATCGATAATACGAGATAGGCTTTAAATCAGATGCCATAAAACTGATCCTAAGCCAAGATTAGCAAGACAATAACTGATAGAAGGTGCACAAAAGTAAAATGAACGTGTTTGGTAATAATAGTGAGTGGGCGAGCTAGCCTTCCTACTAGTGCATAAAAATATACTGATAACCACATAGATTATTTGTAGAATACGGGAGAATCTTGTCAGGTGCGGAGACTTCCCTCGAACGTGCTAAGGCACAGAGCTAACTCTGGAACATTGGAGCATTATAAAGGAATTGAAGCACCATATATAGGGCATAATGTATCGGAACATCGTCATGAATCATTCCATCTTATAAGCCACTTGGCACACCTTTTATGTTTCAGGGAGAAAGAGCTTGAGCGAATTATAATCTCAACCTAGCGTCGCTTGTAATACTTCTTGAATATCAATAAAGACTATTGAGTTGTTTTAGATTGTGTTTATTTACTTTTCGTATGCAAATTGGGACACTTTGTGCGACTCTGTGGCCTAGCTTCAATCGACCGTTTCTGGACTTGGCCTTATACGAGCACAACCTAGGCTCATGCGACATCATGCCTTAGACGATCGCTCCTCCGGAAGCGGGACGTGACAGATGTGACCTTTGGTATCCAATTCTTTGAGGGTCCAGCATTATTAATTTTAGGTATCCATGTATATTTATTCATGTCTACTAACTTTCTAACTCTATAATACTGTGATATGTTCCCGTATTGACCACAGTATGTACAGATGATTCTAGAGTTAGTGTCTTTTATTTTAGTGCATACATGAGATTTTGTGTCTTACGTGGATACTTGTAAGTGAAAGCATGATTATGTGGAACATGTTGCTTGCGTGCTCTCTTTGATAGGACAGATCTTAGGCAGTGTAATAGAGTCAACCTATTTGCATAACGTTATCTTTAACTTTTTATAGATTGAACAAGCTGCTACACATTTCTCAGTCATATCCTTCAACTTTTGTTCAGTATCAGTGTGTAGTTTATTCTTAGAATCATAAAGAACAAGTACTTTTGCATAGTCCTTTCTCTTTTCAACCATGCATTGAGCCTCATGAAGACTTCGCTTAATGTTAGCTATTTCTTTTGTGTTACCTGTGGTAGATGTCTCCTTTATATCTTACAATAAGTTAGACAATCTATCCACTTCAGTTTTGTATGTCTTTCTCTTTTTTGAGATTGCTCGTAATTGTCTGACATATTTTGTGTTCATCAAATAGGTTGCTAAAAGCATCAGAGAGTTCATCGAAAGAAAATTTATTATATAAATGATTATTTGATACCTGATCAAATGTTATTAAGCAAACATTTAATGAGCTGTTGAACCTTTCCTCTTTTTCTTATTCACTGGCTTCGCTTTCGTGCTATATGTTGGTATTTGCATACTTTCGACTGTTCGACATGACAAAAGGTTGAACGAACTTTTTATATTATGAACGTAAAAAAGAGTACAATCAATTCTTATGCGAAGAAATCTAAGTACAAAAGTTTCTGGAAAAGTGTGACGGTAGAGATCGAGCACTACAGCGGCTTCTTTACTCCGTTGACGATCCGATGATGATATGAGACTTTCCCTGACTTTCTGGTTCCTTCGATGGAACTCTAGGGTTGCCGATCAAGATGACACCGAAGTTGAAGATTTTGAAAATTCTGTGGATCTTCTTCTCCTTGTCGATCATGTTGTTGGAGGAAAACATCTCCTATTTATAGGAGAGAGGGGCACATATGCGATGTGCATTAGGGTTTCAAAATATGAAGGAATCTGTCGTCCTTATACAGTACGGGCTTCTCTGGCACAGAAACGTGGTGGATGTTACGATTCTTCTCAAACGAGATCTCTGGTGGTTATCAAAATAATCGAAGGAGGTGACATGTGGCATGTGCCGATTTACTTGTTCGGATGGAGCCGAGCAAATCTTGGGATTTCATCTCATATTTAGATTCTGTGTAATCTTTGTCCGAGATTTAAATTAATTTGCATTTATCAACTTGATCAATCCCAATCCTATCTTTGAGAGAGGCGGTTTAAGCAAACCGATTGGGTGGGACCATGTCGTTTGTGCTTCAGGCAAGGCTGGCTGGGGCGACTAGTAGACTATGCTTCTGGAGACGACGGAGCCTCTGTGCCTTAGGACGACAAGTGAACTATGTTTTGAAGACAATAAGGCCCCTGTGTTTTTAGGGGCAACGAATAGGGTGTATTTCGGGTAAAGTCACTGTGCTTTAGGGCGACTAGTAGGCTATGCCTTCAGATAGACCATTTTACTATGCTTTTTAGAGTAGCAGTCGGACTTGTGCTAGAGGCAAACGGTGTCTCCCAAGTCTTTGCCAAGAAAAAGGCGCCGTTGAACGGGCCGGGTACTTAGATCGAAGCAGCTGTCTATACTTCTGAGAGGGGGATGTACTGTCTACACCTTGGAAGCAAAGGGACCAGTGGGGTACCTGCGCCTCCGGTTGGAGACACCTTAGCTTTTAAGTCTTCTATTCAGGATAAGTAAATGACTACCCTTGAATGCAGACTCCTTCTTAATTGCCACCATTAATTGGGGAATTTTAAGGAACATTTGAACAGTTTGGAGATTCACTTGAATGGGCCTATTAATTGAGACCCATTGTGCAGAGTCCTAGGTTCATCCCATTAATGAGGGAATTTTGACCGTCGGCCAAGTGGCCTATAGTTTGGACCACTCCCGGTCCTACAAAAGGGAAGTGTTCCTTTGAAGAGTTACTATCTTCTTCCTGGCACCCTTCACCACCATATTTGATCCAGACTTAGCTTCAGACGGCCGCTGGCCTTACATAAGTCGACTGTTGGTTGGGGCTTCTCTCGTTCGAAAGGGTCATTTTCTTGTAGAAGCTCTTTGTAGAAGGAGTCATCACTGCTCTTGAGAAGTACCCAAGTATCCTCCCTATGGAGTTTGATTATGGGCGATGTCTTGGAGGTCCTGACTATGGGGTTAGCATTGGTTGCTCATCCGATGAGCAGCCGACCGTACTCTGCTCTGCTCGTTCTGGGCTTTGTGACCTATTGCGGCTTCAGGGAGCTCGGGCCAATAGCTACTTCAGGAAATTGCTTTCTTTGGCCGAGCAATTGACGCACATTTGGAGTGTTGCATGTACAAGAAAGTCAGAATGTGCCTTGATGGAGATCAATCTTCTAGTATGCGTACCAAGACGAAAGATGCATGCGCTTTGATGAAGACTAAGTCTATTATAGACTCCTGTGATCGATCCTTTGTAGAAGAAGTAGGATTAGTCCTTTACATATAGCCTTGATGAATCTGTACTAGATCTTTATAGGCATAATAATAACAGAACTTCTTTCTGTATCTTCTATTACTTTTTAATACTCGGTCTGCGCCTTTGTATCATCAGCACTGTGGTGGAGGAATGTTATCAGCTGAGATTTTTCATGCTTTTATAAGGCCCCCTTCAATGTATCCCGAACTTGGGTCGAGCTCAGGGTACTTTGAACAGAAGCATGAACATGTGGCATAAGCGTACGTGCTTGATGATGTTTCAGATTCTTGTCTTTGTGTATACAACTATGAAGAGTCTGTAATAGGTCTTTATAGCTACATGTTTCTGTATAAAACTCTTCTGTTCCCTCACTTTTTTTTCAAGATAAGGAGGGATCATTATAGAAGACACGCCTAAATAGAGGTAATATGAACATGGTAGGCCTAATCTTCGCTGGGATGTAGAACAACAATTCAGAGGTATTATGAACGTGAACTGTTTTCTAGATAGCCATAATAATTATAGGATCAATATGGAGAGAACGACTACTCAAAGGTAATATGGACGTGAAGTGCTTCATCTACTGGAGGGAAGATATAGAAGAAAGGAATCCCCTTACCATAACTCATAGGCACTCTTAGGGGATGTGAGAGCCTATGCCAGTTTCTTTTTCAGGCATAATACTTCTTTAGGAACTATCATTAATGGGCATCATTAGCAAGTCACCATTGGATTTGGCTAGTCGATAAGCACGGTTGGAGTATACCGTTTGTATGACGAACGGTCCTTTCCACTTGGGCTCGAACTTTCCAGTCGTCTTGTGAGTCATCACTATCGGCCTTCGTACTGCTAAGACAAGGTCGCCCACTTGGTATGATCATTCCCGGACTCCTTTGTTGAAGGCCCCAGAAATACGAGCTTGATAAAGCTCGATTCTTTGCTAAGGTAGCAAGCATTTTTCATCCAACTCTTGTAACCGTCTACACTGGTTATCTTCGTCAGTCAGCTTATTGGTGATAGCTACCTGTAAGGACGGGATTTGAATCTCCAAAGGGAGCACCGCTTCACTTTCGTAGACTAATGTGAATAGTTTGTTGCCAGTTGGTGTCTGCACGGTCGTACGTATACCCATAGGCATTCTTCCAACTTCTCGTTCCAGTCGCGTTTATTAGAGGACACGATTTTTTAGCAGTTTGACGATAGTTTTGTTGAATGCTTCGGCCAACCTATTATCCGTCGGGTTATAGGCCATTTATGCCACGTTCTGTATTCGGTTCTTGTCATAGAACCGTTGGAAGGCATGGCTCACGAACTGGGGGGCATTGTCATGGATAATTCTTCTGGGACCCCGAACCGGTAGATGACATGGTGGTTGACGAAGCTGATCACGTTTGAGGCTTTTACTTATGCCAATGATACTGCTTCCACCCACGTAGAGAAGTAGTCCACGATGGCAAGGATAAACCGATGTCCCTTAGAGGAAGGCAGGCTGATTGGCCCAACGATATCCATTCCCCATGCTTCAAATGGCCAGGAGGCCACAGTAGGGTACAGATGCTCCGAAGATTGGTAAATGAAGTTTGTGTGCAAATGACATACCCGATACTTCTTTGCATATTCTACAGCATCTACCGTTATTGTGGGCCAGTAATAGCCCATACTGTGCGGTCGGTCTCACAACTTGGGCCCGGGTTAATGTGGCAGCGACTGCCGTGGTGGTACCGACTCCGGTCACTGCAGCTTCAGAGTCTGCGGAGGTGTTAACCGATTGTCAGTCGAATTAACTCCCGTTCGTGTCTCATCGTCTGCTCCATTAAGGACGATGTTACCTCCACTTTCGTTTGTACCTCCCAAATGTCCATAGATTTTTGGTTCTGCTGATGAGCCATCTGCTGCGCCTCTACCAGTGACTTTGACGAGTCAGGTGGATAGGGAGCACTATGCAGGGCTCCTGCTGGATACCATTCGAAATGCCCTGAGGCGTGGTATAGAGGGTGCTCTACAAGATTGCCCGTCGCTTAACCAGGTCTAGCATATAGTGGAAGGCATGTTAGTGCTCCTGTGCGAGTACCCGGAGCACAAAGCGAAGGCTGTCGTGGTGAGAGACTTGCTGGTCGGTTTGGAGGCCATCGCTCGGGTATGCCAGAACTTGGAAGACAGTCTTCCAACCCTGGCTGTGGCAGAGTTGAAAAGAATAATTTCTGAGGAATCACAATATGAACATAGTCGCCAGGTTCTGGCCACTCGACTTGTCGAGGTTGACTCTGAGATTAGAAAGATGGCTGATGTTGAAGAAGTTCACATCAGTCGCCATGCAGCCATGGAGAAGCAGTATGAGGCTCTCCGAGAGTAGATCCACAAGTTGGAGACGACACTGGCTTTTACCGTCTGTGACTCAGAAAAGTCGAAGGGTCAGGAGGAACTTCTGCGCCAGCGTTCTGATACTTTGGCCCGGGAGAAGGAGGAATTGGCAATCGCCAGGCCGAATTGGTCCTTGCGAATCAAGCCCTGTCTTCTGTTGGAGATGAAGATGCCCAATGTCAGAAGGTTGAGCGAAGGGTCCTTGCATCAGTCGACAGCCGGAGAGACCATTTGATAGGCCATTTGGAGGAGCTTCGAACTTATTCTCTCTTTTTTCGCCTCTTTCTGTGTGAGAGAACCTCTTCTGTAGTAGCAAATATATTTCAATCACATATGAAATTTTCTTTGCTTCCATTTCTCTGTTCATATTCATGTTTGTAAAATCTGTACAAGGATAGGAATTCCTACAAGGGAACGAATTTATTGGGGACAAGGTGTTTACTCAGAGGTAATATGGGCATGGCAAATACTGAATCTTTGTATAGAAACTTTCCTTACTCCGAAGTGCTATGGACATAATAAGGATAGAATCTACGGGGGGTATCAAACGACGCAGAGGTAACATGGACGTGAAGGGTTCTATAAATGACAACTATGGAGGATTATCATGGAAAGGGTGCTTTACTCAGAGGTAATATGGACATCGCAAGCATCCTTCTATTAGAATAACAGTTCAGAGGTAATATAGACGTGGCTGTATTCTAGGAAGTTATGACAACTTTGGGGTTATCGTAACGGGGTGACTACTCAAAGGTAATATGGACATGGTAGACACGGTTATAGAAGGATACTTCAAAGGTCATATGGACGTGAAATATTTTCTATGTGGTCATGATGATACAGAGTCTTCACGGGAGATGCAACTGCTCGGAGGTGATATAAACATGGTAGAATACACAACAGGGTGTGAGAAAGCGATCCAGAGGTAATATGGACGTAGAGGGGTTTACTTACTGAGATTTAGTGTATGAGGGTTGAACAAGTTTTCACCAGGATCTACGAGCACTCATGAGGGCACAGGAGCTCCTGTTGGTATTGCCGATGAAGATGGGTTTAGGGGAAGTTTCATCCCCTAAGTCGATCTGGACGACCTCGTCCTCTTTGGGAGGCTCTTACTGTTCAAAATGACATTCCTACTGAGATCCAAGGTATTGAGCTCAGGGCTCTTCTTCGAAGAAATTGAGTGCCTGGTCTTCTTCTTCTGCGAGATCATCTGTGAAAACCATGTTGACGGATAGTACATTCTGGAGGTCCCAGCCTATACTGGTATCAGAATCCCAGGTTGAAGTATCGGAAGAATGCTAGTATAGTGGAGCCTCCGGTTCTGAACTCTCTGAAGTGGTCGTGGGAGTAATATACCCCAACCCCCGGCGAGTACGTTTGTAGTAGTTCTGAGGCTTCCCCTTCGGAGTACAAAATCGTAAGGGAAGCCGCCGACCTTTGTCGTAGTTCAGCCCTTTGTTGCTGTTCAGGTCGTATCCCATCTTTTGGATAAGAAATTTGGCTTGAGTAGTATAGCGGTAGAGCTGCATCTTGCCGTCGTCGGGTTACGATTCTCCTGGGGCTGGCCGCTGCGGATGTTCCAGTCGATCGAAGATGATAGGTTGCTCCTTTGGGTTCCTTGGCGGGACTAGAAAATGGGAGCCTTTGGAGGGGACAACTCGGTTTACAAGGTTGGTGGTTGTTACTTGCGTTTATAGAGTACATAGGGTATTGTCTAAGAAATACTTAGTATTCCAATGCGCACAAGAGTAATTCGAAGACAACTTTCTATTAATAAAATACAAAATTTTATCCCAAGGGATTACATCATCGAAAGACTGTGCCTCAGTATTGGCGCATACGTCATCTTGTAATTCCTCGTGGGCAAGAGCTGCTGTAGAAGGAGGTGGAGGAGATTTTTACTTCATTTTGGTCACCGCGGGAGGCACAGCCAGAGTATCCTGCTGCTCTGAAGCGGGTGTCGGGGCCTTACGGGATAGCTTTATTTGCAGGGGCTCCTGGCTTGATGCCGTCGGAGGCAGCCGTGCTGGAACCTTGCCCCGAACTTTGATGACAAGGAGGGCTGGAGTCTTAGGCGGCTTCCCTTTCAGTCGAACCCTCACGGGTCCTTCCGTGACGGCTACAGCTTCTGTTTCGTCATCTACATCGTTGGACTCGTCGTCCCAAGGGAGTGGTTTGTACAGATCGACATCCGTACAGTATGCTTCGAGACCTCGAAACGGGTCGATGTCAGCAAACTCTGCCTTAACGGTCGCGTTACTGGCCACGTAGTTCATGCGCTGGTGAAGGGTGGAGGGGACGATTATGTACTCATGTTTCCATGGACGTCCAAGCAACATGTTGTAGTTTATGTCCACATCGATGACGTAACAGGTAACTCAGTATGAAGATCACCTATTTGGCACTTCAACCGGATCTTGTCCAGAGGCTCACTCTTCTACACGTTGAAGCCGCTGATGGTGGTGTTCGATGCCATAAGACGGTACATCGGGAAACCTAGAGCTTGGGACAGACTTCGAAGGATGTTGTTGAGCGATTAGCCCGGGTCGATGTGAATGCGATCGACCTTGATGGCACCCATGTATCCTGTGTAGTATAGGGGTCGGTTGTACCGGTTGTTCTTTAGCAGCATATCATGCTGCGTGAAGTTGATGTTAGGAATCACCTCGACCTTGCTATGGAAATACGGACATGCCGCAGGGTCTTCCTTGGGCTGCTTCACCTGTGCGAGGAAAGCCTCTGCATTCTGCAGTACCTCGCTGAGGGCATCCCGAGTCGCTATGGTGTCACTACCACATTTCTAGTTTGAGGGTATTTTTGTTATTTTTGGGGTTATTTGAATTTATTAGAATTTATTTGAAATTATGGGAATTTTTAGGATTTATTTTGGAATTGTTTGAATGAAGGTTGACTAGGTTGACTTTGACTAGCTTTGACTTGGTAGGCTAACCTAGAAGCTAACCCTAGTTGAGTTTGGACATGGTTAGATTATGAGACCCTAGGTTAATTTAAGTTAACCATATTCTAGTTATTAGAATCAATTAGGAAATAGAGATTAGAATAGAAAGCTTTGGTCACAAGTCATGAATTGTGATTTGAACCATTGATTAATGACTAAGCCCAATCCATTAGCCATTAGCCCTAACCTAACCCTAATCCACTAGTGGCCGGCCAAGCTAGCATTGGGAATCCCCCTATAAATAATCTCCTCCATTTAGGGCTAGCCTCTTTAGGAAAGAACAAGTTTTAGAAAGAGGTATTTTTCCCAACTTCATAAATTCCTAGAAAATCCAAATTAACTCCTTTTTTCCTCAAACAAATTACAATAGGTTTTAAACTAAGTTTTCTTGCTGTTGTTATATTTATTTCTCAGTTTTATAGCAATTTGGTGGAGTTTGGGGAGCAAGGAGACACCCTTCTTTAAAGCTTTTTGAGGACTTGTGACACCATTAGGTAATTCACTAAAACTCTATGTTAGATGCTGTTTTTATTGCATAATGACCTAGATCTAAGGGTCCCCTAGCTAACCCTAGATTTTTGTAGGTTTTCGTGTCCTTTTCGTGTCCTAAATGGACACGTATCAGTCCTAGGGTTTAAGTGTTTGATGAAATGCCCCAAAGGGCATTTCGAAATGTTTTTAGGAAAGTTTCTGATTAGGAAATCTGATGGAACTGGGGATTCCTAGGACCCTTCCTTTGGTGTGCATATTGATCGATAGAAAGTTAAACAGATCTAATACGTGTTCTAACCCTTCATAGGCGGAAACTAGGGTTCACGAATTATACCTGCGGCGGAAAGAAGACAAGTAATTCCTGGCAATCTCGAGCGAACGACCCCAAGATCTTCTGCACGCATTCCTTCCTCGAGTTGGACGTCATGTGGGCGACGATCTCCCAACCTTTTCTTCTCCTTGGCAGCACTCTCTTTCTCTCCTTACGTGAATCACGAATTTAGAGAAAATTTCAGATTTTATGATCAGTAATCTGGCGGCCAGAGAATAGAGGATATATATAGGCTACAGCAGGGACCATGAGGAAAAATTAGGGTTAGGTCTCCTAACAAATCTGGATATCCCGTGTTCAGCCCGAACACACAATCCAGGCCCATTAACAATAGCTCGGTCCACTAATGAGCTATTGTTGCACTACCTCCCTAATCCCAAATTATGTTTGTGGGCTCCTTTTATTATATGCTCGTTTGGCTCCCCATGTTAAGATATCGTATGTCCGTCGATCAAATTAAGTTACTGACAACTATATTGATTCGACATCTTTTATCCTTAAGTAGTACCGCTCAACTTTATTTGTCATGTCGGATATAATCCACCTGCAGGGTTTACATGACAATCCTTATGAGCTCCTTAAGAGGACATCATCAACCCGATGTATCGGGACATGGATTCCATTTATAATCAATAGCCCATCATACATACAATGTTATTACCTAATTCATAGAGGTTGTTGATCCATAATGAATCTCACTCTTTTATGAGTCAAAGTAATGCACATTGCATATACATGTCCGTTATTATATCCGGATTAAGAGTACAAGCATCCATAATAACAGAGGTGTTTGTTCACTTATGTAATCAGTACAAAGAGAACAACCTCAAGTGGTCCTGTTCAATACACACAAAGTGTACTAGTGTAAACCTATAGTCAAGATAGACTAATACCAGATTACACTACAACCTTTCCAATAGATTGTCCAAGTCCATCTAGGTTGTGAACTATTTATATACTCCATAGGAAACTGATAATATGATCTTCTGTGTGACACCACACATCATATTATCTACAATATAGAATATCAGACATTTGTATTAACACTTGCAACAAATACAATATGCAAACATTTGCCTATATGATTCTCATTCAAAATTGAAGGAAATAAGGTTACTACAAAAGTGATGCTTTTAGTATATAACCCTAACAATCTCCCACTTATACTCAAAGCATTGCTTTTCAGTATATTGTTACAAATCTCCCACTTATACTTAAAGCCATGCTGCGACACACCCGAATCCCATTCCCTCAATATGACTGTCAAAAGCCTTAGCTGGTAAGCTCTTTGTAAAGGGATCAGCTAGGTTGTCGGCTGATGCTATCTTGATCACAGCAACTTTTCCTTTCTTTACGAAATCTCGTATCAGGTGGTACTTGCGCTCAATGTGTTGGCCTGTCTTATGGGCTCGTTGTTCCTTCGAGTTTGCAACTGCACCACTATTATCACCATAAAGTGTAATAGACTTAGGCAAACTAGGTACCACATCTAAGTCCAACAGAAAGTTTCCGAGCCAAACCGCTTCTTTGGCTGCCTCAGAGGCTGCCACATACTCAGCTTCCATGGTGGAATCAGCAATACATTTTTGCTTGATACTCCTCCACACAAGGGATCCACCTCCCAAAGTAAACACATAACCTGAGGTAGATTTCCTGGAATCCCTATCTGACTGAAAATCTAAGTCTGTATACCCCAAGGGAACTAAACTATCTGCCTGGTAAACTAGCATATACTCTTTAGTCCTTTTTAGGTACTTCAAAATATGCTTTACGGCGGTCCAGTGCTTTTGTCCTGGGTTAGACTGATATCTGCTGACCATGCCTACGGCAAAACAGATGTTTGGTCTCGTACATAGCATTGCATATATTAAGCTTCCTACTGCTGAAGCATAAGGAACTGCCTTCATGTTCTCTATCTCTTTAGGTGTCCTCGGACACTGCTCCTTTGATAGAGCAATTCCATGTCTAAAAGGTAAGAAACCTTTCTTAGAATTTTGCATACTAAAACGAGTTAGTACAGTATCTATATAGGAAGCTTGGGATATGCCCAACATCCTTTTCCTGCGATCTCGTAGAACTTTGATCCCAAGTATGTGACCTACTTCTCCCAAGTCCTTCATATCAAACTGTTTGGATAACCATATCCTTACATCAGATAATACCTTCACATTGTTTCCAATGAGCAAGATGTCATCCACATAAAGTATTAGGAACACCACCACGTTTCCGTCACACTTTCTGTATACACATGATTCATCCTGACATTGATCAAATCTATAGGATTTTATCACCTGATCAAAACAGATGTTTCAAGATCTAGAAGCTTGCTTAAGTCCATAAATGAACTTTTTGAGCTAACAAACAAGATGCTCCTGGCCCTTTTCAATGAACCCGTCTGGTTGCTTCATATAGATGTCTTCCTCAAGACTTCCATTAAGGAAAGCTGTCTTGGCATCCATTTGCCAAATCTCATAATCGAGATGAGCTGCAATAGATAAAAGAATCCGAATAGACTTAAGCATGGCTACAGAAGAAAAGGTTTCCTCATAATCGATACCCTCTCTTTGAGTAAAACCTTTTGCTACAAGCCGAGCTTTAAAGGTTTCAACCTTACCGTCTGATCCTCTTTTTCACTTATAGACCCACTTGCATCCAATGGCTATTACACCAACGGGTGGTTCTACAAGCTCCCAGACCTGATTAGAATCCATAGATTATATTTCAGATATTATTGCTTTTTTCCAAGACTCTGCATCTTTATCTTGGAGTGCTTCATTGTAGGTACAGGGATCATAATCTTGTTCTTCAGGGACGAAGTCTGACGACTCTCCCAAGAACATATATCTATCAGGTTGTATCACAACCCTCCCACTATGATGAGGCACTATCGGTTGTGGTGTAACATTTGTGACACGTTGTGCAGTTATTTGTGGTTCATCCTCTTGTACTGTTGGTACTGAAGTACTTGGTGTCTCACGTCTCAGTTCTTCTAGAACAACTCTACTTGTGGGTTTATGGTTCATGACATAGTCTTCCTCTAAGAATCGGGCATTGGTGCTAACAATGACCTTCTGATCCTTAGGACTATAAAATAAACCTTCTTTCGTTCCTCTTGGATAGCCTACAAACAAGCGTACGTCTGTACGAGATTCCAACTTATCTGCTTTCCCATTCGGCACATGTGCTGGACTACCCCAAATGCGAACATGTTTCAGACTAGGCTTACGCCCAATCCACAGCTCTGTAGGAGTAAGAGGTACTGACTTAGAAGGAACCAAGTTCAAAATATAAGCTGCAGTCTCTAAGTCATATCCCCAAAACGAATCTGGTAAATCCGAATAACTCATCATTGATCTAACCATCTCCATAAGAGTTCTATTCCTTCTTTCGGCTACACCATTCTGTTGGGGCGTTCCAGGTGCAGTCAATTGGGATGCAATCCCAGCCTCTGATAATTAATCCTTAAACTCTCCAAAGAGGTACTCACCACCACGATCTGATCGTAATGACTTGATACATTTTCCATGACGTTTCTCCGTTTCAGCCTTGTACTCTTTGAATTTCTCAAAGCACTCAGACTTACGGCGTATCAAATAAATGTATCCATACCTTGAATAATTGTCAATAAATGTGACAAAATATTCAAAGCCACCTCTAGCTTGGATAGTCATGGGTCCACACAAATCAGAATGAACCAATTCCAACACATCTTTGGCCCTATACCCCTTTGACGTAAAAGGCCTTTTGGTTATTTTATCTTCCAAGCAGGATTCACAGACTGGTAGTGCCTCCACTTCCAATGAACTCAAAGGTCCATCTTCAACCAGTCTTTGAATCCTTCTTAGGTTAATATGCCCCAATCGTAAGTGCCAAAGATATGTTTGGTTCATACAAGAAGGTTCTTTTCTCTTATTTAAGTTAGATGACATATTATTTATTTCCATAAGTTGCATTGTGGGCGAAATATGATTAATGACATACAAATTATCAACCAATGCATCAGAACAGATAAAATGTTTATTCTTTCTAATAACAATATTGTCATTAAAATAAACTGAATATCTATCCTTAACTAACATAGAAACAGAAACTAAATTCCTTCTAAGTGAAGGTGCATAAAGACAATCTCTCAATGTCAAAGACTTATTTCTACCAAAAGATAAAGTAACATCTCCTAATGCAACGACTGATACTTTTGTAGCATCACCCATGAACAAGCATATCTCTCCATCACTGAGCCGTCTGGTTTTCTGGAACCCCTGTAATGTATTGCAGACATGATTAGTGGCTCCTGTATCTACACACCAGGTGCCGGTAGATAACACCGCTAAACATGTTTCAACTACTAGTAAATGAGATATACCTTTTTTGTTCCCTTATTTGAGAATTGGACAATCAGTATTCCAATGTCCTGACCCTTTGCACTTGAAACATTTGCCTTTCGGCTTTTTCATCGCGCCTTGAGGTCCCATGCCCTTCTTTGTTGAGTTTCCCTGTTTTTGAATGTTATTCTTCTTCTTACCGCCTTTTGGCTTAGAAGTAGAAGCTTTTTCAGAAACAAAAACATGACCACTCTGCCTAAAGAGTGATTCAGCATCCTGTATCTCTTTTGCAAGTTCTGCCAAACTATACAATCTTTTGCTCATGTTGTAATTAAGGCAGAAATTGTCAAAACTTTTAGGCAGAGTCCCGAGAATGATATCGACCTGGGTTTCCCCATCGATTTCAGCTCCAAGGATCTCCATCTCATTTAGATGACCCATCATCTTGAGAACATGATCCCTTACTGGTGTGCCCTCAGCCATTTTTGTATTCATCAAACATTTCATAGCAAACTGCCTAGCTGCTCTACTCTGATGTCCGAAGAGTTCCTTGAGGTTATACATCATGTCATAAGCTGTGGCCATGGCCTGATGCTGATGTTGCAGTACATTTGACATAGATTCCAGAATGTAACACCGCGCCATCTCATCTGCCTTTTTCCACTTCTTATAAGCCTCTTTGACCTCTTCATCAGAGTTAGCATCAGGCTTAGGTGGGCATTCCTCAACAAGTACATATTTGTACTCCTCAGCAGTCAGAACAATGTCCAAATTACGTTTCCAGTCAATATAATTAGGTCCAGTAAGTTTGTTTTCTTTAAGAATCACCATAAGTGGACTGAAAGAACCCATTTTTGAAATCCTGAGAATCACATAAATAAAATTATGTAGGGCAAAAAAAAACTTTTTGAATTAACTAAATATTGATTCCCTCAAAACAATAATAAAAAATTCACCAACACCTTAAACACCATGAATTTAGCATGCCACGATAGTGTGGACGTATATAAATTCAACTTTGTTCAAGTAGATTTTTCTTATTAATTTTACTATCATGTCAATATAACTTTATGATAAATAAAATTAATATGCTGGTCTTGCTCTGGTCATACAAATAATAGCAGTGACTCCGATGGGGAGGATACCATTATTTGTATCTAAGTGTATACCATTACTTAATACTAAGTCCATTACCTTGTAATGAGTTCCTTCAGATGGAGAAGTGAACACATACTAGGTAACTTTCTACCTAAGGAAGTTTGTACTGGTGATCCATAATTATACTCATCCGATATGGAGGAAAGCACTAAAGCCAACACGCAAGTATAATTACATCACCTACAAACCAGTAATGGAGTCCATAGGATTTATACTAAATAAAAATCCTCTCCCACTTAGTTATTTAACAATGAGGGTTTTTCTACTAGTTGATATTATGTCCATGTTGTCCATTATTAATGTAGGCTTGGTTTTTCAAAAAAACAACCACACAATAATAAACATGTATAATTAGAAAAAGCAAAATGACAAAAATAAGAGAAAATATCTAACTATTATGGTCATCTTTGCTGCTCCGTCCTCAACTATCCGAATCCAAAATCTGGCGCTGCACAGATCTATACGGGGTTCGACCTGCCCCGGTCAGGTCGCGGGGTTCGGGGCAGCGCCCAGAATTTTTTTTTTTTTTAGGTTTTAGCTGTCGATTCCTTCATCGAAAATCATCTGTCTGCCTCTGGATTGCTCAAAACCAGCTTCTCGTCCGGCGTCAGAAACAGCCACCACCGCCATCACGATTGATCAAAAATAATTAAAATTACATCAATCCTATGCCTTCCGAAGGAGTTCACACATAATCTAGATTGAAAAATTAAATTAATAAGCACGATCAACCCTCGTGATTTTAATTACATCCACAGCAACAACAACATCCACGACATGTCCGTGGTTTAAACAACACAATCAAAAAATATGCATTGGACCATAATAGTTAGATCTAAGATGCCTGTAAAATCGAGTTAGAATAGATCTACATCTACCGACTATTACATAGCGCAAGTTTTATTGGACAACATGGATGTATCAATCAATACGTAGATCCAACCTGGCTCTGATACCAATTGATGGAACTGGGGATTCCCAGGAACCTTCCTTTGGTGTACGTATTGATCGATAGAAAGTTAAACAGATCTAATACGTGTTCTAACCCTTCATAGGCGAAAACTAGGGTTCACGAATTATACCTGCGACGGAAAGGAGACAAGTAATTCCTGGCAATCTCGAGCGAACGACCCCAAGATCTTCTGCACGTATTTCTTTCTCGAGTTGGACGTCGTATGGGCGACGATCTCCCAACCTTTTCTTCTCCTTGGCAGCACTCTCTTTCTCTCCTTACGTGAATCACGAATTTTGAGAAAATTTCAGATTTTATGATCAGTAATCTGGCGGCCAGAGAATAGAGGATAAATATAGGCTACGGCAGGGACCATGAGGAGAAATTAGGGTTAGGTCTCCTAAAGAATCTGGATATCCCGTGTTCAGCCCGAACACACAATCCAGGCCCATTAACAATAGCTCGGTCCACTAATGAGCTATTGTTGCACTACCTCTCTAATCCCAAATTATGTTTGTGGGCTCCTTTTATTATATGCTCGTTTGGCTCCCCATGTTAAGATATTGTATGTCCGTCGATCAAATTAAGTTACTGACAACTATATTGATTCGGCATCTTTTATCCTTAAGTAGTACCGCTCAACTTTATTTGTCATGTCGGATATAATCCACCTGCAGGGTTTACATGACAATCCTTATGAGCTCCTTAAGAGGACATCATCAACCCGATGTATCGGGACATGGATTCTATTTATAATCAATAGCCCATCATACATACAATGTTATTATCCAATTCATAGAGGTTGTTGATCCATAATGAATCTCACTCTTTTATGAGTCAAAGTAATGCACATTGCATATACATGTCCATTATTATATCCGGATTAAGAGTACAAGCATCCATAATAACAGAGGTGTTTGTTCTCTTATGTAGTCAGTACAAAGAGAACAACCTCAAGTGGTCCTGTTCAATACACACAAAGTGTACTAGTGTAAACCTATAGTCAAGATAGACTAATACCAGATTACACTACAACCTTTCCAATAGATTGTCCAAGTCCATCTAGGTTATGAACTATTTATATACTCCATAGGAAACTGATAATATGATCTTCTGTATGACACCACACACCATATTATCTATAATATAGAATATCAGACATTTGCATTAATACTTGCAACAAATACAATATGCAAACATTTGCCCATATGATTCTCATTCAAAATTTAAGGAAATAAGGTTACTACAAAAGTGATGCTTTTAGTATATAACCCTAACAAAATCATGTTTTAGTGTTGCTTACATGTTTCTTGTCGACTGAGGTGGATTTGGCCTTGTGTTGTGTCGGTTTTGACATGGACATGCCGCGCGTGCACGGACTGCATTGTCCTGCTGTTCGGGGGCTGCACTGGACACGACACGCGACTAGCGGACACGAAACTTGACACACACCTTGGGGCACTGACTGACACGCCATGTGTCAAGTTTCAGATGACCATGTGGCGTGTCGAGAGAGGAATCACCATTGTATTGGTTTTACACACACACGCACACGTGCACATTCGGCCACTGACACGGGTTGATAACTCTGGACACGACACACCAAGACACGAAACAGGGAGACACGTGGGTAGACCTATCCTAGGTGAACCCAGGTTGGTGAACATGAGGGTTGGTTTGCACTGTGTCGAGTGCACGACACGCGTGCACTTGTGCACGAGGCTGTACTGGAAATTCAGTGTCCAGTGCTGTTTTTGGGTTTCTGTCGATTTGGATACGATTGTGTCATAATGGTGGACACTTGTTGGACTTGGGACACACTTACATAATATATTTTCATTACCAACCCTTAGTTTTGCATTTTAGTTTGATTTCAAATCTTTTTTAGCAATTACCTAAATTTTTGAAACTGTGTATCATTTCCTGTATTTTCCAGATTTTGAAATAAACTTTGGCAATTAAATTAACCTAGTTAATACTGTAATTAGCATGATTTTAAACTCTAATGTTGTTCTCCTATAGTTGATCTACTTGTGTGTCCAATTTGAGTGCTTTTCATTTAATATTGAGTTTGGAATGGGGTTTTGAATCATGGGGACTGAAAACTGTTGGGACTGAACTGAAATGCAATTGATTTCCTTTCCTATTTCTGAGAAATCTGAAAATGTAATGCAATTGATTTCCTTTCCTATTTCTGAGAAATCTGAACTGAAATGCAATTGATTACCTTTCCTATTTCTGAGAAATCTGAACTGAAATGAAATGGTTCCTTTCTTTCTCATCACTGCTACTCATTCACACACACACCCCTCACATTGTCTCTCACTGCTCACTGTTCACCTTCACATACACACACTATTTTACTTCCATCATTGTTACATTCTTTTACACACTGATTTCCCCACAACTGTCACTCACACACACCACACTCTCATGCCCACACACACACACATTCCTTTCCTCTCTCTATATACACATGTATGTATATAATATATGTGAATATCTATGCATATATGTATATGTATGTATATAGTTTATATATGATGTGAGTAGCCTATATGTACATATATGATGATTCATATATATATACTATAGCCTATAGAGATAGTATGGTATTCCTAATGTGTGTGTATTAGCCTAGGAATATAGTCTATGAATGCTTTGTGAAGTAGTGTAATGGTTAGAATAGACTAGTATAGACTTGATAGGCTTGCATAGCCTTGTAATGGTATGTGTTAGCTAGTTTAGCCTTGTTTAGACTAGTATGGACTAGTTAGACCTAGATTGACCTAGTTTGACCATAGTTGACTTAGGTTTGACTTCTTCGTTGACCAGGGTTGACCAAGAGTTGACCTTGGCCTAGATTGACCTAGATTCATCTAGAATGCATTGAATTGCATATTGTTATCATTTTAGACTTGTTGTGACTTGTGCTGCTCTGATTAGGAGCCAAACACCTCTCCTCGAACAGTACATTTCATCTGGACACTCAGATACCAGGCGAGTACATTCTCTGATCATTTCATATCCTGCTTAGAATTATATTCCTGCTTTAGATTACCTTACTTGATGATGTCACGACATTATCACGGATTAGTACTATATGGATCTCTTCATGCGATGTTATCCCCCTCGGAAGCATCTGGTACATTGTGTCATGTGCGTTTCACTTTCATCATGTACTCCTGTGCTTTCACCATACATGTACACTCCTGTGAATCATGTACTCTCATGTTCACGGAGCCCTCATGTATACTATCATGTGCACCCTTTCATGGGCTCCCATGTGATATCATGTACATTAACATAACCTGCTTAGATCCTTGTGTATTGATTGGGGAAAATGGGGGAGTGCTAGTAGTCATGTGAACAATTCTATAGTAGTGTAGATCATGTGAAACTCTTTAGTGTAGATCATATACAAATCTGTTCTGTTCACATGTGCTATCATGTACTCTACATCACTAGCCACTATTAGTTCTCTATATACAGTAGCTATTTACATACAGTTCTTTTCTTTTACATCATGTACTTTCTTTCAGTTTCCTGTATCTTACTCTACTGTATGTTTATATTTTCTAACCTGCTATGATCTGTTGAGATGTATTATGCTCGCTCCTGTCCTGACTGGACCTGTTGAAAATATTATAGAGGACGAGGAGGAGGCCTATGTGGATACCTTCTACGGGGCAGCCTTAGACGACACTTGTGAGCTGGACTCTCAGGAGGACCCAGCTCTAGCTGAGGATATTACCCATATTGCCTAGACTAGCTTGGTTAGGCCTTATCTTACTTATGTTGTCTTGAGACTAGTAGTTGTTTCACTTAACAAAATGCCTGGAAATCGGATTTTGAAAATAAAACGAGAAAAGTACAAGAAGTACAAATTTGATTCTGGGAAGTATTGCTATGAAAGTCTGATCTGTAAATGATCTTTGTTCCTTGGACCATACGATGATGATGAAGATCACTGCTAGAAGATGAACAATTGGAAGAACTAAGTCAGCAGAAAGGTATCGACGCACTTGGGCACTGATGGCGAGGCCGAATGCTTTCCTGCTTTGCTTCACTCTGTTCTGGAAGAAAAGTTGAAGAAGAATGCTCCAAAAAATCAAAGTCTCTGGGCTCTGATCTCTATGTATTCTCTCCTCTCTCTCTGTGTGTGTTATATAAGAAAAATCAGTCTATTTATAGACTTGGCTTCTTGTGCGTAAAAGCTCAGCAAAAGTTTCGTCTTTACGCTAACAACTGCCACCCATGATTGGAGTCATCCTCTGCATACGTTGACACGTGTCCCATCATTTCAGTAAGAATAGGATGCACGTACACACGCTCTTCGAGATATGTGGCATGAAAGCCATGTAGGCAAACCACGTTCTGAATTGGTGAAGAAGAATAGGGCGTAAAAACAACCCAAATATACCCTGAGCGTAAAGTAGTAAACTAGGCGTAAAATAGCCCTGACATGGACTTCTCGCGTAAAGTGGTTGTTAAATAACCTTGAGCGTAAAAGTTGCCCAAATAAACCTTACGCACACGTCAACTTTTGAGCATAAGAACTCGTATAGTCTCCGTGCGTAAAAGAAGCCATACTGTGAGCGTAAAATAGCTCAGTCCACATACTAAACGACAACATTGGTCTCTGTGTAAAACAAATCTCTTTGAATTATGTGATATATGCCATCATTAAATCTTCATGTCAGACTTTGCATTAAATGCAAGACTTGACAGCTTTATCCAGCGTAAAAGTGGCTAGCCTGTCTTAGGCGTAAAACTATTAGCTTTGACCTGGGCGTAAAATGATTAGCCTGCTTTAGGCATAAAGTGGATCAATTTGAATGGAATGATCCATCTCTTTGACTCATTCTTATGAAGCACTTTTTACGCTCCTACAAGACCCCCTTCAAAGTTTTCAAATATCATCAAAATTTGAAACACTTTGAACAGAAGCGTAAAAGTCAAGATTTGACCAGTCAGCGTAAAATTCGGGATACTCAACAGTCATCCGTGTAAAAGTGGGAATATCCAACAGTCGGCGTAAAAATCAAGAAATGGTGTCGGTCAATACTTAACCGTCATAATGAATTTTCTTCTCGAAACTTTTGAATGCTTCTTCATCTTCCCGAGCTTGCATTAATAATGAGCAATTTCCCACAAGGAATATGAAAAGTTGATTTGATTATATAAATAAGGAGAAATCTTCATCCTTGCTTTTCATCCTTATACTATCATGGCACCAAAGAAAGAAATTAACAAGGAAGAGGCTCCGAGCTCAAGGGTTGATATAGAGACAGAAGTTGAGCGGGCACGCAACTTTGTAGAGTGCTTTGGACTGACTCCAGCAGTCTTTAGTCGTATCGATGGTGGTCCCTCAACTGTGTATAAAGGATCAGGAGATGCAGAAGCATTTCTTAATCTGATGCGTCGCTCCGAAATTCGCAATATGCACGAGTTAGGTGCCTCCCTTCGTCAGCCCAACGAAGGAGAGAAAAAATAATGTAGAAGTGTCGTCTATGTATTGCAACTCTTCAACTTATCTGTAGGGGCCTACTCCCCTTTAAATAAATAAAATCTTGATATTGATTTCATTTGTTGGTATAGATAGAATTGTTCTATATCTTCTTTAACTGCATTTATGGTTGTTCATTCCCAAGAGAAACAAAACAACACGTAGCATCTGCCTTGTGGTCACGAGCGCCTTTTTAGTAGGATCTTTCCCGAAATAGACTTATGCCAACCGTTTCCTCAACCCTTATAAATAGCTGAGTTAAAGAATGTTTTATACATTCTTATTCTCACTCTTTCGAAGATAGCTTTTTGCAACATTTCATTCTCTAGCAAATGATGATGCATTCCGATGTTGTCTCTCTATACGCCCGGTAGATCTTTGCACGATTTCATTCTTCAACAAATGATGATGCTTTCCGATGTTGTTCCTCTGTACGCCCAGTCGACAGACGTTGATTCAATAATTCTCAGAGCCGAATCATCTGACCTCAATGGTAAGTTTAATTTGTAAAACAATCGTCTGCCTTTGAACTTTTTTGTCGAAAACAGATGCCCATGAGTGTAAATCCTTGATAGACGTAGAATCTTATAGGTAAGATGCACGGGCGTAAAAGCCTTGTTGAATAATATGCTCATGAAACATTAGCGTAAAAGCCTTATTGAATGAGGTGCATATGAAACAATGGCGTAAAAAGCCTTGTTGAATAGGGTGCACATGAGACACGGGCGTAAAAGCCTTGTTGAGTAAGGTGCACGAGCATCAGTCTTTAATTGATCAGTAAGTGGCTGATGATACTTCTGTTGAAAAATTTTCTCTGTTGTTTTCTGCAGAAGCTTGGCTAAAGAACTTTTCCAGAACCGGTATTGGCGACTTTGACACTGTGAGGAGTATTCTTCTGACATCGGCATCAGGGAGCTCATGCGCTTTTGACGCGCAAATCAGACAACTTAGAACTTTTCGTGGGATAAAAGGGTCTTCCTCAGATGGTAGGAAGAGCCTTTATACACGGAAAGTTGGATGGTGGAGTCAACTCTATCCCGAGAAATTGGATAGTAGAGTTCCTTTCACGGCAGGACTAGGAATCGTATCGCAATGCTGGATACATTCCTATCTCCTCTGAAAGGCCGCCACTTCTCCACCAATTGTATTGGCAGCAACACGTCTTCGGGCAGCCATACTCTGGGATTCTCCTCTCGTCTGAGAGAGAAGACCAGAGTTTGATTTCTATTGTTCTGGTCGCCATTGAGGCTCAGACAGTAAAGAATTGACACCAATAATGAATCCGATGAAGAAGATCCAAAGAAGAAATAGATCTCGATTAGGTCATCATTGTTGTATAGAATGAAAATCCAAGATGTAATAGATTTCCATTATGATTTTTAAGAAAGTCTAAGAAATGTAATAGACTTTTATGATGAAATGAGAATGGAAATGACAAGTCTTCTATGCCCAATGATTTGTATCTATCCAGAAGTAATATGAACATGATAGACAATAAAGTCTTGTTTTCTGTTTAGAGTATACAATACTATCAGAGGTATTATGGACATGATAGCATGTAAGAACTCAAAGAAAAAGTAGATTAATATCTATGCAGAGGTCAAATGGATTTGATAGATAAGAAAAACAAGCAGATTTAATATTTATTCAGAGGTTATAAGAACGTGCTAAATAATAAATCCAATTTTAGAAGATCAAAATTTCTCTCCAGAGAGATGAGTAATCAGCTTAACCAAACTTTGGTAGCTGGGGATTAAGAAGACAGATGTCATTGAGGATATATGCCAATATGAAATGAATCGACATAACTTTCGGAAAAAGAAAGAACAATTCAATTCCAGAATTAAATGGATGAATCTGATGTAATGAACGGACAGGCCTTTTCGGGAATGAAAAGTTATTTTCACTTTCAAAGACCGGTTCATTAATAGATCTCTCCTATTAAATAGGTGAGAAATCTTTGTAACTTTTCATTCTTATTTCCACTCCTCCATTAGAAATGTCTTCCAAGGATATGCAGCAAAAGAATGAAGTCTCCAAGAAAGTTGAGGACATCATTGAGACGTGCCCCATTGAACCAATTGTATCATGTCCAACCGAAGTAGGCAAAAGATCTTCTACGCCCAAGCCACCATAAGACATCCTCGCTTTCTTAGTAGAGCCAGGGAAAACTCCTGAAGAAGAAGCACTGAGGATGACCGCCTGCAAGTTTTTTATAAACTCAGGCAACGATGCCTTCGATACATTGGCCGACTATGTATTTAATAAGGAAGGCAGTGGTCATCGTCCTTAATCCTTTGTTCAGAACAAAAATAATAATAAAAGAAATTTTATTTTTATTCTGTCCTTTTTTTATACATAGTACTTCTTAAGAAATTTGCCATTGATTGGCATCATGAGTAGATCTCCATTAGGATTTGATAACCGATAGGCGCCATTAGAAAACACGGTCTCAATTACATAAGGACCTTCCCATTTCGCTTGGAATTTCTCTTTGCTTTTGTGAGTCATAATCATCGGTCTTCGAACGGATAATACCAACTCGCCAATCTTGAATACCCTCTCTTTAACTTTACGATTGAAAGTTCGAGATATACGGGCTTGATATAGCTCAATATGCTGTTGTGCTTGAAGACGCTTCTCGTCCAATCCTTCAAGTTCTTGGAGTCGTAAGCGATCATTGTTCTCTATAGTTAGCTCATTAGCAATAGCTATTCGTAGAGATGGAATCTGGATTTCTAAGGGAAGAACAGCCTCACATCCATAAACCAATAAAAATGGTGTAAAACCAGTAGGAGTCCGGACTGTTGTTCGATAAGCCCATAAACATTCTCCAAGTTTCTCATTCCAATCACGTTTATTAGAAGAGACAAACTTTTTGAGAAGTTTAATGATCGTCTTATTGAAGGCTTCGGCTAAACCATTAGCAGCTGGATTATAAGCCGTAGAAGCCAGATTTTGAATTTGATTCTTATCACAGAACCGATAAAATGCCTGACTAGCAAATTGTGGACTATTATCATGAATTATTTGTCGCGGAATCCCGAAGCGATAAATGACATAATGTTTGATAAAACTGATCACATTAGATTTTTTCACTTCAGCAAGGGGAACTGCTTCTGCCTACTTAGAAAAGTAATCAGTTATAGCTAATATGAACCGATGTCCTTTAACAGAAGGAGGGTTAATAGGACCAATGACATCCATACCCCAAGCTTCGAAGGGCCAATAAGCTGCTGTAGGATGTAGAAATTCAGAAGGTTGGTGAATAAAATCGGCATGAATCTGACATGCTTTACACCTTCTGGCGTAATTCACAGCATCTGCTATCATGGAAGGCCAATAATACCCCATTCTTCGAATACGGTCCTGTAATTTCGGACCCGGTTGATGAGCACCACAGACGCCATCATGAGCCTCACGGAGTATCAGGTTAGCTTCACTTTCTGAGAGACAGTGCAGCAAGAGTCCATCATATGAGCGACGATATAACATATGTAAAGATGAATCATAATAGAATCGAAATGATCATCTTTTAATTGATGCAGCTTTTTTTGGATCTTCAGGTAAAATCCCATGAACTGCGTAATCAATAAATGGAGTTCTCCAATCCCTTTGCTGAGAGCTTGATTCTGTAGTATAACTCTGTTCAATACACAAATTATTCTTGATACAGAATAAATCTTGATCCAACAAAGTAATTATATTTTGTCTTCGGATTGGAACAGCCAAATCTGCAGCTAGGCTAGCAAGAGCATCAGTCTCCACATTCTGAGAATGTGGTATGAATTCAATGAAGAATCCTTTGAATGAAAGGACCAATTCAACTACTACTTGATGATAAGGGATGAGATCAGGATTTCTGACTTCATAGGTCCCTCTAACCTGATTAACAATCAGCTGAGAGTCTCCATAGGTTTCCAGGAATTCAATATTCAATTGTTTTGCAACTTGGAGACCAATCAATAGAGTATTATATTCTGCTACATTATTGGAGCATGGTTCATTGAGAGAATAGGCACGGTATATGACCATTTTGTCAGAAGAAACCAAGACGATTACTACCCCAGAGACAATATTACCTTTAGGTCTAACCCATGATGCTCCGTCAAAATATAATTGCCAAATGTCATTTTTCAAAGTCATATTGCAATCTACAACTTCATCTGGAATGTCCTCATATAACTTTGATGTTTCAGGTATAGGATGAGCAGCTAAGAAATCAGCTAATGCTTGACCTTTCACTGATTTTTGAGGTATATAAACCATGTCATAAGGAGTGAGCAACATCGCCCAGGTAGATAACCTAGAGTTAAGAATGCTCGGTTTTCTCATCAATACCCAAATGGGATTTATTCTGGAGATGACATGGATAGTCTGTCCTGTCACATAATGTCTTGTCTTTTGGACAGCAAAAACCAAGGCCAGACATTCCTTTTCTACAGGAGTATACCTGTGTTCTGCTCCGACCATCATTCGGCTAAGATAATAAATCGCTTGTTCATGCCCTATATCACTTTTTTGTGCAAGAAGAGCACCAAGTGAATGATCCAAAGCTTGAACATATAGCAAAAATGGTCTTCCTATCACTGGAGGTACCAAAATAGGGAGATTTGTAAGGTATTGCTTGATGTCATTGAAGGCTTTCTGACATGCTTCATCCCAAACAAATGATACACCCTTCTTTAATAGACGGGAGAAAGGCTGGCATCTTCCAGAGAGATTGGATATGAATCTCCTGATATATGTAATACGACCTTGGAAGCCACGAAGTTCTTTTAAATTGCGTGGAGGACGCATTTCAAGAATTGCTTTAACCTTATCAGGATCAACATGGATATCCTGAGAAGTAATGACAAATCCTAAAAACTTGCCACTGGAAATCCCTAAGAAAGACTTAGTAGGGTTCATTTTCAATTAATGTTGGCGCATCAGTTCAAATACTGTCTTCAAGTCTTGAATGTGATCATCTTTTGATCGACTCTTAACAACAATGTCATCTACATAACATTTTACTGTCTTCCGTAGATGTTCTTGAAAGATGTTGCTCATGGCCCGTTGATATGTGGCACCGGTATTTTTAAGACCAAACGACATCACCGTATAGCAGTAAACTCCAAGGGGTGTACAAAAAGCGGTATGCTTCTCATCTTCTGGATGCATCTTAATTTGATTATATCCTGAGAATCCATTCATGAAAGACATGCGTTCAAAATCACATGTATTGTCTATCATGACATCAGTAATTGGAAGTGGAAATTCGTCTTTTGGACAAGCTGTATTAAGATCTCAAAAATCTATGCAAACTCGGACTTTTCCGTTCTTTTTTATAACAGGAACAATGTTGGCAACCCAATCGGGGTGTTGTTCTTCACGAACAAAACCACACGTGATCAGCCTTTTGACTTATGCTTCAATTGCATCCATCATATCTGGTCGAAAACGTCATTGCTGTTGTTTTACAGGCTTAGCATTAGAAAGAATATTGAGTTTATGAGTAGCAACTTTGGGATCTAGACCTGGCATATCCTCATAACTCCATGCAAAAATATCAATATATTCTTTGATCAGTTTTATCAATTCTTCCTTTTTATCTTCAAAAAGATTCTTACTGATAAATATTGGTTTGGGTGTAGTTCCATCTCCAACGTCAATCTGGACAATCTCGTCCTCTGTAGGCGGTTGTCGTTGTTCAAAATGAAGTTCCCATTGAGTGTCCATCTGTTGAGCCCAAGGATCATTCTCAAATGGCTCAGATTCACCATCAATTTGAACCATGTAAGCTAAAAATATTTGCTCAGATTCATCATAATAGTCTCATTTAACACACGAAGAGTGAGAAATATCGGATTCGATGAATTGGACTTCTTCTGAATCTGATAAATGTGAAGAGCTAGAAGAGAATTCTTCTTGAATATCGTCATTAAACATGTAGAACGGATCATATCCCAATCCATGACGAGTTTTCTGGTAAAACGGATCACCATGTAATGGTAGTCGTCTACCTTTGCCTTGATTGAGACCTTGCATAGTCTTCAAATTATATCCCATGTTTTGGATAATCTTGAGAGATTGTTGACTATATCTGTCAATTCGGATTCTTCCTTTATCTTTATCTCTCAAATCATCTGTCTGAGCAACAGGGATATTTCTAGCCAAGCCAAAAACAATTTGGCGCGATCTTGTTTTTCTTATCAGACGGAACCACGAAATAAGATTCTTTGTGACGTCTATAAGTTACACAAGCTTGTGATGAAGCGGCTACAGGAAGAAGATAGGGAGAAGATATTAGAAACCTTTGAGCATAAGGTCCAATATCGACATGAGGAGGAAAAGAATTTTCCTTATTATCAATGTATAAGGTTTCCTCTGTGTCTATGTCGTCTTTATATTGATGACTTTGATTATCAGAAGATAAAGTCATTCTTTCAATAAACTTGACAGCCATATACTCGAAATGGAAATCTTCATTAATATCAAAAAGTATAGAATGATCAATATTTATATCATTTACAATTTGACTGCTACGCTTCGGATTAATCACTAGTGGACTATCATCTGTCTTCTGCGTAGATTTGCCAAGATTGACAATCAAAGGAGGTTCTGGATCATTCGTATGAAATGTACGCCCTTTGACTTTGATCACAAGAGGTTGAACTTAGCTTTTAGCAGGAACATTCACTGATTCCTCAGATGAAGCTTGAGTTCTTCCTTTAACCTTGATCATCAAAGGTTGATTGTTGACAGGTTAGGGTTGGATTCGCCCTTTGACTTTAATATTCAAATTTTGCTCTTCTGGCGGATCTTCGTTAATAGACTGATCTTCAGCAGATGATTGATCTTCAGCCATATCTGATATCTCTTTCACATGCTCTTGTTTATAAAGCCTTGAGTCGAAAAAATAGGCTTCGACACCCTTAAAAGGATTGATATCAGCAAACTCAGTCTTCACAACTCCTTGGGGATCCACATACTTGAAGCATTGGTGGAGAGTCGAAGGAACGATGTTATGCTCATGTAACCATGGTCTTCCAAGAAGAATATTATAGGATACGTCTGAGTTAATAACATAAAATGTTGCCATAGTTCGAAGATCACCAATCTGAATCTTTAGACGAATCTTTCCCAGTGGTTTGCTCTATTGTGGTACTAGTGTAAGTCAGATCACTAGTGGGAATCCTCAATGGTCTTAGTATACTTTGAAGAATTATGCTAATGGAAGACCCAGGATCAATGTAAATTATGTCAACTTCAATGGATTCAATATACCCAGTACAACACAAAGGCCTATCATGCTTGTTATGCTTCAACAGCATATCTTCTTGTGTAAAGGTGATGTTGGGAATTGCTTCCATCACACTATGACATTGTGGGCATGAAACTGGTATATTGTCAGGAGTTTTGAGTTGAGCTAAGCAGGAATCAGCTTGCAGCAAAGCTTCACTCAAAGTTTCGCGGCTTTCTAGACAGACGAAGCAACTCGAAGATAGATAATCTAGCTGGAGTATTAGCTAACTAGGCTAGAATATCAAATTTATAGGGTTTCATCACTACCCCCTGACTGGAAGTAGACTTCAACGGGACGTCAAAGCGTACCGCTTTTTGTTTCCCCTTTTCAACCACAGCAGGAACAAGAGACGGTTGAGTTGATGGTGTTTCAACATTCCCAGCTTCTTTGGAGGATCCCTCATAATCTTTGTGGTACTCTTTTCCAGATCTTGTACCAGCAAAAGTTTCTTCTTCAGACTCAGAAGAAGGAAGTACCATATTGCAGGATTTCCTTAGCCTTCTTCTTATGAGGATTGTTATGAGGAACCTCAGAACCCAATCCAACAGTGGATTTTTGACTTTGAATTTGTAAAGGAAGTCGTATCCCTTTATCATAATTCAAACCTTCTGCCTTTTGAAAGTCATAACCCATCTTCTTCATGAGAAGGATAGATTGCTGACTGTATAAGTGAGTAGGCAGTAGACTTTCAACAGGTGGTTCCATAGAGGAAGAAGAAGAGATCTCTGTGACTACAGGAGAATGAGGAAAAACCGTCTCCGTAGCTACAGGAGGAAAATGATTCGAGATACGAGGAAAAAACCCTGTAGGAGCCTTTTCATAAGCAGCGAAGACTTGTTGTGCCCTGTATAAGAAAACACTATTCATAGCTAGCCACTGCTGATGAGTAAGCTTGAGCTTGGCAGGAGGAGCCAGACTTGGAGGACATATGTTCAATCCTCTCAGTCTATCTTCCAAAGGAATGCCATCCCATAGATGATCCAAATCATCAAGATCTGGAATAACATGAGAAATCATGTTACAGGTTTTGACTTTCTTACCTTTCTTGGATTTTGAAGTTTTACCTTCATCTTCCATTTCGGGTACTAAGTCAGGATGTACCCACATAATTTTACCATTCTTTAATGTAAGAGGCAACAATCCTTCATTTTCCTTCCTGGCAGGCGGGATATTCACAATCTTCATCGTCGCCTTTGGAATTAAAATTCCATCTGGTACTTGTTATGGAGAAAAATCTCCAAATTGAAGAGAAACCATATTGGTTGTAACCGTATGGTCATCATTGGTTAAAGCAATAGCACCACCATTTATCAGCTCTTGGATTTTTTTCTTCAAAATATAGCAAGCATTGGTAGGATGATTAATGTATCTATGATAGATACAATATTTAGGATTGTCAGTCAGATTCACCTCATTAGGCCTCTTTGCCTCCGGAATCTGAAGTTTGCCACTCTTCACCAGATATTGAAATATCCCTGGGATATCACTTTCGTCAAAAGAGTATTCTTCTTTTGGCCTGGAAGATTCCTGATTATTCGGCGTCGTTTTATTCTTGGAAAGATTGACCATAAGAGTTTCTTTTCCTTTCATATTACGATTGCCGGTATTATTACCAGGATTACTTTTCTTTCCTTTATCCTCAGAGGCAAAAATCAACCCATGTTCACGAGCCAACCTACCATTGGTCTCGGCAGAAACTGCTGTTATGATAAACGAAGCCTAATCTGTGAATTGGGAACACGTGAAGACAGCGATGGATGGTCGCAGATTCATCTTACATGTATCAATCAGCGCTGAATCTGGCATACCAGGGGGCATCTTTAAAGTCGCCTGTCTGAAACGTTCAATGAATGTCCGAGTATCTTCTTTCTTCTTTTGTTTAATTTCTATTAAGGAGGACATGTTCATATCCATACCTCCTTCATAGAAACGGGAGAGAAACATTGCCTTAAATTCGTCAAAAGACAAAATGCAATTGTCGGGTAAACTACGATACCAGTCGTAAGCTGAACCCGTCAAGCATCCAATGAATACTCTAGTGAGAAGAGCATCATTTTTCTGCAAATGTACAGTCATAATATCAAAGTAATTGATATACTGACTAGAAGAAGCCTTTCCATCAAATAATACCATTGACTGTGCTTGAATTTTGGTGGAAAGGGTACATCATTCCAATGAGGAGGATAAGGTTGCTTAATCCCTAACCTCTGGAGTTGATCTTTTTGCTTCAAAATTTCAAACTGTGCTTTGAGCTCACGTACTGCTTGAATGGCTTCGCTGGTTTGTGGAAGCACATTTGATTGAAAAGTTGTTGGTTGTACCGTAATCCCTACCGGAGATGGTACATCTTCTGGAATGATGGGATCTGGAGATGCAGAATTTTGGTTAACAATAGGTTCTTGGATATTCAAAGGTATATCAACCCCTTGGCTATCTTGAGTTGGTGCTGCTGCCTGAACCGGTGTTACAATTGCTGGTTGAGCAGTTTGCTGAGCCGTTATTATCTGGTGCATGCTTTGCATCATGTTAAGCATGTCTTTCAATGATTGCTCAATGGCAGTGAGACGTTGTTCTATATTAACAGATGACGTCTCTGGTTCATCTCCAATAGCGTAGGATTCAACCTCTCTTGAAGATACAGAAGGATTAGTATAGAAGTATGAATCAATACTATCAGTTTTGGACTCAAGAGATTGAGTACCCCCAGCTTCAGAATCAGAAGTCTGCAATTGTCTTTGTCTTCTTGATCGAGTATTCTGATATACTCGTTTAAAAGAATCAAGAAGTCTGTTGAATTGTTGTTGAACTGGGGTTTGGGACGTGTTCCGTCTAGGACGTCGTCCTCTGTTAGTGTGAGATGCCATATTGACTGATGCATATGACAACTCATCAGCTTGTTGTTTGGGCGCATTAAAATTCAATCGATCAAAAACTGATCATCTGGAAGCCGAGCAACAACATTTGATCACAATCTGGTGACTCTCACAGTGATGATTTTCTCGGAGGAATGTCACGGGAGATTGTCTATTTTTATGCTTTTGCATTAGCAATTCACGTAAATCAGAAGGAGTAGTCTTCTTTATTACATTTAGGATAGCAAAACGTTTAGTCCTTTGTGTATAAAGAAGATTACTGCTGCATTTACGGAACCAAACTGTACATTTCTACGTGTTTGGAGTTGTGTGCGCAAATCTTGAGATTTTTTAGCACGAAGGACTCCATTTTCATTGTGCGTGATTTGTAGGTTTGGTACTTTACGTAGAGCAGTATAAGAAGGTTGTTGGTGTAGATCTGAAGCTTTACCAACAACATTTTTACGCTGTATGCATTTAGGTGCATTCATATTAGATGTAAAAATATCGTTGCGAATTTTATCTACACTGTCACAGACAGGAGACTTACTTTTACGCGAAGAGCATAAAAATTGATTATCTACCACGTCACAGACGGGAGATTTTCCTTTACGCGTAGAGCATAAAAATTGTGTGTCTACCACGTCACAGATGGGAGACTTATTTTTACACTTAGAAGCACAAGCATTAGAGTCTGCCTCATTACAAATGGAAGACTCGTTCTTATGCACTGAGCGTAAAATTTGGTTTTTACCCACTAGGCGTAAAACCTGATTATCTTTACCGTCACAGACGGGAGATAACTTGCCACACTTAGAGTGCAACGCTGAAGTAAGGACTGCCTCGTTACGAACGGGAGCCCCTATGACAGGAGTGGGAAGAATTCCCTTGCCATCAGAAGCAATAGAGAGATCAGAAGCTATTTTGGATTTAGGAATCCAAACTTTTTGTGCTTTGCGAGATTTTTGAACATTGGAGCAGCGAGAACCACCCCCAGTTCGGAGCATCTCTTCATAAGCAGTCTGGTCGAAGTGTGCAACCAGAGTCTTCTTTGTCGATCCAATCGACACATCATCGTATTGAGCAATTGCCTCCTCGTCAGAGGAGAAGGTCGTCCCCAGCAGAGTCGTCGTTTTTGTTTCACTTAACAAAATGCCTAGAAATCAGATTTTGAAAACAAAACAAAAAAAGTAGAAAAAGTACAAATTTGATTCTGGGAAGTATTGCTATGGAAGTCTGATCTGTAAATGATCACTTTATTCCTTGGACCATACGATGATGATGAGAATCACTGCTAGAAGATGAACAATTGGAAGAACTAAGTCACCAGAAAGGTATCGACGCACTTGGGCACTGATGGCGAGGCCGAATGCTTTCCTGCTTTGCTTCACTCTGTTCTGGAAGAAAAGTTGAAGAAGAATGCTCCGAAAAATCAAAGTCTCTGGGCTCTGATCTCTATGTATTCTCTCCTCTCTCTTTGTGTGTGTTATATGAGAAAAATCAGTCTATTTATAGACTTGGCTTCTTGTGCGTAAAAATTTAGCAAAAGTTTCGTCTTTACGCTAACAACTGCCACCCATGATTGGAGTCATCCTCTGCATACGTTGACACGTGTCCCATCATTTCAGTAAGAATAGAATGCACGTACACACGCTCTTCGAGATATGTGGCATGAAAGCCATGTAGGCAAACCACGTTCTGAATTAGTGAAGAAGAATAGGGCATAAAAACAACCCAAATATACCCTGAGCGTAAAGTAGTAAACTAGGCGTAAAATAGCCCTGACATGGACTTCTCGCGTAAAGTGGTTGTTAAATAACCTTGAGCGTAAAAGTAGCCCAAATAAACCTTACACACACGTCAACTTTTGAGCGTAAAAACTCGTATAGTCTCCGTGCGTAAAAGAAGCCATATTGTGAGCGTAAAATAGCTCAGTCCACATACTAAACGACAACATTGGTCTCTGTGTAAAACAAATCTCTTTGAATTCTATGATATATGCCATCATTAAATCTTCATGTCAGACTTTGCATTAAATGTAAGACTTGACAGCTTTGTCCAGCGTAAAAGTGGCTAGCCTATCTTAGGCGTAAAACTATTAGCTTTGACCCGGACGTAAAATGATTAGCCTACTTTAGGCGTAAAGTGGATCAATTTGAATGGAATGATCCATCTATTTGACTCATTCTTATGAAGCACTTTTTATGCTCCTACAGTAGTTAGACTTTATTTCAGTCTTAAGATCTGAGTTGTATATATTCTTTCATATTCGGTAGCTGAGACTTGTATTTCTGGATATTGCTGAGATGTTATCTTAGACTTTCTGATCATCTGTATTTCCTTGAGTTCTATATCATATCGTGCTTTCTTCTTCCTTAGTTGTGATTGAGTTTATTTACTGCTATGTCACCCCTATTCGGGGAGTATAAACTGCTTAGAATTATATTGTTAGATGTTGTGACCTAGGACAACGTTCTACCGCCGACTCTGTATCGTAGGCTGGACGTACCCACTTCTCGTGCCCTTACTCTAGGGTGCGGGTCGTGACACATTTTTAGTGGTGGCCCATGCAGGTCGAGTTTATGTAGTGGTATTCGAACTAGAGTATCACTACAGCCTGCAGTAGGATTAGAATATATTTTTGAAGATACTCAATCATAGTTAGGATTCCTTGAGAGATTCCTGGAATGACCATTGAGAATCTTATTTAAACTTCAATTTGAATCATTTCCCTTGTTTTGTTGCTCTTACTCCTTGATTATTGAATTTGATTTTGTTGGATCGTTGTTGATTTTGATTTTCCTATCGAGATGAATTTTAAGGCCTGAGTTACGATATTTTTTTGATAACATATGTTAACGGGAATACAGGGATGGTAAAACGTCTACTTGATTATGGAACCTGTAGTTTATCGCAGCCATATTAGCTGGCGTGGCGGAAACATAGAGACCTGACTTCAGATGTACGTATCTTGGTTATGAGATTTGGAATTGCTCGCAGCTATACTAGTCGGCATAGCGAGAATTCCAGACGACATGATTGTAGAGGTGCATACCCCAGTTATGGAATCTATCGTTTATCGCAGCCTTGCTTACTGGCATGGCGAGGACTCTGAGTAACATGATTTTTGACAGACGCATATGATTATCAGATTATATCTTGAGAAGGTTTTTAAATATGTCATCTCTATCGTACCATTCTGTCGTTATAAATTGTACTCCATCATCAAATAACTTAGGAATAGGAGTAAGAGTAACTTTAGCTGTTATTATAAACCTTGTGTAACTTCTTGCTATAAATTTCTTCCTAATACAATGAATCAATGATTTTACTAGACCTTGACTTAGATTTGATATTATAACTCTGGTTTCAAAATGGTTCCTTCTTTTAAACAGATAAGCAGAACAGATTTTATCATTATTTTCTTCTTGCCATTATTTCTTGTATTACCTTAAAATATATATATAGTGGACACAGATGCTTGTCTGACACGTATGCATGCTACACTTGATTACCAACCTATCTAAATGCATATTAATATGTTGATGTAATTTTTTTAAAATCCCAATAATTCTAATATAGGGCAGTATCAGTGACTAATTCTATGTTTTTCCAAATTAAATTTATAAATTAAATTTAAATTTTATGTTATTAGTTGTTGTTTACATTACTGTACATGTATGTTACATATAGGGTTTCAAGTCTTAAAGATAATTGGTTCAGTTTGGTTGAGTTTTGTGTTAAAATTGTCAAACCTGAGACTGTGTACATATTAAACCTTTAACCCTGGATTCTAAGTGTTTAGTTCAATTTGCAGTTTTAAATTGTAATATTTTGAGCCGTATACATTGTTGTGTGTAGGTATATAATGTTAGGTTTCATACTCTTACATGTTAGGTTGTGGTTGTGGTAAACATTGAGTTGGTTTTACTGTTCGAATTTCTCCAAAATTTTGAAAACTGAATACATGTTAACATTTTTACATTGCTTTCAAATGTGTAGTTCAATTTCAGATCTAATATATAATGTTGAACTAAACTAAAAGCTCGAACCCTTTATTTCAAGTTTTAACCCATGTATACTTGACACTCTACACTAATGTTCACAACTGCCATAAAAACCTAACCCTTCATCTCTATGTTATGTTCATATAGCTATATATATATTATATATATATATATATATATATATATATATATATATATATATATATATATATATATATATAATATATATATATAGTTCTGTATACATGTTATAATGTATGTAAATGCATAATTAAATCTCTATCTCTCTCTCTCTCTCTCTATATATATATATATATATATATATATATATATATATATATATATATATATATATATATATATATGGTTAGCCATGCATGTTATGAGTAAATAGCTTGTGCCTTGTAGACTGCTTAACCAATATGCCATGAATAGTGTAACTTGATAGCTACAGTTGAGACCCAAATCCTCCTATACACTTTCATGTATAATTCACACAAACCACATAACCCTTACGTAATGCTAGCTTTTCCCTCTCTAACACACTCTCTATATATATCGTGATTGGATTTCAATGTTATTGACTTTCGTTCCTTAAACTTTTGATCTTAATTTTTAAAATATTTATTTTATTTTTGATAATTATCAGTTTTCAGATAGGATGGTAGACTGCCGTACAGCCTTGATGATTGTTATCTTTTTTTTTATCCTTTCCAGTATGGCACCCATGACCCGAGCCCGTCGCCTGAGAGCAGCTGCAGCTACTGAGAGTGTGCTTCCACCTCCTATTGTTCAGAAGGTAGTGATCCTTCTATCTGATCAGGGGGTAGTGGCACCTCCTGCCATTGAGGAGATGGTGGTAGCCTTGCCAGAGAGTCTTCCTTCATCTCCTGTCGTTCAGACGAGAGCTGCGGATTTGCCTGAGACCGAGAGCCTTTCCCTACCCCTTGAGATGGTACTCCATACTGTACCACTCAGAGGTTTGTTACTTTACGCAGCCCAGGTGTTTGGATATTTCCAAGAAAGGCTGTTGGAGTCACAGAGAGTTCATGATGAGGCCATGAGGGAGCAATACCAGAGGTTGCTACGTCTGCGGGACTCTGTGCTTCCAGGAGGAGAGCCTAGCTCCAAGAGGGCGAGGAGCAGTACCCAGTCCTACCCAGAGTTTGAGGAGTACCCATATATCCAGCCTATATCATCATACCCAGCCCGGTCTCCTGTCCAGCAGAGGCCAGCTGAGCCAGAGCCTATCTGTACCTACTGTAAGAAGTCTGGGCACAAGTAGAACTTCTGTAGAAAGAGACTAGGATTGCGCCTATTCTATGGGTCAGCTGCACACTGGATGCAGCACTATCCAGATATACCTGCCCCAACCAAGGCCCTGCTTCCAGGAGGGAGTTCTAGTTCTCAGACTTAGAAAGATGTGAGTTTTGACCTAACCTTAGTATCCCCTTTTGAGAATATTTGATGCATCCCTTGCTTGTATGTTTTGATACCTTGTGATTGCCTAGTACTGTAGCATAGTTAGTGTAACTAGATGAGATCCCAGACTGATAATACATGCCATGACCCCATAGGTTACACTTTCCAACTGTATGATTTAAATAAGTTTCTGAGACTATGATTGCTGGGGGCTTAACCTAGAAGGAGTATGATCACCTTAAATTTCGAGGACAAAATTATTTTAAGGAGGGTAAATTTGTCACTACCACATTTCTAGTTTGAGGGTATTTTTGTCATTTTTGGGGTTATTTGAATTTATTAGAATTTATTTGAAATTATGGGAACTTTTAGGATTTATTTTGGAATTGTTTGAATGAAGGTTGACTAGGTTGACTTTGACTAGCTTTGACTTGGTAGGCTAACCTAGAAGCTAACCCTAGTTGAGTTTGGACTTTGTTAGATTATGAGACCCTAGGTTAATTTAATTTAACCATATTCTAGTTATTAGAATCAATTAGGAAATAAAGATTAGAATAGAAAGCTTGGTCACAAGTCATGACTTGTGATTTGAACCATTGATTAATGACTAAGCACAATCCATTAGCCATTAGCCCTAACCTAACCCTAATCCACTAGTGGCCGGCCAACCTAGCATTGGGAATCCCCCTATAAATAATCTCCTCCATTTAGGGCTAGCCTCTTTAGGAAAGAACAAGTTTTAGAAAGAGATATTTTCCCAACTTCATAAATTCCTAGAAAATCCAAATTAACTCCTTTTTCCCTCAAAAAAATTGTAATAGGTTTTAAACTAAGTTTTTTTGCTGTTGTTATATTTATTTCTCAGTTTCATAGCAATTTGGTGGAGTTTAGGGAGCAAGGAGACACCCTTCTTTAAAGCTTTTTGAGGACTTGTGACACCATTAGGTAATTCACTAAAACTCTATGTTAGATGCTGTTTTTATTGTATAATAACCTGGATCTAAGGGTCCCCTAGCTAACCTTAGATTTCTGTAGGTTTTTGTATCCTTTTCGCGTATCAGTCCTAGGGTTTAAGTGTTTGATAAAATGCCCCAAAGGGCATTTCGAAATGTTTTTAGGAAAGTTTCTGATTAGGAAATCATGTTTTACTATTGCTTACATGTTTCTTATCGACAGAGGTGGATTTGGCCTTGTGTCGTATCGATTTTGACACTTGGACACGCTGCGCGCGCACGGACTGCATTGTCCTGCTGTTAGGGGGCTGCACCAGACACGACACGCAACTAGCGGACACGAAACTCGACACACACCATGGGGTACTGAATGACATGCCACGTGTCAAGTTTTAGATGACCATGTGGCGTGTCAAGAGAGGAATCACCATTGCATTGGTTTTACACACACACGCACACGCGCACATTCGGCCACTGACACGGGTTGATAACTCTGGACACGACACACCAGGACACGAAATAGGGAGACACATGGGTAGACCTATCCTAGGCGAACCCAGGTTGGTGAACACAAGGGTTGGTTTGTACTGTGTCGAGTGCACGACACGCGTGCACTTGTGCACGAGGCTGCACTGGAAATTCAGTGTCCAGTGCTGTTTTGGGTTTCTGTCGATTTGGACACGATTGTGTCATAATGGTGGACACTTGTTGGACATGGGACACACTTACATAATATATTTTCATTACCAACCCTTAGTTTTGCATTTTAATTTGATTTCAAATCTTTTTTAGCAATTACCTAAATTTCTGAAACTGTGTATCATTTTCTGTATTTTCCAGATTTTGAAATGAACTTTGGCAATTAAATTAACCTAGTTAATACTGTAATTAGCATGATTTTAAACTCTAATGTTGTTCTCCTATAGTTGATCTACTTGTGTGTCCAATTTGAGTGCTTTTTATTGAATATTGAGTTTGGAATGTGGTTTTGAATCATGGGGACTAAAAACTGTTGGGACTGAACTGAAATGCAATTGATTTCCTTTCCTATTTCTGGGAAATCTGAAACTGAAACCTTTACTATTTCTGAGAAATCTGAACTGAAATGCAATTGATCTCCTTTCCTATTTCTGAGAAATCTGAATTGAAATGAAATGGTTCCTTTCTTTCTCATCACTGCTACTCATTCACACACACGCCTCACATACACACACTATTTTACTTCCATCACAGTTACATTCTTTTACACACTGATTTCCCCACAACTGTCAGTCACACACACCACACTCTCATGCCCACACACACACGTCTTCCCTCTCTCTATATACACATGTATGTATAAAATATATGTGAATATCTATGCATATGTGTATATGTATGTATATAGTTAATATATATGATGTGAGTAGCCTATATGTACATATATGATGATTCCTATATATATGTACTATAGCCTATATGCATATGCATATATATATATATATATATATATATACATATATATATATATATATATATATATATATATATATATACATACATATATATATATATATATATATATATATATATATATATATATATATATATATTGTGTATCTTCCTATAATGTGATGTATAAGTATAGGTTTATAGAGATAGTATGGTATTCCTAATTTGTGTGTATTAGCCTAGGAATATAGTCTATGAATGCTTTGTGAAGTAGTGTAATGGTTAGAATAGACTAGTATAGACTTGATAGGCTTGCATAGCCTTGTAATGGTATGTGTTAGCTAGTTTAGCCTTATTTAGATTAGTATGGACTAGTTAGACCTAGATTGGTCTAGTTTGACCATAGTTGACTTAGGTTTGACTTCTTGGTTGACCAGGGTTGACCAAGAGTTGACCTTGGCCTAGATTGACCTAGATTCATCTAGAATGCATTAAATTGCATATTGTTATCATTTTAGACTTGTTGTGACTTGTGCTGCTCTGATTAGGAGCCAGATACCTCTCCTCGGACAGTATATTTCATCCGGACACTCAGATACCAGGCGAGTACATTCTCTGATCATTTTATATCCTGCTTAAAATTATATTCCTGCTTTAGATTACCTTACTTGATGCTGTCACGACATTATCATAGATTAGTACTATATGGATCTCTTCATGCGATGTTATCCCCCTCGGAAGCATCGGGTACATTGTGTCATGTGCGTTTCACTTTCATCATGTACTCATGTGCTTTCACCATACATGTACACTCCTGTGAATCATGTACTCTCATGTTCACGGAGCCCTCATGTATAGTATCATGTACACCCTTTCATGGGCCCCCATGTGATATCATGTACAATAACATAACCTGCTTAGATCCTTGTGTATTGATTGGGGAAAACGGGGAAGTGCTAGTAGTCATGTGAACAATTCCATAGTAGTGTAGATCATGTGAAACTCTTTAGTGTAGATCATGTACAAATCTGTTCTGTTCACATATGATATCATGTGCTCTGTATCACTTGCCACTATTAGTTTTCTATATACAGTAGTTATTTACATACAGTTCTCTTCTTTTACATCATGTACTTCCCTTTAGTTTCCTGTATCTTACTCTACTGCATGTTTATATTTTCTAACCTGCTATGATCTGTTGAGATGTATTGTGCTTGCTCCTGTCCTGATTGGACCTGTTGAAAATATTACAGAGGACGAGGAGGAGGCCTGTGTGGATGCCTTCTACGGGGTAGCCCTAGACGACACTTGTGAGCTGGACTCTCAGGAGGATCCAGCTCTAGCTGAGGACATTACCCCTATTGCCTAGACTAGCTTAGTTAGGCCTTATCTTACTTATGTTGTCTTGAGATTAGTAGTTAGACTTTATTTCAGTCTTGAGATCTGAGTTGTATATATTCTTTCATATTCGGTAGCTGAGACTTGTATTTCTGGATATTGCTGAGATGTTATCTTAGACTTTCTGATCATCTATATTTTCTTGAGTTCTATATCATATCGTGCTTTCTTCTTCCTTAGTTGTGATTGAGTTTATTTACTGCTATGTCACCCCCATTCGGAGAGTATAAACTGCTTAGAATTATATTGTTACATGTGGTGACCTAGGACAACGTTCTACCGCCGACTCTGCGGCGTAGGCTGGACGTACCCACTTCTCGTGCCCTTACTCTAGGGTGCGGGTCATGATATTTGGAGAGCCAGAGAAGCTCGAAGAGTGATAACCGAGCCGATATTTTAGCCAGCTGTGCCAGTATATTAAAGTTGTAGGGCTTGATCGGGCCTACTACCGAGTCCTTTCGTAGAGGCATATCGAAGCGAACCTCCTTCTATTTTTTCTTACCTACGATAGGAGGTTGAAAAGGTCCGACTTATGCTGTATCGGGAGTAGAATGGGTCGCCAGTGGGGGCGTCTCTTCTTCAGGAGCCTAGTTTTTCTCTCGCTGGAGAGCCGAACGAGTGGTCACCATGGTTTCTTCTATCGAGGAGGAAACCATGCGACATGTCCTGACCTTCCTTCCTTTAGCCGGGCATGCTGTTGGCATAGTCATGTCAGGAGTGAGATCTTGATGAACCCACATCACTTCACCTTGCAGTGTTGTGAAGGGGATGAGGCCCTGAGCATTGTCCTTGGCGGGCGGAAGGTTGACGACTTCCATCATTGCCTTTGGGATAGGGACGACGTTGTCTTGAGTCTCGGCTATCGGAAAGCTTCCAAACTGTATCGTGACCATGTTGGCCGTCACAGTCTTTTTCTTGTAATCGAGGAAGATGACTTTGGCATCGATAAGACGTTGGATCTGCCTTTTCAACACATAGCAGTCGCGTATTGAGTGGTGGATGTACTGGTGGTAATGGCAGTACTTAGGATTATCCACCTTTTCTACTTCGTCAAAATGCCTGGGAGGTGGAAGTTGCAGCCTGCCACCCTTGGTCAGTATCTCGAATAATTCGGGCGTGTCTTCGTCATTAAAGGAGTAGGTTTCCTTCGGCTTCTGCGGTTCGGCTGGCTTGGAGCTCACGAGCACTAGACCCTTTGTAATATTGACGGCCATAGCTTGCTAGCCTTTACCGTCTCTTACTCACTTCCCTTTATCTTCAATATAGGTGAAGTTCAGACCCAGGAGTTGTGCGTCCTATGCCTTCTTCTGAGCTATGTCTACTTCAGTAATGAAGGGCGTCCACTCAGTGCAGGAAGGACTATGCCACAGTTTGATGGTAGGGAGCGTATTCTTGCAGCATGAATCCATGAGCATGGGCTCAGGCATGCTTGGAGGTAGTCTTAGGGCGTCCTGGCGAAAGCGTTCAATATACGCTCGTACAGGCTCTTTTTTTTTCTGAACGATGTCCATAAGAGTAGACATCGTCATGTCCAGCCCTCCCTCGTAGAACCGTTCTAGGAACATGTTCTTCAGGTCTTCAAACGATTTAATGCAGTTGTCGGGCAAACTACAGAACCATTCATAGACCACCCCTGTACAGCTCCAAGGAAGATGCTGGTGAGAAGGGTATCATCCTTTGGCAGGTGTCCTGTTACTGAGGCAAAGAACCTCAAGTATCATCTGGACGACTCCTTAGTAACATAAAGGGTGATAGTCTATGATTTATATTTGGAAGAATAAACCACATTGTCCCACTCAGCAGGATAAGGCTGTCGGATGCCGATCTTTTAGAGTGTGGCTCATTTTTCCTTGGCATCATGGCGAACGTATAACTCCTCAAGTGCTTGCTGTATTTCGTTGGATATTACTGGATTGCAGGTCGACGGAGTGGCCGACGACTGCACAAATTGGCTTACGACTGGCAGGGTACTAGACCTATCACGAACCGTCAGAGCCATAGGTGTAGAGGCAGTGGGAACCAATCTATCCTTGATCTCCATAACAACATAGGCTAAAGTCTGTATGGATATGTTCAATGCGTTAAGTCATCCTTCGAGAACCTCAATGCATTTCTGTTGATCAGCACTTCCGCTTGATTCTTCGTTGTCATCAGTCGACATGTACATAGATGCTATGTGCATGTAAGTAGACGGGGTGGTAGATCTTTCACTTTCTGGTTCGGAGTGCTGGTACTCATCGTCTTGCAGGAAGACTGGCAAGTTGCGATCGTCCTCTAACTCGGTATTGTTCCAACCCCCAGTCTTTTGAGTGCTTGCCCCCGCAGAAGTGTCGGTGTCATACATCTCTTCGTCGTATTGAAACAAAGGGTTGTTATACACCGTAGCGGGCTAGCTACCCCCAGCAAGTATAGCAGTCGATGAACCGTCTTCTTACGATGATGATCCGTCCTTGGAGCGTGTGTGTTGTAACACGCCTTCATTGGACACAGGCTTCTTGCTACCGCCAGGCCGGTATTTCGACTAGTCAACCGAGGAAAGTAGTTTCTTGGATAGCTTCTTCTGGAATGGAGAGTCCCGAGCAACATTGCATGAAGCAACATGGAGCTCTCTTCTTCTTCACAAGTTCTCGGTTGTAGCCTTTGAAAGACTAACCTCCTCTTTGGCGGTGATGGATCTACTTGACAACATCAGCAGTTGATGGTAATCTGAGTATAGTTGGGTCTTAATTTAGACACCAACTGGTCTCACATTCTTCTCTCGTCCTACGCTCGCAGCAGACAAAGCATTAATGCCTCTACATTCTTTGTGTACACAAGAGCGTTGTGCGCAGCCGAAGAGATATGGAGAAGGCATTCTTCCTTCGAGTTGTTGTATGTGAGGTCTGAGTATGCCTCGATCTGAGAATCGCTGATGATGTACCCCCAATCTTGAGTAGTGCGAGTAGGTGCTCAAAGGATGACAAGGTTCTACTGGACGAGGCTTCGGAGAGTCTGGAATAGTCATGTATAGCTTTCCATCGGCTGCGCGCATTATTGTCAACGTGAGCCTCCGGTCCACCATAGGCGTAACACTTTGATCGCATGGGGCGAGTGCTGCCTTGGATCTCCTCTTACCATGATTATATAATGCATAGTATTCGGAATTCAACATGGCCATACCTGATGGATCGGTTATTCTGTCGAAGATAGAAGTTCTCGTCGGTGCAGCATCCTCAACGAGCGGGCAAGCTGTCATCTGTTCCTTTCGATGTTGCACCTTTATCATGCTTGCAATAGGATAGCCGTGATCTTCTCTGTATTTTGCGAGGGTGGGATCTGAGAGAGATGGCCTAGCATCAGCGGTCGAAGGGATCTTCGGTGCTTCATCGACGAAGAGGATCTGAGACGCAGTCTCCTCCATCGTGCTGCTTGTCGCAGTCACCTTAGGCACCCAGGTCCGTCGAGTCTTCTTCGATTTTACGAACCAGTTCTAAGGCCTCGACTTCTCTTCAGAAAGGAGATTTTCAAAAGCTTGCTAGTCGAAGCGTACGACCAACATCTTCTGAGAGGATTCCAGCAAGTCATCATCGGATTGCATCACTACCTTCTTGTTGGAGGAGAAGGTAGTCCCCATCAGAGTCGCCATCTTGTTCGATATGACAAAAGGTTGAACAAACTTTTTTGTATTATGAACGTAAAAAAGAGTACAATCTATTCTTATACAAAGAAATCTAAGTACAAAAGTTTCTAGGAAAGTATGAAGGTGGAGATCGAGCACTGCAGCGGCTCTATTACTCCGTTGATGATCTGATGATGATATGAGACTTGCTCTGACTTTCTGGTGCCTTCGATGGAACTCTAGGGTTGCCGATCAGGAGGACGCCGAAGTTGAAGATTTTGATAATTCTGTGGATCTTCTTCTCCTTGTCGATCATGTTGTTGGGGAAAAACCTCTCCTATTTATATGGGAGAGAGGCACATATGCGATGTGTATTAGGATTTCGAAATATGAAGGAATCTGTCATTCTTGTACGGTGTAGGCTTCTGTGGCGCTGACACATAGCAGATATTGAGATTCCCCTCAAACGAGATCTCTGGTGGTTATCAAAATAACCAAAGGAGGTGACATGTGGTGTGTGCCAATTTGCTTGTTCGAATGTAGCCGAGCAAATATTGGGATTTTATCTCAGATTTGAATTCTGTGTAATCTTCGTCCGAGATTTAAATCAATCTGCATTTATCAACTTGATTAATCCCAATCCTATATTTGAGAGAGGCAGATTAAGCAAATCGATTGGGTGGGACCATATCGTCTGTGCTTCAGGGAAGGCCGATTGTGCTTCTGGGGCAACAAGTAGATTGTGCTTCTGGAGACGATATAGCCTCTGTGCTTTAGGGCGATAAGTGGACTATGTTTCGAAGACAACGGAGCATCTGTGCTTTTAGGGACAACAAGTAGGCTGTGTTTCGGGTAAAGTCACTATGCTTTAGGACGACGAGTAGGCTGCGCCTTCAGATAGACCATTTTACTATGCTTTTTAGAGTAACAGTCGGGCTTGTGCTGGAGGCAAATGGTGTCTCCCAAGGCTTTGCTGAGAAAAAAAGGTCGTTGAATGGGCCGGGTACTTGGATCGAAGAAGCTGTCTGTGCTTCTGAGAGGGGGAAGTACTATCTGCCCCTTGGAAGCGAAGGGACTAGTGGGGTACCTGCGCCTCCGGTTGGAGACAACTTGGCTTTTAAGTCTTCTTTTCAGGAGAAGTAAATGACTACCCTTGAATGCAAACTCATTCTTAATTTCTACCGTTAATTGGGGAATTCCAAAGAGCATTTGAACAGTTTGGAGACTCACTTGAATAGGCCTATTAATTGAGATCCATTATGCCGAGTCCTAGGTTCATCCCATTAATGAGAGAATTTTGACCGTCGGCCAAGTGGGCTATAGTTTGGACCACTCCCGGTCCAATAAAAGGAGAAGTATTCCTTTGAAAAGTCACTATCTTCTTTCTGGCACCCTTCACCATCATATTTGATCTAGACTTAGCTTTAGAAAGTCGCTGGCCTTACATAAGTCAGCTGTTGGTTAGGGCTTCTCTCGTTCGAGGGGGCCCTATTCTTGTAGAAGAACTCTTTTTAGAAGGAGTCGTCACCACTATTGAGTAGTATCCAAGTATCCTCCCTAAGGAGTTTGACTCTGGGCGATGTCTTGGAGAACTTGGAGGTCCTGACTACGGGAATAGGATTGGTTGCTCATCCGATGAGCAGTCAGCCGTACTCTGCTCTGCTCATTCTGGGCTTTGTGACCTACTGTGTCTTCAGGGAGCTCGGGACAATAGCTACTTCAGAAAGTTGCTTCCTTTGGCCGAGCAATTGACGCACGTTTGGAGTGTTGCACATACAAGAAAGTCAGAATGCGCCTTGATGGAGATCAATCTTCTAGTATGCGTACCAAGACAAAAGATGCCTGTGATTTGATGAGGACTAAGTCTATTATAGACTCCTGTGATTGATCCTTTGTAGAAGAAGTAGGATTAGTCCATTACGTATAGCCTTGATGAATCTGTACTAGATCTTTATAGGCATAATAATAACAGAACTTTTTTCGTATCTTCTATTTTTTTAATACTCGGTCTTCGCCTTTGTATCATCAGCACGGTGGTGGAGGAATGCTATCAGCTGAGATTTTTCATGCTTCTACATCGACCAGTTATTGACTTCATACTTGATCGGTCGTATCGACTGCTCTTCTTGGCTATTGAACAGTCCTTCTTGATATACCCGATCTTCTTGCATCCATAGCATATGGTTTCTTCTTCATTGCTCTCTTGGACGTCTTTTTTCTTTCGGTTTGATTTTTCAAACCTCAAGAACTTCTTGATGTTTTTAACCAATAGTGCTTGTTCATCACCATCTGAATCTTCATCGTTAGTATCATCACTTGAGAACTTGTTGGCTTGTACTTTAAAGGTGATAGATTTTTCCTTTGGGATTGTCTCTTCAAAGTCTTGTAGGTCAATCTCATAGGTCATAAGTTTGACCATCAGCGTCTATAGTGACATTTTGGTGAGATCGTTTTCTTTAATAATCACGGTAGCCTTCGGGTTCTAATTTTTGGTTAGTCCCCTGAGCACCTGTAACACCCAGTTTCCTAAAATGAGGGTAATTTTAAAATTTTGTAATTATAATCATTTAATAATGATACTTAAATCATATTGTGATTTTTGGTGATTTTTAATCAATTTATAACTATTTAAACATTAAAAAGTGATTTTGATGGTTAACTAGTGTAACCCTAGAATTTCTAAGCCTAGAGACTAACCATGACCATGGGAGCCTAGTCATGTGATTAAAATGTTATATTAGTACCTTTTAGCCTAAGGGTATTTTGGTTATTTTTGACTTATTAATGAAAATGAATTTTGATTAATTAAATATATGCTAATTGTTAGGTTGAGGCTTGACCTAGAAACTTAGCCTAATCTAGATTAGCCTTGAGCTTAGAGTATTGATTAGGATAACCTAGCTAGTAATGGCAAGATTATTAATGTCTAGATATTTCTAGGAAAGATATTTACTCTTAGGATATTTGTAAAAAAGAAAGCCTTATGACTAGTTGAACCAATAGGAAGGCTTAGAATTAGGTGGACAACTCCTAGCCACTCATCTACACCTAAAACCTAACCCTAATTCATCTAATGGCAGCCACAATAGTATCCCCCTTCCTATAAAGCATCCTTAAGAAAGCCCTTGCCTCTTTTCACATCAACTTAGAACCCTAATTGTTCCTCCCCAAATTTCTTCCCCTAATATCCAAATTAAGTCCAAGGGAAAACACTCATCCTCACCCTTGCATTGAGATTCACTCTTAATAGGTAAATACCATGAAACCCATATAAAATCATGTTTTCTTTTCATTGATGCATGCATATAGGTATACCCTAGCTGTAGAGTTAGTTTGGTGCTAGGTAGTGTCAATTTCGTGTCCGTATCGGACACATATTATGTCCGTATCGGACACGTATCATGTCCTTAATAGAGTGTTTGATGAAATATTTGGGAGAAAAGAATTTTGTTAATTTTAAATTCTAATTGAACAAAAAATTAGGTTAATATGTGTATATCAATAATCGTAATGACTGAGTGAAAGTTTAGGAGTTTTTTGTGTCAAAATTGGACATGCACACATGCAGCACGAGCCGTGCACTGTGCCCTGCAACCCGTGTCCTGTTTCTCTGTGGACACGCCACGTGGACACTTCATTTTTGACACAGTGGTGGGGGCCATCACTGACAGACCCCCCCTCGAGTCTCATGGACTCTCGTGTCGTGTCGACATAAAATCTCACGTGCACTGGTTTTACACAAGCACTGTACAGTCGAGTTTTTTCGACTGATACTCACTCCGGTCTCGTCCTGACACGACGAGGACACCAAATGAGGTGTCGACCACATAACCCTAGACCTAGTCTAACACTGGACAGGAGCACGTGGTCTCTCGTGTTGTGTGTCAAGTCCAATGTGGCTCGACAAGGCTGCACGAGGCAATGTTATGCATTGTGTGCACTGTTTCAGGTTTTGGCAACTTGGGACACTTTGTGTCCAGTTTCCTGGACACGAATAGACCCCTATGACACGTGTAAATTTGGCGCATACTCTGCTCACCCTAATTTGGGGTTATATTTGAGTTTGTGTTCGATTTGATAATTCGAACAGAGATTGATACTTGAACCTGAAAGTTCGAGTTTGAGTTTAATTGTTCTGCACATTAGTTTACTGCACCTATATTTTACTACCTGTCATGCACACACTTGATAACCATTTCATTCACTTGTCCTGCAGTAATTCCATTTATATCCAAGTGTTGTATCTCTCCATCAGATTGAGTATCAGACCCATACCCTCTATTACTGATACATATGCTTAATTTTGATTGAATTTGATATGTTAAATTAAACAAAAACAGAGAATGAAAACTGGGTTTTAATGTTCGAAACTAGGTTGTTATGAGAATGTAGGTTTAGGTTTTGCTATTCGAATTATTAATGATACATTCGAAATTCCTGTTCACTGAAATTTCACTGATACTTCATTGATTTTGGAACTTGTTTTCTTTTCTTTTTTTAACTTGATTGAATGTTTATGATAACTGAGATATATGTAAATGTTCACTGTGAATTAAAATAGGTTTTCGAATTGGGTTTTAAAACTGAGATTGATGATTTCAGAACCTGGGAACATGATTAAGTTGTTGGTTTATTGGTATGTGAAAATTAAGAATTATTCCCTTTTTGTGAAAACTGAAAAATTACCCAATATGTGAAACCTGAGTTCTAAACATGAAGTGAACCTAGGAATTATATGATTAAGTTGTTTGATGCCATTCACTAATGTGTAGCTGTCAACCCTTACCCATAAGTTAGAACCTGAGATTTGGAGGAAACTTAAAACTGAGTTGGGTTTTGAGTTCAAAACTGAATTTAAATTGAACATATATATATATATATATATATATATATATATATATATATATATATATATATATATATATATATATATATATATATATATATAAATACATATATATATGTTTATGTTTATGTTTATGCTTATGTTTATGTTAACTGTGACTTGGTAGGGATTTTGAAATATTTTGAACCTGAAGATATATATGTATGCATTGTAAATTATGAATAGTGTAATAAACTGAAAAACTGGGAACATGTGTTCCATAGTTTGTTTAAAAACTGAGATTTGAATGTAATTTAAACTGAGAATGATATATTGTAAATATGATATTTGAAATTGGTATATAAAATAAGGTTGGGGTTTATAATGTTAACTGAAATGAAACCCCTTACCCTCATTCCTGTTAACCCATATCCTACACACACACACACACATCTATGTATACCCCCTTAACCCTCTCTCTATGTATGAATGTATGTAGATATGCATGTATGTATATATGTATGTATATAGGTAAATATGCATGATATTGTGGACACACACAAAAAAAGAAGAAGAAAACGCTATCTTTTCTTTTTATTGGCGCAAGGCACCACAATTCGAGTATGCCTGAGAGATCCTGCGCTGAGAATCCCCGAGTACAAAAAGAAAAATTCTGGGGAATGGGACGATGGAGATCGAACGGCAGTTGCTCTTTTACTCCGTTGACACTCCGATTACAAAAGTGGGAGAAAACCTAAGAAAATTGCTAACTATCGGCTCACTGGCAAGAACTGCAGCAATTTGGCTCTTGAAAATGCTCTCCGTTCTGTCTGTTAAAGAGGGAAGAAGCCCCCCTTTTATAGTCATTCTTGGGCTGGAATGATGTTATGCGCCCACATGAAGAGACATTCTGGTTCTTACGTGGGCGCATGGTCCTGCTTTGGGTGCATAGGTGTAGACGCATACAGGATACGAGATCGTGAGTTGGTCGTAGTGTTGATGTGGCCACATGCTTCGGGGCACGACTACTCGTGGAGACTGACATGGCCATGCGCTTCGGTGCACGTTCTGATCGTGGCTTTGACTGAGTCAGGCTTGGGCACATAATCACGTCTCAGGCTATGCGCCCTCCTTTCGGGGGAGCTAGTCTTGGGCGCATGGAGTTATACTTGGACTGGGCGCCTGAAGCTTCGTTTAGTGGGCGTATGGAGTCGTACTGACTGGGCGCATGGAGCTGCTTTGACTTGGGCGCATGAAGCTATGTTTGCTGAAAATTTTCATGCTTCTACAGGACCCCCTTCAAAGTTTCCGACACTTGAGCAAGTTCGAAATACTTTGAAAGAAGCATAGATATATCGTCTTCTCACGAGGCAATGGGCGCATAGCACGGCTCTTCCCCTGGGCGCATAGTATTTTGGCCAGCCTATCAGGAAGATACGACTATTGAGATTTGCCTCAAAATCCGAACTGACAGATTCATCGGAACAGAATTTGAAGTGGTCCATCCTTTATACGCCGTCCATGTCAGCAAGAGAGAGTCGCATAGTATGCAGAGAGCTGGTCCTTCACGTGGGCGCATAGGCTGCAGTGGGCGCATATACCATAGTGGATGCATAGAGTATGTGGACGCATAGGAAATGGCTCGTGCCTATAAATAGACCCTAGAGGAGAGAGAGTTCATTATTCCTTTCCTCTTTGAAATTTTTAGAAAACTCTTCATCTTCTTTCTTTGAGAATCATGTCTCCCAAGGCCGCCAAGAGATCCGCGAAGGGCAAGAGGGCTGCGTCGAGTAGCTCTTCTTCTGTGGCGGAGTCCTCAGCAGTCCAGGACACGATTTTGGGTGAGGGTGTGCTTCAAAAAATGAAGTCTCGAGCGTTAATTTGCGACGGTCGGATTTCTATTCTGTCGGGGCGCTTGCGCCTAGGGCAACATTCTTCTGTGAGCATTACTATACGCCCACAAAAGTCATGTGCCAACACTATGGTGTGATATGCGCCCAAGTGCTGCCACGTTTTGTGCCCTTCAAATAGTGGTACGTTATGCGCCCATGCACTTTTAATGTATTATGCGCCCGCACGTCTTATTTTGGGCGCATATCCCTTTGGGCGCATAGAAGCCTTCAGGACAGCTTTTTCTGCAGTTTTCTAAGTCTGACTTTCTTTTTGCCTGTTTTGTAGGGATCTGGATAGCAAATTTCTCCAGGATTGGTATCGGCGATTCTGTGCACGGTGAAGATGCAACACTTGATGTACAACTCAGGGAGCTCAGGACTCTTTACATTTTGGACGGGTTTTGGCTAGCAAATTTCTCCAGGATCGGTATCGACGATTCTGAGCTTGGTGAAGATGCAAAATTTGACGCACACATCAGAGAGCTCAGGACTCTCCGTGTTTTGGAAGGATCTTCCTCAGATGGTACGAAGAGCCTTATACATCGAAGGGTCGGATGATAGTTGGGGGTCATCGTAAAAGTTTTGCTTTCACGGTTCTTCAAGTAAGCAAAAACAACACTAGAGATGCTATTTTGAAGGTATGGTCTCTTAAAGAAATGGGCCCACGACGTCCGCCATATGGAGGAGAGGAGAACATCATTTGTAGATGTTTTAGCATGCTATATTTGCCCTCCTCCGTGAAGCTTCTTGAAGGTTCAACAACCTTGTTTGCTTGCTCAGCAGTAAAACATGACCTCCTTCGCGGGCCACAAAACCACTTTTTGACGAAAGCGTGGTACTGCCAAGCTGATCAAGCTATGTGTTGCTGACGAGTAGCAGATTTTTCCTTTTGGGCATCAAATGTAATCTCCTACTTTTTGCCTGAGTGAAAGAGATGAAGAACTTTTTGTTTTGCCCATGAGATGTTGTCCTGTGAATATAACTGATTTTGAATAAATAGAATACATTCGCTCTACTCTTTTGCTTGTGATATCTGTGGTGCTTATATTTAGATAGCCAAATACAGCATTTGTGTAAAGGGTATCCCGCTGGGGGAGTTCCATCCCTCCTTTTTGTTTGCTTGAACCCCTCGCCCTTCTGTATGCTGGCGGTACGGGTAATAGATTTGAAACAAAAACCCAATGGAGGTAATATAGATATGATAGATTTTGTGGTCTTGATACCATGTCTTTTATCCCGGATTGGGTATAAGTGTCGAGTCGGAAGATTACCGTTATCAGAGGTAATATAGACGTGACACATGATAATCATGAGTGGTTTTGTGAAATATAGATGCTAGAGGTAATGTGGGCGTAGCGAGGATATTTCTGGTGGATATTCTGCTGGAAAATTTTGTGTGGACCTATTATTCGTTTTATATTCGAATGATTCGAATATAGATAATAAGTTGAATGAAGCTGCTAGTAGAGGTAATATGGACGTAATAGCAGAGGATGTTCTATATCTGACCAGAGGTAATATGGACGTGGAAAGATATATAATATTAGGAAGGAGTAGATAGTTCAGAGGTAGTGTGGACATGACTATCTTTGATGAATGCTTTGCTCAGAGGTTATGTCGACGTGGCAAAACATCTGATCATTCCGCTGGGGAAATAATTATCAGAAAATAATTCAGAGGTAATAGGGACGTGATTTGTTTTCGTCAAACCGAGTTTGGACGGAGTCAAAAAACGAAAATGATTCCACTGGGGAAATATTTAGAGGACCTATTATCCAGGGCATATTCAAGACTCTTGAAATACGGATAATAGTTAGATATTTTTTTAATCATATAAACATCGCATTGTACATTTACATGACTGGACATATGTGAACATTATATAAAAGAGGTTACACATAGTATCTCTTCAGGAACTTATCGTTGATAGGCATCATGAGCAAGTCACTGTCATGCTTGGTCAGCCAGTACGCACCGTTAGAATACACTGATTCTATGATGAAGGGACCTTCCTATTTAGGCTGAAATTTTCCTTTTATTTTGCGTGTCATAACCATCGGTCTTCTTACTGCTAGGACCAGATCGCCGACTTGGAAGATCCTTTCCTTCACCTTTTTATTGAAAGCTCTGGAAAGGCGTGCTTGGTATAGCCCAATACGCTGTTGAGCTAATAGTCATTTTTCGTCTAGCGCTCCGAGCTCTTGGAGTCGCAGACGGTAGCTTTCTTCAGTAGTCAGTTCGCTGGCTAGGGCTACCCGAAGAGAAAGAATTTGGATTTCTAGGGAATGAACTGCTTCGCTCCCATAAACTAGAGAGAATGGCGTACTGCCTGTTGGAGTCCGGACCGTTGTGCGATAGGTCTATAGACATTCACTGAGCTTCTCGTTCCAATCGCGCTTGTTTGAAGACACGGATTTCTTAAGAAGTTTTATAATAGTTTTGTTGAAGGCTTCTGCTACTCCGTTAGCCGCTGGATTATAGGAAGTAGAGGCTATGTTCTGGATTCGATTCTTATCGCAGAACCGATAGAACGTATGGCTTGCGAGCTGTGGACCATTATCATGGATGATCCTGTGAGGTAGGCCGAAGCGGTAAATGACGTGATGTTTGATGAAACTGATCACGTTTGATGTCTTCACTTCAGTGATTGGTATAGCTTCCGTCCATTTGGAGAAGTAATCGGTTATAGCTAGGATGAACCGATGTCCTTTAGAGGATGGCGGGCTGATTAGTCCTATCACGTCCATGCCCCAGGCTTCAAATGGCTAAGATGTTGCCATCGGGTATAGAAACTCCGAAGGTTGTTGAATGAAATCAGCATAGAACTGGCAAGCTCTACACTTCTTTGCATATTCAACAGCATCTGCTATCATTGTGGGCCAGTAATAACCCATTCGTTTGAGGCAATCTTGTAATTTGGGGCCTGGTTGATGTGCACCACAAACCCTATTGTGAGCCTTCCAGAGTGCATGTTTGGCTTCTGTGTCTGATAAGCATCATAACAGTAGCCTATCATAAGAACGTCGGTACAGCATCTTGGTAGCTGTATCGTAGTAGAATCTGAGGGATCGCCTTTGGATGGATACTGCTTCTTTCGGGTCCTCGGGAAGGATTCCATAAACAGCGTCGTCTATGAAGGGAAATCTCCAGTCTTTAGCATCGACGTTTGTTTCTGCTGCGTAATTGTAATGAATATGCAAGGTATCTTTGACACAGAATAATTTTTGACCGGACACTATAATCGACTGCTGAGTATTGGTGGGAACGGTCAAGGAAGTAGCAAGACCGGCTAGAGCATATGCTTCCATATTTTGTAGTCGAGGCACATGCTTGATGAAAAATCCAACGAACGTAGACGCCAGCTCGATTGTTGCTCGGTGGTAGGGGATGAGATCTTCGTGACGAACTTCGTAATCCCCTCGGACCTGACTAACTATTATCTTGGAATCGTCGTAAGCCTCTAGATAGTCTACTTCCAGTTGCTTTGCCAGTTGTAGGCCGATTATTAGGGCATTACATTCGGCTACATTGTTGGTGCATGGTTCCACGAGAGAATACGTACGTTGTATGACCAGATGATCAGGTGGCACAAGCACAACGCCTACTCCAGCTACGATGTTCCCTTTGGGCCCTGTTCTTGATGCACCATCAAAGAACATTCGCCAAATAGGGATATCTTCAGTTGCAGTGTTAGACTCCACCACTTTGTCGGGGATTTCATCGTAGAGTTTGGACGACTCCGGCACCGAATGAGCTGCTAGGAAATCAGCTAATGCTTGACCTTTTACTGCCATCTGAGGGATGAAGATCATATCATAAGGGGTCAACAGCATTGCCCATGTAGCTAAACGGGAATTGAGAGAACTCGGCTTAGTCATGAGTATTCTGAGAGGGTTGACTTTGGATATCATGTGGATAGTCTGCCCAGACACATAGTGGCATGTCTTTTGGATGGCAAATACTAGTACGAGGTATTCTTTCTCCACCGGTGTGTATTTGTGCTCGGCCTCCACCATTGTACGGCTGAGGTAGTAATTTGCCTGTTCATGGCCGCTTTTGTTCTTCTGAGCTAAGAGGGCGCCAAGGAAATGATCCATGGCACGGACATATAGTAAGAAGGGCTTTCCATTATTGGGGCTACCAGTACTGGAGGGCTTGTAAGATATGCTTTGATGTCGTCGAATGCCCGTTGACATTGTTCAGTCCAGACAAAAGATACGCCTTTCTTCATGAGCTGAGTGAATGGTTGACACCTTCAAGAGAGGTTCGAAATGAATCGTCTGATGTAAGGTAGCCTTCCTTGTAGTCTGCGTAGCTCTTTGAGGTTTCTTGGAGGATGCATGTCGAGAATAGCCTTCACTTTCTCCGTGTCCAGATGTATACCCTTTGAAGTATTGACGAAACCAAGGAACTTGCCGCTGGAGACTCCCATAAAAGACTTGGTTGGATTCATCTTGAGTTGGTGTGAACGCATTAGTTCGAACACGGTTCTCAAGTCTTGGAGGTGGTTGCCCTTGAGACGACTTTTGACTGCAATATCGTCTACGTAGCACTCCACAGTTTTGCACAAATGATCGCAAAAAATTGTGTTCATGGCTCGCTGGTATATTGCCCCTACATTCTTCAATCCGAAGGGCATCACCTTATAGCAGTATACCCCCAACGATGTTCGAAAAGATGTGTGCTTTTCATCGTCGGGGAACATCTTGATATGGTTGTAGCCTGAAAACCCATCCACAATGGACATCCGTTCGAAGCCGCAAGTGTTGTCGATCATTACGTCGGTGATCGGTAGAGAAAACTCATCTTTCGGACATGCAGAGTTCAAATCATGGTAGTCGTTACAGACTCGAACTTTACCGTTCTTTTTTATGACGGGAACGATATTAGCAACCCAATCGGGATGTTGTTCTTCGCGAATGAATCCATTGGCGATGAGCTTTTTGACTTCATTCTCGATGGCTTTCATGACGTCTAGTCGAAATTGCCATTGTTGCTATATTACTGGCTTAGCTTTAGACGAAATGTTCAGGCGGTGAATGGCAACTTTAGGGTCCAAGCCTGGCATGTCTTCATAGCTCTATGCGAAGACGTCGATGTATTCTCTTATAAGCTGTATAAGAGACTGGCATTCATCGTCATATAAGCTTTCGCTGATGAAGATTGGTTTGAAGGATGCTTCATCTCCTAGATTGACTTGGATGACTTCGTCTTCAGTAGGTGGTTCACTTTGTTCAAAGCACAGCTCCCACCTGGTGTCCATCTTTTGAGCCCATTGTTCGAGTTTGATTGATTGGACATCGTCTGTAACTTAGTTTACGAAAACCATGTGGACGGACAAAGTTGCTTTGAACATGTCGTCGATGCTATAGTCTGAGTCCCAGACGAAGGAATCAGAAGAATGAGAACAACGATCTGCTTTATCATCTGATCTTTCGAAAGTTGTTGGAGGAGAGACATAGCCCAAACCAACACTGTTTCATTGGTAGTAGTTCTCGAGTTTGTCGGGAGGCGTAAAGTGTCGAATTGGCAACCGTCGTCCTCGGCTATAATTTATCCCTTCATCGCTTTTGATGTCATATTCCATATTCTGGATGATATTCTTGGCCTACCAACTATACTAGAAAAGTTGCATTTTCCTAGAGTCATAGTCAGCTTCTGTGTTGTACTTGGGAGGAGTAGAGTCTGGAACAAACTTTTTTTCACCGTTTATATGACCAAAGATGACTAGCTCTTCATATTTCTTTTTGGCTAGAATAATGAAGTAGTGGATATCTTCTAGGTATACTTTTTCTCCTAGGTGAGGCATCGTAACCAGCATACAGAGGTGTGGTCCTATGCCGTTCTCTAGGGCATATATCCTATCTATGTAATGGTTTACAGATTGATAGACATCGGAGTAATTCAAAGATAAACCTTTACTAAAGAAATACGCAAGTTCTTCTTCAGGGATAACATCATCCACTGAAGGTACATTATTCTGAGTATTGATATACTCAATGAGAGGGTCATCATCTGGAAGAGGAGCCACAGTCCTGGCCGAGTTCACTACATAGGGTAATTCTTCAGGATTGTGAGGATGGACATAAGTAGGTTCCCCCTTGGGTGTTTTGTTGAGAGTGATGGTCAATGGTTTGACTTTGTTGGGTTTTTTCTTCTTCACCCAGATTGTGAGAGGCTTCGGGGTACTTTTTGGAGTAGTACGTCATTTGACTCGGACAATCAGGGGACCACCGTTGGGGGATGGAGATGCTTCAACTTCATTGTTAGCTTAATTGCCATCATCCTTGGGGGATTGAAATTGGTAAAGTACCGAATCTCCAAAGTAAGCTTCGATGCCCTTAAAAGGATCGATGTCAGCAAACTCTATCTTTACGACACCGTCACTGTTGACGTACTTGAAGCACTGGTAAAGTGTGGAATGGACGATCATGTTCTCATGTATCTATGGACGTCCCAGCAAGACGTTGTAGGATACATTAGCATCGATAACATAGCAGGAGACCTCCGTTCGGAGATCACCGATCTGGCATTTGAGACGGATCTTGTCCAGCAGATGGCTTTGACCAGCATTGAAAGCCATGATAGTTGTGTTGGTTGCGGATAGCTTGTGCAGAGGGAGGGTTCTAGGAATGATGCTGAGGGAGGATCCTCGATCGATGTACATACGGTCTACCTTGATCGCCCCGATATACCCTGTATAGTACAAGGGACTATCATGACGATTATTTTTAGTATCGTGTCCTCCTGTGAGAAGGTGATGTTGGGCACCACTTCCATAGTACTGTGATAGTGGGGGCAGGAGACAGGATCTTCAGCGGGAGCTTTGACCTCAGCGAGGTAAGAGTCGGCATGTAGCAATATCTCACTTAAGGCCTTCCGTATTTCTTTGGAGAGTCACAATAGATCCAACAGAGACAACCTGGTGGGTGTATTAGCTAGCTGAGCCAGTATGTCTAAGTAGTAGTATGGATCCATGCCTTCTAGAGCTGGCGCCTTTAGAGACTTGTCAAACCGCATCTCCTTATGCTTGGATGTGATTTGAGGCTTGGACGGGCCGACTTCTGAGCTTGTAGGGGCAGCAGGAGCTTGAGAAGGCAGTACTTCTTCTTGTGCGGGATCGTACGTCCGAAGATAAGTCTTTCCCGATCGCGTCTCGCCAGATAGAACCTCGTAGATGGGGGAGGATACCATGTGGCTTGGCTTAAACTTCTTGCCCCTTCTTGCTTTGGGAGGTGCTACCCCCTGTATCACTTCTTGGACAAGGTCCGGATGGACTCACATAATCTCACCACGTCCAGTTGTGAGTGGGACCAAGGTTGAGTTGCGAGCTGGTGGTAGGTTGACGACTTCCATCATTGCATTGGGGATCGGGACCACGCCATCTGGGACTTCTATAGGAGGAAAGTCACCAAACTGAAGAGATATTATGTTAACAGATACGACCTTGTCTTCATCTTCGAGATTGATCACTTGGCTGTCGATAAGCTGTTGTATCTTCTTCTTTAGGATGATGCTGTCCTTGGTGGAGTGATGCACGTATTGATGGTAAAGACAGTACTTGGGATCATTGAGTTGGCTCGCCTCTGCAGGACGTCGTGGTGGGGGCTATGTCAGCTTATTACCCTTCGTCAATATGTGGAAGATGGTGATGACATCATCTTCATCGAAGGAGAAGGTCTCCTTAGGTTTTTCGGAGGTGCCTTGAGAATCGGAAGCTCCTTTGGATGTGTCGACCTTCAGGACTTCTTTCCCTTTACCCCCACGAATAGGGATAGTCTGAGGATGCTTGCCTTTGTCCTCAAATTTGGGTGTCTTCAGCCCCAGTAGTTCCAAGTTAGGAACATCATTTTCAGCAACATCAGCGGCCCCAATAAAAGTGGGCCATGTATCATACTTATGTATACCTAGACAAAACTTCACTGTAGGAAGGAAGTTATGTCGACAAGTATCCATAAGTTCTGAGTCTGGTATGTCGAAGGGCATCTTCAGTGCTAGTCGTCTGAAGCGTTCAATGAAGACAATGACAGATTCAGTCTTCCTTTGCTTGGTCTCGATGAGAGTGGACAAACTAACATGCAGGCCACTCTCGTAAAACCTGTTGAGGAACAACCTCTCCAAGTCTTTGAATGAATTGATACACCCGTCAGGTAGACTGCAGAACCATTCGAAGGCTACCCCCTGCAAGGTGCTAATAAACAACTTTGACATGAATGGATCGTCTCGGGGCAAGTGCAGAGTTTGTGTGTTAAAGTACGTCACGTGCTGACGAGGAGAAGTCAAGCCGTCAAATGAGTTCAGCGTCAGCGGCTTGTAGTTAGGAGGATAGGTAGCGTTCTCCCATTCAGGGGGATACGGTTGAGATATCCCCATCTTCTGCAGCTCATCTTTGTGTGAGATGGTGTCGAGGCGAGCAACCAGGGAATTAATTTCATCCTGTTGATTGAGCAGGTGTTGGAAAACAGCCGCTGAGCGGTTGTCAGGTGTTGTCGGCGAAGGACCACCCCCACTATTTACAAGATTTGGAGGAGGTACAACAGAATGATACTTCTTTTGCAGGACAGGAGGGTTGTTGCTGTCAGCCGGACTAGCGTGGGCTGAGGTATTTTGCTGAGGTAGAGGAACAGATCCAGCAGCTTGGACTGCCAAGATACTGGTAAGCATATCAGTGATCTTGGCGAATGCTGTTTCGAGACCCTCTAGCCGTTTACTAGTCTGATCATTGGCTTCTTCAGGTCTTTCTCCGTCCGTCATGTACGTAGATAGCATGCGAGGATGAACAGAGGAAGCAGTGCAACTGGTACTGATATTGTCTATCTCCGAGTGGATAAGTCCTTCATCTTCAGGTAGAGGAGGTAGATAGTCGTCATCGGATTCGGAGGGATCATCATCCTCTGGAAGGCTACACCCAATATGGGGGTCATCTGCTTCAGATTCTGAGGGAATGTTACCCCCGGCTTGGGAATCTTCGTCGTCTATACGAAATTTTGCCTTTGATCGAGTGCCCATATAGACTCCTTCAGATGTGACAGCCCGTTGGCCATCTGTTGGTAGACTTCGTCTTCTCCTTCTCGTGGAACTAGGAGAGAAGGTTGGGTTGGTAGTCCACCGTCTTTGATCGGGGCTTCCGTAAGGGGGACCCCATGAAGCCATGTTAGATGAGACACATAGTGGCTTCTCGCCGTCAGAGAAGTGCAGCCATCGAAACACGGACTTTCTCTGAGGCACTCTTGTTACTTTGGAGCAACAACAGTTGATAACAATATTAGCGCACGGAAGTGTACTCTGAATTGTTATGTTCTCCGTCGCTTTACGCTTATGATTTATCATGTCGTACAAGTCAGCGGAGGGGAGTTTTGTCTTACAACCCATGTTGCATGCATCGCTGAGCTTTACATGCGGATTCGTAAGGAAAGTAGGCGCATCCAGACTTAGTTCATGTGCAGGGGCAACCCCCACACCTAAGTTCTGTGATGTCCTTGAAGACAGCCCCGTGCTATACGCGTGGGGACCTGTCTTTTTGTTGTGGGTGCATAGGCTTTGGAGACTGGGCTTGGGCGCATCCTTCTGGACAGCATGATTGAGTCGCCTTGATGTGGGCGCATAGTATGGATCCAGAGAGCTCGGGCGTATAGCTTTGGGCGCATGACTCTGAGTGCCCAACCTGTTGAAGATATAAGTGTTCTGGTTGGGGCTATGTGCCCAAACACTCCCTTGGGCGCATGGCTTTGGACGCATGCTTGGTGGAGCAGCACTGTTTTCTTTCAGTTTTGCCTCCTTCGTTCGTGAGCCTTGTCAGGTCTGGCCAGAGTGCCGTATACCCCGATCCTTGGCATCGTAGTATTTTCCTCTGCCAAGTCTCGAGTGTTGAACACGCTGTTGTTGGTTATGGAGGAAAGAAGTCACTGGGCTAGTAGAGCCCGGAACGGTGTAAGCCTTCTCCATTTGGAGGACTTCTGTGGCAGAGTCCTGCGCCCAAGTAATAGAGTCCTCCAGTTGCATATCCGCTATGACACTAGTAGGATATGCGCAGCGAGCCTTCGGAAGCCAAGTCTTGCGAGACTTATTTGGCTTTGTTGATTTTAAGGGAGTAGAGCCGTCCCTCGAGAGCATCTCTTCGAATGCCTGCTGATCGAATTTTACGATCAGCATCTTCTGAGTACTCCCCACTTTGTCGGTATCGGATTACGTCACCACCTTCTCGTCAGAGGAAAAGGTAGTCTCCAGCAGAGTCGCCTTTTTTGTGGACACACAAAAAAGAAGAAGAAAATGTTGTCTTTTCTTTTTATTGGCGTAAGGCACCACAAGTCGAGTACGCCAGAGAGATCCTGCGCTGAGGATCCCCGAGTACAAAAAGAAGAATTTTGGGAAATGGAATGATGGAGATCGAGCAGCAGTTGCTCCTTTACTCGGTTGACACTCCAATTACAAAAGTGGGAGAAAACCTAAGAAAATTGCTAACTCTCGGCTCACTGGCAAGAAGTGCAGCAATTTGGCTCTTGAAAATGCTCTCCGTTATGTCTGTTGAAGAGGAAAGAAGCCCCCATTTTATAGTCGTTCTTGGGCTGGAATGATGTTATGCGCCCACATGAAGAGACACGCTGGTTCTTACGTGGACGCATGGTCCTGCTTTGGGCGTATAGGTGTAGGCGCATACAGGCTGCGAGATCGTGGATTGGTCGTGGTGTTGACGTGGTCGCATGCTTCGATGCACGACTACTCGTGGAGACTGACGTGGCCATGCGCTTCGGTGCACATTCTGATCGTGGCTTTGACTGAGTCAGGCTTGGGCGCATAGCCATGTCTCAGGCTATGCGCCCTTCTTCCGGGGAGCTAGTCTTGGGCGCATGGAGTTATACTTAGACTAGGCGCATGGAGCTTCGTTTAGTGGGTGCCTGGAGTCGTACTGACTAGGCACATGGAGCTGCTTTGACTTGGGTGCATGGAGCTATGTTTGTTGAAAATTTTCATGCTTCTACAGATATGACTGAAATAAAATTTTTGAAATTAATACAATGAATGCAAACTGAATATATTTATGCAATGTATGCATATATGAAGGCATATATGTATATATTAATGTATTCATACATATATGAATATATATATGATTTATGAAGATAGGTATATATGAATGTTGTAGGAATGAAATAGTAAAGCACAATACTCTAGAGGGGGGTGAATAGAGTTGGCAACGGAAATATACTAATTAAAAAATGTTAGCAGCAAGATCATAGAATAATAATCACAATTAAGTAATGTAAAGGCAGAGATAAGAAAGCAAACGCAAAGAGAGCGATGTATACTGGTTTCCCTCTGTTGAGGACTAATCCAGTCGGTAGAACTCTTGCTACCAGTTGAATCCACTATTGGCAAAACTGCAAGTTTTCTTACGAAGTCCTTGCAACTTCTACAATACGAGCTTTGATACGAAGAACTCGTCCAACTTCAAATGTGAAGAGGTATTCTTCAATCAAGCCTTCTGATTACAATCTCTCAGAAACTTCTAGACCGTACCGTGCTGGCAAATCGACTAGAGGATTGTAATTGGCTTGGGATCTGAAATTTAAAGCTCAAGAAAACTCTTTGGAAGACTGAATACTTTAGATAGAGAGAAGATTGAAAGTGAATGAGTGAGTTAAAATGATCGAAATCCTTCTCTATTTATAGGAATTCCAAAGACAGAATTCTGGCAGAATTCGGGCAGAACTCGATGAGAAAATCTCGGTCAAATCCGCAACTGCAGGAGGACCAAGTTCCAGAGAATTCAAAAATCAAAATGGCTACTAACCGAACTCTGGCCGAACTCTGGCCGAGTTCTGTCAGGGTTAGGTTAGGTTTTTAAAAATAGTTTTTGGGGATTTTTGAAAACTTTTTTGAAAACCTTTTTGAAGCTTTTGTTTAAAGAATGTTTTTCAAAACAAAGGACATTTTAAAAGTATTTTGAAAACATTTTAGAATAGCCTATTTGCCAGTACGACTCGGTGTACAACATATTCCTAGACTCAATAAAATAAAAAATACATTGCTTGAATAAATACAGACTCGAACAGGCAAACATTGCTTCGGTCTTGAACTGTGTAGATAGCTGTCCTTGTTCATGTCCAAGAGTCCGATACATCCTGACTAGCTTCATATGTCCAGACAGAGTTTGATCAATTATTAAAATCAGTTTGACCATATGACCAATGGGCCAACAATCTTCCACATTTTGATAATTGACAAACTATGAATGATATAACATTTAAGCTTGAAATAAAATCAAAAATTGTTCATGTCCTGCATTTTCTCAAAAGAATGTTAGATCTTTATTTTTCTCTCCCGTTGTCATTTAGCAAAATAATTGCAAAAAGAGAAAAACTCCACCGCAATCAATGCATAAATAACAAACAGTGAAGAAACACAAGAAAATAAACATGATAAATGATAGAAATAGTAAAGAAAATTTAAATGACATCACAGGCATGTATTTGTACTCAGGCAGTTTATAATAAACAAAGAATTATTTCACAGGCAGTTATTAAAGCAGAAAAAGATGCTAAGTAAATAAACTGATGTGAACCATAAACTAAGAAATCCATGAAATGATGTCCAAAAGAAATAAAGATATCCAGTACAAGTCCTCAAAAGAAATACTGATAATAATGTCTAAAAAGATATTAAAACTTGGAATGTCGGAGCATTTCCAAGTATACAGTAGATAATATCTAAGTCTCAAAAATCAACTAACATATCACATATCCTCATCATCATCATCATCGTCATCAGCATGACCAGCATGTCCAGAAGGACCAGCTGCAGAGGTACCCGCGCCAGAGGTATGAGAAGGAGCGCCAGTATAAAATTTATCGACATAGTCTCGAGGAGCACGGTCAGAACGGTACCAATCATATGCGTTACCGGGCTGAAAGTAGGCATGAACAGCCTTATCCTCACAGCGGTAACCAGAGAAAGCTAGATCTCTAGGAATGGAACCGGCAGAATGTCCAGTCTGGGCAAAACGAAGATCAGCTAAAGAATTTACAATTGCCTGATAACGGGTGACGTCGCAGAACTCACGCTCGTGAGCCATGTCCGTCATCGAGACGTACAAATCTGAAAGGTGCTGATGTATGCCCTCAAATGTCATAGCATACTGCTGAGGAGGTGGAGGAGGTGGAGCAGTAGCAGGAGCAGTAGGAAGAGCAAATGTAGTCATACTGCGACGAGATAACTTGAGAACCTTGGGCTCAGGGTCTTGAGCACAAGTAGATAAGTCAATGTCGAAACGCTGGAAGATGCGTGGGAGAATTATCGTATAAGAGAGATTTCTATCTCTTGTACGACAACGTCCCATCATCTGAATAATGTTCTTAGGGGCAGAAAATGGAATCCCCATAAGAATATGATACATAGCAGATAATTCAAGAGACGTGACATTATCCTTCGAAGTGGATTTCGGAAAGAGAGTGGAGTAAATGATACGGTGCAATTCATAATTAAACAAGTTCAAGTTGTTTGTCTTAAACTTTCCAGAGCGAACTCGATCAGGTGCACAGAGTTCCACTTTGAAACTAGTAAGTGTCGTGCCTTCGGGGAAATCAAACTCAGTGATATCAACCAGCGGTTCACCTTCGTTGGGAATACCAAGGATCTCCGCTAAGAGAACATCATTGAAATTGATATATAATCCTCCAACACGAGTGCTTACATCAAACGTGTTTAATATGATATTACAGTAAAACAGTCTAATGGCATTAGTTGCTACGGGAAAACAGAGTTTAACAAAATACTGTAGTCCTAATGCCTCAAAGAAATGGCGATGATCTGGAAATACAGTCCACTTGATGGGAGCGCCTATGCATATGGATCTCATGGAAAAAATCTCTATACCACAGTAGGGCTTGGTCTAGGGTTTGAAATTAAAACCCGTCGAACGCGCCATCGCTAGATTGGACTAGCAAAAAGAGGGAATCCGTGGGTGGATTTTAAGATAAACCTTTCTCACTTCGGTTGGTTGTCTTCTTCCTCTTAAAGGGGTTAAATTCCTTAGGTGCCATTTGTGCAATAAAAGGAAATAGCACAAAATTAAACGGAGGAAAAAAAAAGGAGTTATACCTCCCGAGAATTGAGTATGTTGTAGAGAATGACGAACTCCGCACGAATCCAAAGCTTGGATTGATTTCACCACTTGGATTGGAAGAGAAGGGGTGGTGAAGAACTAGGGTTTGGGGGTTCTCTCGCGCGGCTGCTGCTGTTGTTGATGTGGTTTGGAAGTAATGAAGAAGAAAGGCTCTCGAGTTCTGGTTATATAACCTGATACCTTCAACCGAACTCGGGCCGAATTCGGGCCGAAGCCTGGCCGAATTCGCCTGGGTTTGGTTTGAAATACTTCCTTTTTCATTGGCTGATTTCAAATATTCAATTCAAAGATTAGTAATTTTGATATTAAAATAATATAATTAATGTTATTTTATAAATTAAATTTCGTTACACAGTGACTGTTTCAGATTAGCTGTAGGAGTACTGTCCCAGCTGGCAGAGGTTCACCGGGAAACTCTTAAGTACCGCTTCGCTTCAACCGTAGTTGTGGTGACAGACAGACTCTTTATTGGCTTGTCTCTAACACAGTTTTTTTTGCATATTGAAATAAAATTATAAAATAAGATCAATTAACATTATTGACGTCCAAAATTCCTAATTCTCGACGTAAATAATTGAAACGATCTTCTGCTAGAGGTTTTATGAAAATGTCAGCTAATTGATTCTCAGTATCTATGTATACAAGGTCAATATCTCCATTTTGATGATGATCTCTAAGAAAATGATGTCTAATCTCGATATGTTTAGTACGAGAATGACATACAGGATTCTTAGTCAAATTAATAGTGCTCGTGTTATCACAGAAAATGAGAATATATGTATAAAATAAATCATAGTCTTCCAAGGTTTGTTTCATCCACAAAATCTGAGTACAACAACGTCCTGCGGTGATATACTCAGCCTCTGTTGTTGATAGAGCTACAGAATTTTACTTTTTACTAAACCATGAGACTAGAGCTTTGCCTAAGAAATGACATGTGCTACTGGTACTTTTTCTATCAACTTTGCATCCAGCAAAATCTGTATCCGAATAACCAGTAAGGTCAAAGCACTTAGTTTTGGGATACCACAAGCCAACAGAAGAAGTGCCCTTAAGGTATCGAAAGATATGCTTAACTGCGCACAGATGTGATTCTTTTGGATTAGCTTGAAAACGTGCACACATGCAAACACTAAACATAATATCTGGATGACTAGCGGTTAAATAAAGTAAACTACCGATCATACCTCGATACTTACGTGTGTCGACCGGCTTGCCTTGTTCATCAATATCAAGCTTTGTTGAAGTTGCCATCGGAGTGCCAATAGGTTTGACATTGTCTAGATCAAACTTCTTTAGCAAATCTTTTGTGTACTTGGCTTGATTTATGAACGTCCCATTGTCAGTTTGTTTGATTTGCAGTCCGAGAAAGAATTTCAGCTCTCCCATCATGCTCATCTCAAACTCATTCTGCATACACTTAGAAAATTCTTGACACAGAGATTTATCAATAGATCCAAATATGAAATCATCAACATAGACTTGTATTAGAAGAAGCTTACCATTAAAGGACTTAATAAAAAGTGTAGTATCAACCTTGCCTTTTGAAAAACCGTTGTCAAGTAGAAAAGAGCTTAGACGATCATACCAAGCACGAGGTGCTTGTTTCAAACCGTATAAAGCTTTCTTCAACTTGAAAACATGATCAGGGTTTTTAAAATCTGTGAAACCTGGAGGTTGTGCTACAAAAACTTCTTCTTTTATAAAACCATTTAAAAAAGCACTTTTGACATCCATTTGAAATAATTTGAAATTATGAAAACATGCAAATACACATAACATGCGAATGGATTCTAATCTCGCAACTGGGACATAAGTCTCATCGTAGTCGATACCTTCTTCCTGATTGTATCCTTGAGCTACGAGTCGAGCCTTATTACGAGTCACTAAACCATTCTCATTCAGTTTATTTCAGAATACCCAACGGGAGCCAATGACCGGATGATCAATTGGCTTGGGAACAAGTTCCCAAACTTGATTTCGTTTAAATTGGTTTAATTCCTCTTGCATAGCATCTATCCAAAAACTATCACTACATGCTTCATCAATAGTTTTGGGTTCTAGCTGTGAAATAAATGCAACACTAGAAACAATATGTCTACTGGATGTACAAGTACTGACACCTTTGGTAATGTCACCAATTACCAAATCCTTTGGATGATCAGCCGTAAATTTTAATCTTTTTGGCAGACTCTGAAGGTAGCTGGTTCCTAGATCTTCTCTAGGAGGATCAGCTAGTGCCGAGCTTGGTTGAGAATCAGCTGTTGTTGAGCTTGGTACAGTTGGATCTTCGTCATTATCATTGATAGTCATTTGATTCAGTTCATCAAAAATGACATTGATTGACTCTTCGATGATCATGGTTCGTTTGTTGAAGACTCTGTATCCTTTGCTCTTGGCCGCATAACCTAAAATATACCTTTATCGGCCTTTTCGTCAAACTTTTCCAAATTGTCTTTTGTATTATGAATAAAGCATTTACAGCCAAATATTCTAAAATAAAAAACTGATAGAATTCTATCAAACCATAACTCAAAAGGAGTCTTCTTCGATTTTGGTCGAATTAGAACTCTATTGAGAACAAAACAAGCTGTATTGACAGCTTCAACCCAGAAATATTTGGGTAGACTAAACTGGTTTAACATTACTCTGGCCATTTCGGATAGAGTTCTGTTCTTACGTTCCACAACTCCATTTTGTTATGGAGTCCTAGGACAGGAGAACTCGTGTACAAAATCGTGTGTGTCACAAAATTGCTCAAACTCTGCATTCTCGAATTTGCCTCCATGATCGCTTCTTATATGAGTGATCATGTAACCTTTTTCATTCTGTACTTTCTTACAAAGGCGACAAATTCGAATAATGCATCATTCTTGCGTGTCAAGAAGTATACCCACGTATATCTAGAAAAATCATCAACAATTACAAAAGCATAAAGTTTACCTCCGAGGCTAGCAACTCTGCTAGGACCAAATAAGTACATATGAAGCAATTGTAGAGGTCTAGTAGTACATACTGTGTTTACTGACTTGAATGTGGATCTGGTAGCTTTATTCTTTTTACGTTGGCTGCATACTGAATCCTTCTTGAATGTTATGTCCTGTAAACCGCGTACTAGCTTCTTTGTGGATAATCTTGAGATTGTGTCCATATTTGCGTGACCGAGTCTCATTTGCCACAGATGACTCTCATCACTTTAGCCATTAAGCATCTACCTGAAATGTTAGTTTCTTCCAACAAATAGAAAACATATATGTTGTCTTCCCTGATACCTTCAAAGATAGTACTACCAGTTGAGCTATCAACTATAGTACATTTGTCTTTGCCAAAGTTGATGCCATAACCATAATCAGCTAGATGACTTATGCTGAGTAGATTATGTTTCAACTCGGTAACTAGACAGACATCCTTAATTATAGGATAGGGAGACTTACCAACATCACCGATACCAATAATATACCCTTTCAAGTTATTATCGAAGGAGATATAGCCTTCCTTCTTTTTCTTCGACAGTGTTACAAATAGTGTAGCGTCGCCGGTCATATGCCGTGAACAACCGCTGTCGAGGATCCATTTGCTTCTAGCATGTGAAAGGTGTTCCACCTACAAAATAATTTGCAGATGAAACTTTTGGTACCCATTTCTTGTAGGGTCCTGAAATGTTAGTCTTTGGTATCCAAGCATAAATATTTAAATCAACAAGCTTTCTGATTCTACATGCAGATAAAATATGACCAATGAGCCACAATAATGACATTTTGCATGTCGAGTATTGAAAGCTGAGTGGTGTGCATGGTTGGTAGGTTTAGGTTTTCTAGTATAGAAGAAAGCATGCCTATAATCCTGTTTGGGCTTAACCTTTTGGGTAAAGGTTTGATAGGGTTAGGTCTGACAGTGTTTGGTTTGGGAATGTTTCGATTTTTCGGTAAGTGACACGTGTTAGGGAAGGAAGCAGCAGGCTCAGGCTATTTTCCTAACCTAATTTCCAATCTTTTGGAAGTGTCATACAACTTAGTATAATCAGAAGTGAGTGTTTCCATTCTGATTTGTGCACTTTGAAGACTTTTTTTCTTTTTAGAAAGTTCTTCCTTGAGTTGGTCAATAACTTGTCTTTCTCTTCAGATGACTTGGTAGTCTCGTGTAATAAGAGCTTGATAGAAGAAAGCTCACCAGACTCACTAACATTATTTCTAACCTCAGCTAGTAGGTCGGTAAGTCTACCTATTTCACCTTTGTACTCTTTGAGTACCTTCTTAGAGGTCTGATATTTGCTACGCAGTTTCCTGTAATCACACATCAGTTCACTGAAGCATCTCCTAGTTGCTCAAAGGTGAAGTCATCATATGTATCAACTACAGGTTCAGTAGGTACCTGATCAGATGCCATAAAGCATACGTTTGCAGCGTCTTCTGATTGTTCGTCTTCTGAGTCATTGGCTTAACTTTCATGCCATATGCTAGTATTGGCATACTTCCGTGATGTCGATCTCTTCAGGTTCCCTTTTTTATACCTGTTGCTCTTCTTGCTTGATGATGAGTTTGTAGGACAGTCCTTCATGTGTCCCTTCTTCTTGCAGCCATAGCAGACATCATCATCTTGATACCAGTTGTTGCTGCTGTTGTTTTCTTTGGCTCTCTTCTCATGTCTCATGAATCTCTTGAATTTTCTTGCTAGGAGTGCTTGATCTTCAACTTCAGATTTACTGCTGTCTGAGTCATCTTCAGCAGCTTTTCTATGCTGAGCCTTGAAAGCGATCGTCTTCTCTTTTGGTACAGGCTCTTCAAAATCTTGTAGCTCCAGTTCATGAGTGAGTAGTTTACCCATGAGTACTTCGAGGGACATAGTTGTGAGGTCGTTCCCTTCAATGATTGCAGTAGCCTTTGGAATCCAGTTCTTGGTAAGTGCTCGCAGGAGTTTGCGAATCTTTTTATGGTTACTGTATTCTTTGCCTAGGGAGGACAAAGGATTTACAATATCCAGGAATCTTTCTAACATCTGAGTAACTGTTTCGTTGGGCTTCATCTTGAACACCTCATACTCTTGAGTAAGTCTGCTGACTTTTGATTTTTGACTTGAGTCGTGCCTTCATGTGTGACTTCAAGTAGCTTCCACACTTCATTAGCCGTTGTGCAGATAGACACCCTGTTAAATTCAGTTCTGTCTAAAGCACAAAATAGAGCGTTAATAGCACGTGCGTCAAGACTGACCTTTTTCTTTTCTTCCTCTGTATATCTGCTATGAGGTTTTTCAACTAAAACTCCATCAACATTTATACGAGGTGGCTTTTGATAGCCATCAATGACAATAGACCATAAATCAAAATCAAGTGATTTCAAGAAGAAACTCATCCGTGTTTTCCAATAGGTATAGTTCGTACAATCAAACAGTGGAGGTCTGTTTGTGGCCTGGCCTTCACTTGTGAATTTCACAGTTGCCATGTGTTGTGCTGTGATCTATATAACAATTAATTAAATGAATAAATAATTGCAATGTTACCTTTCTTTACCTGTAACTCGGCTCTGATACCACTTGTAGGAACGAATAGTAAAGCACAATACTCTAGAGGGGGGTGAATAGAGTTGGAAGCAAAAATATGCTAATTAAAAAATGTTAACAGCAAGATCACAGAATAATAATCACAATTAAGTAATGTAAAGGCAGAGATAAGAAAGCAAACGCAAAGACAGCGATGTATACTGGTTTTTCTCTGTTGAGGACTAATCCAGTCGGTAAAACTCTTGCTACCAGTTGAATCCACTATTGGCAAAATCGCAAGTTTTCTTACGAAGTCCTTGCAACTTCTACAATGCGAGCTTTGATACGAATAACTCGTCCAACTTCAAATATGAAGAGGTATTCTTCAATCAAGCCTTCTGATTACAATCTCTCAGAAACTTCTAGACCGTACCGCGCTGGCAAATCGACTAGAGGATTGTAATTAGCTTGGGATCTAAAATTTAAAGCTCAAGAAAACTCTTTGGAAGACTGAATGCTTTAGATAGAGAGAAGATTGAAAGTGAATGAGTGAGTTAAAATGATCAAATCCTTCTCTATTTATAGGAATTCTAAAGACAGAATTCTAGCAGAATTCGGGCAGAATTCGGACAGAACTCGATGAGGAAATCTCGGTCAAATCCGCAACTGCAGGAGGACCAAGTTCTAGAGAATTCAAGAATCAAAACGGCTACTAACCGAACTCTGGCCGAACTTTGGCCGAACTCTGGCCGAGTTCTGTCAGGGTTAGGTTAGGTTTTTAAAAAACAGTTTTTGGGGATTTTTGAAAACCTTTTTGAAAACCTTTTGAAGCTTTGTTTAAAGAATGTTTTTCAAAACAAAGGACATTTAAAAGTATTTTGAAAACATTTTAGAATAGCCTATTTGCCAGTACAACTCGGTGTACAACGTATTCCTAGACTCAATAAAATGAAAAATATATTGCTTGAATAAATACAGACTCGAACAGGCAAACATTGCTTCGGTCTTGAACTGTATAGATAGTTGTTCTTGTTCATGTCCAAGAGTCTGATACATCCTGACTAGATTCATATATCCAGACAGAGTTTAATCAATTATTAAAATCAGTTTGACCATATGACCAATGGGCCAACAAATGTATGCATGTAATGAAATATATGAATGAATACATATATGTTAACTAGAAGTACAACCTTGCCTAATGCTACACAATATTTATACACACACAACCTATATATATACCCTATATACATATATTGTTATATATGTGAATGAAATGTGAATGTGAATGTGATACTCGACTAGATTACTTAGTTGTGTGTGCCTAGCTAGTTAGATGTAATGCTAGACTATGGTTTAGCTTGGTGTGTAGTATAGCTAGTTGCCTAGGCTATGTGTTGGATAGTTGGAGTTGACTTGATTAAACCTAGATTGACTTATTTAAGCCTATATTAGACTAACTTAGACTAGTTGACCAATTGACTAGTTGACTAAACCCTAAAGTTGACCCTTGATAGCCTAAGTTGACCAGTTGACCAAGATAACCCTGTTGTTGACCTAGTTTGACTATATATTGACTTGGTTTGACCCAGAGTTGACTTGGACCTAGATTGACATAGAAAATCATGTAGATGCATTGTACACTTCATTTATCATCCCATGTATACATCTTGACTTGTGTTGCTCTGAATAGGAGTTAGATACCTCATCCCGGACAGTATATTCACTTCAGACATTCAGATACCAGGCGAGTACATTCTCTGATCATTTCATAACTTGCTTAGGATTATATTCCTACTCTAGATTACCTTATTTGATGCTGTCACGATATTATCACGGATTGGTACTGTATGGATCCCTATATTGAGATGTTATCCCCCTCGGGAGCATCGGATACTTCATGTCATGTGTTTCATGTACATCATGTATTCCTCGCTCTCATGTTATTCATGTTTCTTATATGCTTCATGTATGTTCATGTACGCTTCTGTACTTATATGCCCTCATGTTCGGTTATTTTCTCATGTACTTCATGTGTAACCTATACTTCATGTGTACTCCTTCATGGGCCTTCATATGAAATTCATGTGCACTCAGTTCTGAGCCCTTATGCATACTTCATGTACACCCATCTATGGGCTTTCATATGATAATCATGTGCGTAACATAACTTGCCTGGATCCTTGTGTATTGGTTGGGGAATGGGGGAGTATAAATAGTCATGTGAACAATTCCAAAGTAGTATAACTATGTGAGCCTCTTTAGTATATTCATGTGCAAATCCAGCCGTTCACATGTCAACTTTGTACTCTAAAACACTAGTCACTAGTAGTTCTCTACTTATAGTAGATATTTCTATTATAGTTCTCTCTTTACATCATGTATTCTTTAATTTTTATGTATCGTACTCTCTTGTGTTTATATTTTCTAACCTGTTATGATCTGCATGAGATGTATTGTGCTCGCTCCTTTCTAACTAGACCTGTTAAAAATATTACAGATGATATCGAGGACTTCTGTCCAACCTACTATGGAGCCCATCTAGACGACACCTGTGAGTTGGACCCACAGAAGGATCCAGCTCTAGCTGAGGAAGTCATCCCTACTGCTTAGACAAGATTAGCTAGGCTTTATCTTATTTCTTATGTCATTTGTATTGACTTTAGAGTTGTATTATTTTCTGGATGTTTATGATGTTATGTCGTTTAGACACTTAGTCTTTCTCTTCTGTTTGTACCTCATTTGAGGATTTCATATTTATCATATCATGCTATTTCCAACTCTAGATTTGTGATTGAGTTGTACCTTATGTGATTTATCCTCCGTTCGGATAGTATCATATCGTATTTAGTTTGTGATAGTGACCTAGGACAGCGTTCTACCACCGACACAGCGGCGTAGGCTGGACGTACCCACTTCTCGTGCCCCTACACTGGGTGCGGGTCGTGACACATTTTTAGTGGTGGCCCATGCAGGTCGAGTTTATGTAGTGGTATCGAACTAGAGTATCACTACAGCCTGCAGTAGGATTAGGATTATTCGTAAGGTACTCAATCACATTAGAAAAACTTAACTGAATTCCTGCCATCTAAATTCTTGTCGAAGATTGCTTCATTAAAATAACTATCCTCTCTTGAATTATCGTTTCTATCTCAGTATTGATTCCTTGTTTGGTCTGTCTCCGGGATGGTGATTGAGACACAATTGCATCGTTCTGGCCCAGCAGATGCTGGTGAGAGGTCTGCCACCCCTCGCTCGATTGTGGATGTTGGGACCACAGCACCTCATGTTTCTACTCATATAGGAGCTTCTGCAGCTTTTGGGAGTGCACCTCCACCTGTCCGAGGTTTCCCGTTATTCAGGATATGTTCTAGCAGCAGTTACCTTCAGGGACAGTAGATGCAGCTCAGATGTTTATCCTTTTTCCAGCGATTCCTGGAGACTCAGCTGCAGATGTAGCAGAGCCAGTCTGCTGATTTCTGACAGAGCATACACATACCCACCAGTTGGTCAGGACGACAGTAAAGCTGGTGACTGCTCAGCCACTAGGAGGTCAGATGCAACAGTATCAGCCGAAGACCAGACATCCAATCCTTTAAGAAGATGGCACCCAAGACTTAAAGGTACAGAGGGCATCATATACGCTAACGATTGGATAGAGCATATTGAGGAGATATTCAATTGACGCAGATACCAGTTGGATTACAGATCGAGGTAGCAGCCAGTCAGATGCAGAACTTGGACCGTACTTTGGTACCAGACGGACCCGAGGGTTGGTGCAACCGGTCAGACATGGGAAGCCTTCAAGAAATTGTTCAAGGAGAAATTATTTTGATACAGCACTCGGTGCCTCGGAGGCGCAGTTCGAGAGTTTGGTTCAGGGGAACAGACCGTTGAGGAGTACGCCGGGGAGTTCTGCCGTCTGAGCAGATTCATTGAGGATCTTACTGAGGAGGGAAGGCGAGAAGGTTCCGCAGGGGCTTGATCAGGGAGATCAAGTCGTATACCAAGAGCAGCCGTAATACCACTTTCGAGCAGATTCTAGTAGGAGCCATGGCAGCAGAGGACGATCTTGGGCTGAAGGAGAAGAGGACGCGAGACACTCATGGAGCTAGTGGCAGTGCGGGCCCAGCCGAGAGGCCCCACTTATAGATTCGGCAGCAGTATCTGCAGCCGATGCCCCGCTTACAGATTCAGCAGCAGTATCAACAGCGAGGGTCTACTTTCAGCAATAGCAGTTTCAGGGCCATGTACCTTTTCAGCAGGTACAGCAGCAGCAGGGGCAGCAGAGACCCCGGACAGCAACTTGTTATCCTTTGCCCTTTCTGTAAGAAACCAGGGCACGATTGGGGCGATTGTCGAAAGAGATTGGGCAGATGTTTACTTTGCAGAGGATCTGATCATCAGCTAAAAGAGTGTCCTGAGTCTTTTGGACGGACAGTTTAGGGAGCAGGAGCTAGGGCTCCCGTGGGCCAGCAGAATGGATTACCCGTACCAACTCAGCATCAGAGGTACATGTATCAGCAGCAGGCCAGAGAAGGCCAACAGGGGCAAAATTTTGTCATGACCGTCGAAGATGCACAGGCAGTAGGAGAGTTGATTACAGGTTCCAGTCTTTTCGATTCCATTTTTGCAATTGCCTCCTTATAACTGTCTTAAAATTCGATTCCATCTGTTCCTTGTTGTTGATAAGTTTTGATCTAGTGTTTCATTATGATTTAATTTTCTTCTGAGATAAGTCGTATGGGCTAGGACGCCTCAGTTATGGATCTAGAGTCTTCTATAGTCATGTTAGTTGGCATAGTGAGGACATATAGTCTGGTTTTGGACGTATTCTCGGGAGTGGGAATTTAAGGTTTTGCGGCCAAGCATACGGCAATGCAAAAATTTTAAATACTATAATTCTAGAGATATAAACCTTAGTCGAGGACTCTGTGATTATTGTAGCCTTGTTCACTAGCATGGCAAAGATTCTGAGTATTATGATTTTGGACAGACACATATGATTGTCGAACTGTGTGGTTCTGAGACTGATTGTTGGGGTAGTTGATCTAGAAGGAGTACGACCATCTTAATTTCGATGACGAAATTTCTAAGGGGGTAGACTTGTAACACCCAGTTTTCTAAAATAAGGGTAATTTTGAAATTTTGTAATTATAATCATTTAATAATGATATTTAAATTATATTATGATTTTTGGTGATTTTTAATCAATTTAAAACTATTTAAAATATTGAATTATGATTTTGATGGTAAACTAGTGTAATCCTAGAATTGCTAAGCCTAAAGACTAACCATGGCTATGGGAGCCTAGTCATGTGATTAGAATATCATATTACTACTTTTTAGCCTAAGGATTTTGGTCATTTTTGACTTATTAATGAAAATGAATTTTGATTAATTAAATATGTGCTAATTGTTAGGTTGAGACTTGACCTAGAAACTTAGTCTAATCAAGATTAGCCTTGAGCTTAGAGTATTGATTAGGATAACCTAGTAATGGCAGATTATTAATATCTAGATATTTCTAGGAAAGATATTTACTCTTAGGATATTTGTGAAAAAGAAAGCCTTATGACTAGTTGAACCAATAGGAAGGCTTAGAATTGGGTGGACAACTCCTAGCCATCTATACCTAAAATCTAACCCTAACTCATCTAATGGCAGCCACAATAGTATCCACCCTTCCTATAAAGCATCCTTAAGAAAGCCCTTGCCTCTTTTCACATCTACTTAGAACCCTAATTGTTCCTCCCCAAATTTTTTCCCCTAATATCCAAATTAAGTCCAAATTGATCCTAATTAATTGCATCATCACCCTCTACCATAGTGGAAGCTAGTAGGGGCTTGCTATCTAGGATTGGGAGTGCTTTGGGCAATTGGAGTTCAAGGGAAAACACTCTCTCACCCTTGCATTGAGATTCACTCTTAATAGGTAATACCATGAAACCCATATAAATCATATTTTCTTTTCATTGATGCATGCATATAGGTATACCCTAGCTGTAGAGTTAGTTTGGTGCTATGTAGTGTCTATTTCTTGTCCGTATCGGACACGTATCAGTCTCCTTAATAGAGTGTTCGATGAAATGTTTATGAGAAATGAATTTTATTAATTTTAAATTCTAATTGAACAAAAAATTAGGTTAATATGTGTATATCAATAATCGTAATGACTGAGTCAAAGTTTGGGAGTTTTTTGTGTCGAAATTGGACACGCACACACGTAGTACGAGCCATGCACTGTGCCCTGCTACCCGTGTCATGTTTCTCTGTGGACATGCCACGTGGACACTTCATTTTCGACACAGAGGTGGGGCCATCACTGACAGACCCCCCTCCCCTCCGAGTCTCATAGACTCTCGTGTCGTGTCGGACACAAAATCTCACGTGTACTAGTTTTACACAGGTACTGTACAGTCGAGTTCTTCGACTGATACTCACTGCGTGTCTCATCCTGACACGATGAGGACACCAAATGAGGTATCGACCACGTAACCCTAGACCTAGTGTAATACTGGACACAAGCACGTAGTCTCTCGTACTGTGTGTCGAGTCCAATATGGCTCGACATGCCTGTATGAGGCCATGTTATGCACTGTGTGCACTGTTTCAGGTTTTAGCAACTTGGGACACTTCGTGTCTAGTTTCCAGGACACGAATAGCCCCTATAACACATGTACATGTGGGGCATACTCTGCTCACCCTGATTTAGGGTTATTTTTGAGTTTGTGTTCGATTTGATAATTCGAATAGAGATTGATACTTGAACCTGAAAGTTTGGGTTTGAGTTTAATTGTTCTGTACTTTAGTTCACTGCACCTATTTTACATTAGTTTACTACACCTATATTTCACTACTTGGTTTGACCCAGAGTTGACCCAGAGTTGACTTTGACCTAGATTGACATAAAAAATCATGTAGATGCATTGTATACTTCATTTATCATCCCTGTATACATCTTGACTTGTGTTGCTCTGAATAGGAGTTAGATACCTCATCCCGGACTGTATATTCACTTCAGACATTCAGATACCAGGCGAGTACATTTCTGATCATTTCATAACTTGCTTAGGATTATATTCCTGCTCTAGATTACCTTATTTGATGTTGTCACATATTATCACGGATTGGTACTATATGGATCCCTACATTGAGATGTTATCCCCCTCGGGAGCATCGGATACTTTATGTCATGTGTTTCATATACATCATGTTTTTGCTCTCATGTTATTCATGTTTCTCATGTGCTTCATGTACGTTCATGTACGTTCGTGTACTCTCATGTGCTCTCATGTTCGGTCATGTTTCTCATGTACTTCATGTGTAACCTATACTTCATGTGGACCCCTTCATGGGCCTTCATGTGGAATTCATGTGCACTCAATTCTGAGCCCTATGTATATTTTATGTACACCCATCTATGGTCTTTTATGTGAAAATCATGTGCGTAACATAACTTGTCTGGATTCTTGTGTATTAATTGGGTATGGGGGAGTATAAATAGTCATGTGAACAATTCCAAAGTAGTATAACCATGTGAGCCTCTTTAGTATATTCATGTGCAAATCCAGCCGTTCACATATCGACTTTGTACTCTACATCACTAGTCACTGGTAGTTCTCTACTTATAGTAGATATTCTATTACAGTTCTCTCTTTTACATTATGTACATTCTTTCAGTTTTCATGTATCGTACTCTCTTGTATGTTTATATTTTCTAACCTGTTATGATATGCGTGAGATGTATTGTGCTTGCTCCCTTTCTAACTGGACCTGTTAAAAATATTACAGATGATATCGAGGACTTCTGTCCAACCTACTATGGAGCCCATCTAGACGACACCTGTGAGTTGGACCCACAGGAGGATCCAGCTCTAGCTGAGGACGTCATCCCTACTGCTTAGACTAGATTAGCTAGGCTTTATCTTATTTCTTATGTCATTTGTATTGAATTTAGAGTTGTATTATTTTTGGATGTTTGTGATGTTGTGTCGTTTAGACACTTAGACTTTCTCTTCAGTTTGTACCTCAGTTTGAGGATTTTATATTTATCATATCGTGCTATTTCTATCTCTAGATTTGTGATTGAGTTATACCTTATGTGATTTGTCCTCCGTTCGGAGAGTATATCATATTGTATTTAGTTTGTGATAGTGACATAGGACAGCGTTCTACCGCCGACACTGCGACGTAGGCTGGACGTACCCACTTCTCGTGCCCCTACACTGGGTGCGGGTCGTGACAGCACCTTCTTGATCTTTTCATTGTTACTGTAATCCTTACCAAGAAAAGATAGAGGATTATTATATCTAAGAAACGTGTGAACATCTGTGTGATTTATTCATTTGGCTTCATCTAAAAAGCATCATACTCTTACTCTTGTGTCATCCTACTAATCTTGGATTCTTTCACTTGTGAAGTTCCTTCATGAGTTACCGTAAGAAGTTTCCAGATCTCGTGTGGAGTGACACAAGTTGGTACTCGATTGAATTCAGTCTTGTTTATGGCACAAAATAAAGCATTAATGGCTTGTGCATCTAGACTAGCATTTTTTCTTGATTAGTATATCTATTGTGTGGCTTATCTACTAGATTACTATCAATCACAATTATGGCCGATTTCTTGTAACCGTACATAACTATCGATTAAAGATCGAAGTCAAGTGACTTAAGAAAGAAACTCATGCATATTTTCCAATATGTGTAGTTATACCATCAAATAGAGGAGGTCTATTTGTGGATTGCCCTTCACCTGTGAACATTGATTTCACAGCTGCCATATATACTCTTTAAAATATTATTATAAAAATAACATGCTTTGATACCAATTATAGAAACGTCGTATATCTCTAGAGGGGATGAATAGAGTATGTGTGTGCAGCGGAATAAAAATCACCAAATTAAAATTATATGCAGTGTCATAGATAATAAGTGTTAGGCAAATATTTACAAACTATATAGAAATTAAATGTGTAATTTAAAAAGCATCAGAAAAACAAGCTCATTAATGGAACTAGGGATTCCCAGGACCATGAATTAGACTGCGTATTGACCGATAGAAAAAAATATATTTAAAACATATTCTAACCCTTCATACACGAAAATTGGAGTTCACGAATTATACCTGCGATGAGAAGAAGACGACAGTTTTCAGTAACCTCGAGAAGTCAGCGGCCCCAAGATCTTCTGTACATATTTTTCCTCAGGTTCGACATCTTGTGGGCGACGATCCCCCAACCTTTTCTTCCCTTGACTATCCTCTCTTTCTCTCCACTCATGATGAACGAATTAGAGAAAGATGCTCTTTTTAGGATACATATGACGGCCAGAGAATAAAGGGTATATATAGGCTATGGTAGGGACCATGAGGAAAATTAGGTTTAGGTCTCCGAACGGGTCTAGCTATCCCGTGTTCAGCCCGAACACACAACCCAGGCCTGTTAACAATAGCTCAGTCCACTAAAGAGCTACTGTTGCACTACCTTCCTAATTCCAAATTACATTTATGGGCTCCTTCTTATTATATGCTTGTTTAGCTCTCCATGTTAAGATATCGAATGTCCGTCAATCAAAATAAGTTACTGAAACTACATTGATCGACTTCATTTATCCTTAAGTAGTACCACTCAACATTATTTGTTATGTCGGATATAATCCACCTGCAGGGTTTATATGACAATCCTTATGAGTTCCTTAAGGGGATATCATCAACCCGATACATCGGGACATAGATTTTCTTATAATCAACATGTCATCATACACATAATGCTATTACCCAATTCATAGAGGTTATTGACTCATTATAAATCACACTCTTTTATGAATCAAAGTAATGCACACTATATAATATATATATATTATAATATATATATATATATATATGTCTATTATTATATCCAGATTAAGAACACAAGTATCCATAATAACAGAGGTATTTGTTCTCTTATGTAGTCAGTACAAAGAGAACAACCTCAAGTGGTCATGTTCAAGACACACAAAGTGCACTAGTATAAATCTATAGTCAAGATAGACTAATGCCAGATTATACTACAACCTTACCAATGGTTTGTCTAAATCTATCTAGGTTGCAATCCATTTATATTTTATAAGGGACTGATAATATGATCTTATGTGTGTCAGCACACACCATATTATCTATAATGTAGAATATCAGACACTTGCATTAACATAATAAATATAAAATGCCAACATTTGTCCATATGATTATCATTCAAAAATAAAAAAAATATATAGTTAATACAAAAGTTATTTTTTTAGTATATAACCCTAACAATCTCCCACTTATACTCAAAGTATTGCTTTTAGTATACTGTTACAAATCTCCCGCTTATACTTAAAGCCATACGACCATGCATCTGACTCCTATTCCCTCAATATGACTATTAAAAGTCTTAGCCAGTAAGCTCTTTGTAAAGGGATCAGCTAGGTTGTCTGCTGATATTATCTTGGTTACAACATCTCCATTTTTTTACTATATCTCGTATCAGGTGGTACTTGCACTCAATGTGTTTACCTGTCTTATGGGCTCATGGTTCCTTCCAGTTTGCAACCGCACCACTATTATCACAATAAAGTATAATAGTCTTAGGCAAACTAGGTACCACATCCAAGTCCAATAGGAAGTTTCTGAGCCAAATCGCTTCTTAGGCTTCCTCATAGGCTGCCACATACTCGGCTTCTAGGGTGGAATCATCAATACATTTTTGCTTGATGCTCCTCCATACTATGGCACCACCTTCCAAGGTAAATACATAACCTGAGGTAGATTTTCAGGCATCCCTATCTGACTAAAAATCTGAGTCTGTATACCCCAAGGGCACTAAACTATCTGCCTGGTAAACCAGTATATAATCTTTAGTCCTTTTCAGGTACTTCAAAATATACTTTACCGCAGACTAATGATCTTGTCCTGGGATTGATATCTATTAACTATGCCTACGGTAAAGTAGATGTCTAGTCTCGTACATAGCATTACATACATTAAGCTTTCTACTGCCGAAGCATAAGGAACCGCTTTCATGTCGTCTATTTCTTTAGGTGTCCTCGGACACTATTCTTTTGATAGAGCTATTCTATGCCTAAAAGGTAGAAAATATTTCTTAGAATTTTGCATGCTAAAACGAGTTAATATAGTATCGATATAGGCTGATTGAGATAAGCCTAACATCCTTTTCTTTCGATCTCGTAAAAGTTTGATCCCAAGGATCTGACCTACTTCTCCTAAGTCCTTTATATCAAACTGTTTGGATAAGTATACTCTTATGTTAAATAATACCTTCACATTGTTTCCAATGAGCAATATGTTATCCGCATAAAGTACTAGGAATACCATCACGTTTTCGTTACACTTTTTATACACAAGATTCATCTGGACATTGATCAAATCCATAGCATTTTATCACCTGATCAAAACGGATGTTCCAAGATCCTATAAATAGACTTCTTAATCTTACAAACAAGATGCTCTTGGTTGCTTCATATAGATGTTTTCTTCAAGATTTCCATTAAAGAAAGTTGTCTTGACATCCATTTGCAAATCTCATAATTGAGATGAGCTAAAATAGATAAAAGAATCCGGATAGACTTAAGCATGGCTACTGCGAAAAGGTTTCATCATAACCAATACCCTATTTCTGAGTAAAACCTTTGCAACCAATCATGCTTTAAAGGTTTCAACATGACCGTCTGCTCCTCTTTTTCTCTTGTAGACCTACTTGCATCCAATAGCTTTTATACCAGTGTGTGGTTCTACAAGTTTCCATACTTTATTAGAATCTATCGATTCTATTTTCGATTTTATTGTCGTTTGCCAAGATTCAGCATCTTTATCTTGTAGTGCTTCATTATAGGTGCAAGGACCATAGTCTTGTTCCCCAAGGACAAAGTCTGAGGACTCTCCCAAGAACATAAACTGTCCGGTTGTATAACAACCCTCCCACTATGACGAGATACTATGGGTTATGGTGTAACATTTGTGATACGTTGTGCAATTACTTGTGGCTCCTCCTCTTGTCTATTGGTATTGAAGTACTAGGTGTCTCTCCTCTCAATTCTTCAAGAACAACTCTACGCATGGGTTTATGGTTCATCACATAGTCTTCCTCTAAGAATCGAGCATTGGTGCTAATAATGACCTTCTGATCCTTAGGACTATAAATAGACCTCCCTTCATTCCTCTTGGATAGCCTACAAACAAGCATACTTCTGTATGAAATTTTAACTTATCTACTTTTTCATTCAGCACATGTGCTAGACTATCCCAAATTTGTACATATTTCAGACTAGGCTTTCGCCTGGTCTATAGCTCTGTGGGAGTATAAGGTAGAAGGTACCAAGTTCAGAATATATACGGCAGTCTCTAAGGCATGATCCCAAAACAAGTCTGGAAAATCTGAATAACTCATCATTGATCCAACCATCTCCATAAGAGTCATATTCCTTCTTTCTGCTACACCATTCTGTTGGGGTGTTCCAGGTGCAGTCAATTAGGACGTAATCCTAGCTTCTGATAAGTAATCCCTAAACTCTCCAAAAAGCTACTCGCCACCATGACCTGAACGTAATGACTTGATATTTTACATAGCATTTTTTCGTCTCAGTCTTGTACGCTTTGAATTTTTTAAAGCACTCAGACTTACGGCACATCAAGTAAGTATATCCATACCTGAATAATCGTCAATGAATATGACAAAATATTCAAAGTCATCTCTAGCCTGAATAGTCATGTGCCCACACAAATCAAATGAACAAATTCTAACACATCTTTAGCCCATACCCCTTTGCCTTAAAAGGACTTTTGGTCATTTTGCATTCCAAGCAGGATTCACAGACTGGAAGTACCTCCACTTCTAAACTCAAAGGTCCATTTTAACCAGTTTTGAATCCTTTTTAGGTTAATATGGTCTAATCGCAAGTGCCAAAGATATTTGGTTCATACAAGAAGGTGCTTTTCTCTTATTTAAGTTAGAAGACGTATTATCATTTCCATTAGTTGCATTGTCGGTGAAATAGGTTTAATAACATACAAATTATCTACTAATACACTAAAACAAATAAATTGCTTTTTTAATAACATATTGTGATTAAAATAAACTGAATATCCATCTTTAACTAGCAAAGAAACAAAAATCAAATTCCTTCTAAGTGAAGGTGCATAAAGGCAATCTTTCAATGTCAAAGACTAATTTCTACCAAAAGATAAAATAAAATCTCCTACTGCAACGGCCGCAACGTTTGTAGCGTCACCCATGAATAAGCATATCTCTCCATCACTAAGCCATCTGGTTTCTTGGAAACCCTGCAATGAATTGCAGACATGATTAGTGGCTCATGTATCTACACACCAGGTGCTGGTAGATAACACCGCTAAACATGTTTCAACTACTAGTAAATGAGATATACCTTCTTTGTTCCTTGTTTGAGAAGTGGACAGTCACTCTTCCAATGTCCTGACCCTTTGCACTCGAAATATTTGCCTTCGTTTTTTATGACGTCTTGAGGTCCCACGCCCTTCTTTGCTGAGTTTGTTTGTTTATGAATGTTATTATTCTTCTTACCACCTTTTGGCTTAGAAGTAGAAGATTTTTCAATAACATAAATATGACCACTCTTCCTAAAGAGAGCTTCAGCATCCTGTAGCTCTTTCACAAGTCTGTCAAACTATAAACCTTTTGTTCATGTTGTAGTTAAGGCAAAACGTGTCAAAACTTTAGGCAGAGTCTCGAGAATGATATCGACCTAGGTTTCTCCATCGATTTTAGCTCCAAGGATCTCCATCTCATTCAGTTGACCCATCATCTTGAGAACATGATCCCTTACTGGCGTACCTTCAGCCATTTTCGTATTCATCAAATACTTCATTGAGGTTATACATCATGTCATAGGCTGTGGGCATGGCCTGATGCTGATGTTGCAGTACATTTGACATAGATGCTAGAATGTAAAACCATGCCATCTCGTCTGCCTTTATCCACTTTTTATAAGCCTCTTTGACCTCTTTATCAGAATTAGCATTAGGCTTAGGTGGATATTCCTTATTGAGTACACATTTGTACTTTTCAGCAGTTAGGACAATATCTAAGTTACGTTTCTAGACAATATAATTAGGGCCACTAAGTTTGTTTTCTTTAAGAATCACCATAAGTCGACTGAAAGAACCCATTTTTGAAATCATGAAAATCACATAATTAACTATTATGTGCAAAAACTTTTTGAATTAAATAAATATTAATTCCCTCAAAACAATAATAAAAATTCACCAACACCTTAAACACCATGAATTTAGCATGCACGATGGTGTGGACTTATATAAATTCAATATTTTGTCTAAGGAGATTTTTTCTATTAATTTTACTCTCATATCAACCTAACTTTATGACAAATAAAATTAACTTGTTGGACTGACTTTGGTCCTATAAATAATAATAGTGACTTCGATGGGAAGGATACCATATTTGTATGTAAGTGTATACCATACTTAGTGCATTACTTCGTAATGAGTTCTTTCAGATGGAGAAGTGAACACATACTAGATAACTTTCTATAATATTCCGAAGGAAGTTTGTACAGTGATCCATAATGAGACTTGTCCGATATGGAGGAAGGCACTAAAGCCAATATGCAAGTATAATTATATCACCTACAAACCATTAATAGACCATGCGATTTATATTAAATAAATTCCCTCTCACACTTAGTTATTTAACAATGAAGGTTTTTCTACTAGTTGATTCATGTCCATGTTGACCATTATTAATGCGAGCTTAGTTTTAACAAAAAAATCCACAAAATAATAAACATGCATAATCAGAAAAGGCAAAATATAGCAAAAGATAAATATCCAACTATTATGGCTATATATCCCGCTTCTTCTTCAACTGTGTTTGGATTCAGAATAGTGCGTGGCATAGACCTATTCGGGGTTCGACCTGCCCGGTCAGGTGCGGGGTTTGGGGCAGCGCCACAATTTTTTAAAAGCTTTTGGTTGTCAATCTCTTCATCGAAATCATCTGACGGCCTCTAGACTGCTAAAAAATAGCATCTCGTCCGCATCAGAAAAAGCCACTACCGCCATCACGATAGACCGATTATCTTTAAAATGACATCAATCCTATGCCTTCTGAAAGATTTCACACATAATCTAGATTAAAAAATTAAATAAATAAGCACGATCAACCCTCATAATTTTAATTACATCTATGAACAACAACAACAGACACGACATGTCTGTGGTTTAAAATAACACAAATAGAACATGAATTAGACAATAATAGTTGGATCTAAGATGCCTACAAAACTGAGTCAGAGCAGATCTACATCTGCCGAATTATTCGACATTGTATTTTATTGGTCAATATAGATGTACCAATCGATGCGCAGATCTAATACCGACTCTGATACCAATTAATGGAACTGATGATTCCCAGGACCATGGATTGGTGTACGTATTGATCGATAGAAAATTAACAGATTTAAACATGTTCTAACCCTTCATACGTGAAAATTAGTGTTCACGAATTATATCTGTTATAAGTCCCAATATTAAAAAATTTATTATTTATTTATCTATTATTTATCTAATGATAGTGGTAATCATGTTTTAGTTTATATATATATATAATATTTTTTAGTTTATATATATATATTATATATTATATATATATATAGATATAATATATAATATATATTATAATATATATATATTAGTTTATATAATATATATAATATATATATATATTATATATAATATATATTTTATATCTATATATATATATATTTTATATATATCTATAAATATATATTATTTTATATTATATATATATATATAAATATATATATATATATATATATTATATTTATATATATATATATATATTATTATATTTTTTTTATTTATTTATATATATATTATATATATATATTTTATATATTATTATATTATATATATATATATATTAATATTATATATATATATTCATATATATATATATATATATATATATATATAAATATAATAAATAAATAAAAATATATATACATATACATATTAAAACATGAGGGTTTCTACTTCATGCAAAACGTCAAATTCAAAGGGGTCTATTTATAAGTGACCAAGTTTGAAGCTGGAAACCAAACACTTTCGATTTGATGCTCTGTGATAGAGTGCATTTTAAGAAAATTCAAATAGCTAGATAAATCCAGAGGCTAAACTCGGATTCACTCAGTCGATCTCTTGCCTATTGGTAAAGTTTAAATCCGATTAGGATTAACCCTCAAACTTGATAAACCCTATCTAGTTCAAAAAATCAAAACCCTTATCTTCTTCACATATATAAGGTTAGGAATACTGATCATGTTTGATCTACAAAAAAAACCCTAGTACTTCCCCTGCCGCTTGCATCTGAGTTGAGGAACCCTCCCAAGATCAGTTGAATTAGCATCGGTCTCGAAGAAGGTATGTAAATCTTTCTTCATACCTGTAAAATTCTGCTACTTTAGGTATCTGTCGACCGTTCAATGGACTAGAGGGGAGGGGGGACCTTAACCTTAGATTATCGTTGAAAAAAAAGGAATAATACACATAAATGTGTATTAACATTCTAAAAACAATCAACTGAATCGGTAGGTAGATACCCACCTATATCCTGATACCAAGGTTCATAGTAACTACTGTCCTCTTGATATCGTATCAGATATCATGCCACTAGTGATACTCAAAGAGTATTAGTCGATACTCGATAAGAGATCAATGGACACGATTAGATAGCAGTAACGATACCAAGAACAACAAGAACAGATTCAATTGATCATATTAACCAAGTATCAGACAGATACCTGATACGGGTATAAGATTGGGGGTGCAAATAGTAAAACTTGGGTTGGGACTCTTGGTGCACTAGTTCGAAACATAGATACAGATTTGCAAGCCACCTAGGTTCAGTTTTAGGAATGATAATTAACAAACAGGGCAGCTTGATATCCGGCTGTAATGGCCGTGGTATCGGGTGTTACAGGGAATACTGATTCAACCCATGCGATACTGGTTTTGGCATCATATCAAAATCGAGTCCATATCAGGTACCTCTAAAATTACTTACAAATTTATATATGACCCTGGATACCCGAGTTTGGATGGGTATCTCGAGTACCAGTTTCGGACTGGAGACCCTTGGGCTGATTTGTAGGTGTATTGCTAGGAACAAGTTACCAGGAAGGGATATGTCCAATGGAGTTAACAGGTTGAAGTAACATCACCATAGTATGTTAGATAACCATGATAGTAACAGGAGATACTTGAAATAAATGACCAGATCTGGTCTAAGGCACTGAATTGCCTTTGAATAAGACATCTGGACCATTCAATCAAGTACCAGAGTACCTGACAGCCAGGGTAGACATCATGGTTCGAATGTTTAAACAAGCCAATGCTTTACCTGCCCTAAGAACTACTCCTATGATCCAGTTGAGATTATTATGATACACCCTCAAAGACCAAACCACTTAATACAAGTTTGACCACTTCCTGATAACTGAGTGTGTTCTTATACCAGAGGCAACCTTGGTAGCTAAGGTGTTCCCAATACCACCATGACTTAGTCCCATAGATGATTCAAGCCATGTCATATATCCTGCATATAGTAACAGGTTTACCTAGAGTAATCGGGATGGAGTTAAGTGTCCTTCTTGGTGTCAACTCGAGTGTCACCCAAGTACTAAAAAGGGCTTACCTAGGTAGGATAATATGATACACTATGTCCATGGTGGAGACCCTAAACTAGCATTAAATCCTGGATCCAGTACTAATAGTAGGAAGATTAGCTCCAGTTAATTTCAGAAAAGCAGTAACTAAAGGAATAAGCTTAATAGCTAACAAAGGATTATGGGAGGTTCAACCAGGGTTGTATAAAACCCAGTAAATCGAATAGGTCTTCTTTGATTTCACACTTTGACATTGTAAATTCCTTAAATAGGTTACTGGGATCTCGATTCGAACTCCGACCCGTGCCAGCAGCTCAGGACGCCAGGCGAGTACAGTTTATTGCTTGTTTTCGGTATTGATCTTTACTATACATCATTGTTAGTCGGTAGAGATGTGATTTCAGTCTTTAGGTTGATTATATTTTGTAGTGGGGGGAGGTGAAGTACCAAAGATGTGTGATCTGACCTTATACCGTGTATATCGTGTAGACAGTGATTACTATTGCATTATATCGTGTAGACAGTGTTACTATTGCATTATACCGTGTAGACAGTGATTACTATTGCATTATACCGTGTAGACAGTGTTTCTTTATTGCTGTATATAGTGTAGACACTTTATACCGTGTAGATATTGTAGACAGTGTCGTATATTGTCCCAAGACCGGTTACATATCAAAGGTACTTTAGTAGGTCAGTCGGTGAGTATTTTCTTGTATTTTATTTACTGCTTTCGATTTAGTTTATTCTATTTTTTCACTTATCTTCTAATCATATGTCTAAAGGCTAACCTCTATTATATAGTCATTGTCACATATTGAAACTGCATTCAGTGTTCCATCCTGACTGGGTAACCAAACAAATTTTAGGTGATTGCGAAGTGGTCATGTGTCTTGACCAGTACGGCCCGTACTTGGGAGATGGTAGAGACGGAATTTGTCTATCAGGAGGAGTATGCAGCATCTGATCCTACTGCGCTTTCTTAGATATTTTAGTTAGTACTGAGACATTGTACTGGATATTTGAGTTGATTTTTGAGACATGTAGTTGAGATTACGTTTGGCTTTAGTCATCATACATTTCTATTATGAGACGGTTTTATTTATTTCCATCTTTTAGATGCTGAGTTAAGATATGGAGTTGTTGACTCCCCTTGTGGTATATCTGTTATTGCGTGGTTGTTCATCATATTGTTACAGCGTTCTACTGCCGACTCTGTGGCGTAGGCTGGGCGTGTAAACAGTTCATGTCCAAATTATTGGGTGCGGGTCGTGACACGTTTTATGGAGGTCCATGCAGGTCCACTTTTACAAAGACAGCAAAAACATGGTAGTACTTAAGTTAGTCGTACTACTACGGGCCTGCGACTAGGACTAGGAATAGGAACCTAAGGACCGTCTCCATGAGTTGAAATTAAGTTATTGACTTCTATACTCGACTTCAAGTACCCTTATGCATCATGTTTGAATCTTTCTATCATCTAATAATTTCTTTGTTTTTAGCCAATGGATTCGCAAGACATGAACAACACTGTGCTGAGCACTCCACCCGCCATTAGTGGATTTTTCACCTACGGGACCCCACCGACCCAGGGAGGCCAGCTTACTCACTAGGACGATCCGGTCGAGCCGTAGTACTCGAGATTCCATAGGGATGACATTCCACCGCCACCGCAGTTCCCTCCGCAGAATCCAGTACCAGCACCCATCCCTCCTCCAGCGCATGTTCCACCCACCATACACCCGGCACCAGCAGTCTATCCACCACCTACGATGCATCCAGCGCCAGCCATGTATCCAGCTCCTATGATGCAGCAGGTACCCTACATGTACCCAGTACCTACCATGCACCCAGCACCAGCAATGTACCCGGCACCTGCTCTGTCCCCGCCACCAGCAGTGGACAATATTACACTCCTAGGTATTTTCCAACAGCAGGCCAACATCTTTCGCGATACTTTGTGAGAGGCCCTTCAGCAAAGGGAGGCCCACCAACAGCGTCCTGGGACGTCCAAGAACTTCATGGACATCAGGCCCAGAGAGTTCCATGGGACCGAGGGTATTATCTACGCTGATGAGTGGTTAGAGAACGTGGAGCGATACTTGAAGATGGCCCGCGTCTCAGAAGATCTAAAGGTGGGTCAGCTAGTGGACAACTTTTCGATATCGCACGAACATGGTACCAAGGCGAGCCCGATTTGCTGCTCCAGACGTGACTTGGGAAGAATTCAAGCCGCTATTCAAGAAGAAATTCTACCCCGATGTAGCATGAGAGGCATTGGTGAGCCAGTTCGAGCACTTGGAGCAGAAAAATCTCACCGTTGACAAGTACACTACAGAGTTTTCCCGCCTTAGCCATTTTACGGAGAGTATGGTCAACACCTCGAGAGCAAGTCCAAAAGATTCAGAAAGGATTATCGCACGAGATTCGCTTAGCTATCGCCACCAGCGAGCCACTACCTACGAGGAGATTCTGGAGGTCGCCCAAGCTGTAGAGGAAGAGCTGAATTATAGGCCAAAGAGGAGTCAAGACACTTTTGGCGGAGGCAACAACCAATCAACACCGATGAAGCATCCCCAAGTTCAGCCAAGGACCTTCCAACACCAGCAGAGTAATTCCAGTCCACTGGTAGAGCCCCAACACATTAGCAGAATCGAGGCACGGCCAGGGCTCAGACACAGCAGCCACAGAGATAGTTCCAACAAGCTCCGTATTGTACATTTTACGAAAAGATCAGACATATTTGGGATGACTGCAGACAGAGACTTGGATCATGTTTATATTGTGGATCACCTTCATATCAGTTGAAGGATTGTGCATTGGCTCCCGACCGACAAGATGTGAGACAGCTCCAGCACAGAGAGGACCAGCTAGACCACCAGTCGTCACACAGCGCGAGGTACACTGCTCCCTACTCATCAGCAGCGATTCGCGCACCAGCAGAGAGGAGCACCCCAGCAGGACAGGCCTTTGCCATGGCTATTGAGGAGCCGAACCTACACTAGATGTGATAGCATATTCCATACTTTTTTATTCTTTCTCCGCTATAGCTTTGTTTGATTCGGGTGTGTCCCACAGTTTTATTTCTGTAGCTTTTGTACTCAAACATAGTATAGCATCTGTACCCTTGGGTGTCGTTGCAAAATTATGATAGAAGGAGGCGCTATCCTAGTCAAAGATATTTGTATGAGGTGTCGCATCACCTTGGGAGGTAGAGTATTGCATGCAAAATTACTCGTAATGCCACTATCGAGCTTCCACATCGTTCTCGAGATGGATTGGTTAAGTAAGAATTTTGCCAGCTTAGACTGCCACCGAGGGTGTGTTGTATTCAGTCCTCCTAGGGAGTCTGCATTTGAATTCGCTAGAGGAGTAGTAGAGCAGCAAAGTGAGGGTTTTTACGGAGCTATGATTCAGGAGGGAGAGACACCGCATCCCATCATCGCGGAGTTCATAGACGTTTTTCCTGAGGACTTACCGGGATTGCCGCCAGATAGGGACATCGAGTTTGCTATTGATCTGGTGCCAGGTGCAGAAACAACGGTACAACTGGTGTACCGGATCAACAACAAGGAGGCTAAAGAATTGAAGAAGCAGATCGATGAATTGCTAGAGAAGGGGTTCATTAGAGAGAGTTCGTCACCATGGGGATCCCCGATCCTTTTTGTGTCGAAGAAAGATGGTACGGTGTGAATGTGCATCAACTACCGAACCTTGAATAATCATACTATCAAGAACAAGTACCGTTGAGCGGCGCGCGCAGGTATTCTCAAAGATAGACTTGAGGTCGGGTTACCATCAACTGAAGGTGAAGAAAGAGGATATACCGAAGACTGCCTTCCGAACCAAGTACGGAAATACGAGTTATGGTGATGCCGTTCGGGTTAACCAATGCTCTGGCAGTCTTATGAACTTGATGAACAAGGTATTCCATCCGTACCTTGACAAGTTTATAGTGGTGTTTATAGATGACATACTCATTTAATCAAAAACACCGAAAGAACGCGAGGAACATCTGAGGATCGTACTAGAGACCCTCAGGAAGGAGAAGATCTATGGAAAACTCTCGAAATGTGAGTTTTTTTGGACAAGGTGGAGTTCCTTGGTCATGTGGTGTCAGGCGACGGTATATATGTCAATCTGAAAAGGTTACTGCTGTGGAAGCTTGGACTACTCCAACTACGGTGGCAGAGATACGAAGCTTCTTGGGATTAGCATGGTATTATCGAAAATTCGTGCAAGACTTCGCTCGAATTGCAGAGCCGCTTACTAGGCTCACTCGAAAGGATGTAGAGTTTGTATAGACAGAGGACTGCCAGGCTGCGTTCGATGAGCTGAAGAAGAGGCTGATAACAGCCCTTATTTTGGCTATGCCCTCAAGATCGGGAGGTTTCACCATCTATAGTGATGCCTCGGGCAAGGGACTGGGATGTGTCCTAGAACAGAACAAGATAGTGATAGCCTATGCGTCTCGACAGTTGAGACCGCATGAGAAGAATTACCCCATGTACGACTCGAATTGGCCGCCGTGATCTTTGCCCTGAAGCTGTGGAGACATTATTTGTACGGAGAGCGAGTAGAAATCTTCACTGACCACAAAAGCTTGAAGTACGTCTTCACACAAAAGGAGTTGAACATGAGGCAGCACAGATGGCTTAAGCTAATGAGTGATTATGATATTTCTTTACAGTACCACCCGGGAAAAGCCAACGTTGTTGCGGATGCTTTGAGCAGGTATCCCGTAGCAATGTGCTTGACCCGAGACCGTCACTTATTAGCGGACTTAAAGAGTCTGGGCATCGAGATCGTCATTCCAGGAGCCGAGATACAGATAATGGGCATGCAGATTCAGTCAGGACTGATGGACAGGATTCGAGAGGCACAGCACCAGAATAAGCAGCTGAAGAGCATCATAGCACAAGCACGGGTCGGCTTGCTAGACAATTTCACTATTGCAGAGGATGGTTCATTGAGGCACAAGATGAGGCTTTATGTACCTAGTGGAGACCTTAGAGAAGATGTTATGCATGAGGCACACCATTCCCAGTATTCTTTGCATCCGGAAGCCAATAAGATGTACAAGGATCTGCAAAACCACGTGTGGTGGTATGGTATGAAACAAGAAGGGGCCCGTTTCGTTTCTAGGTTGCTCGTATGTCAGCAGGTCAAAGCCGAGAGGCAGAGACCAGGAGGATTGTTGCAGCCTCTATCGATATCTGAGTGGAAGTGGGAACACATCACGTTGGATTTTGTTTCCGATCTTCCACAGTCATCGGGCGGGAAAGATGCAATTTGGGTCATCGTTGATAGGTTGACCAAATCGGCCCACTTTATACCATTTAAAGTGGGGTTATCTACAGAAAAGTTAGCAGAGCTTTATGTAAAGCAGATAGTCAGGTTGCAGAGGGTTCCAGTGAGTATCGTGTCAGACCACGATAGCAAATTCATATCCCACTTCTGGAAGAGTCTGCAGACCAGCTTGGGCACAGCGCTCAGGTTCAGCACTGTTTATCATCTGCAGACGGACGGACAGTCAGAGCGAACCATTCAGATGCTCGAGGATATGCTTCGAACGTGCGTGCTAGATTTTGGCAGCTTGTGGGAGGACCACCTTTACCTTGTGGAGTTCTCCTACAACAATAGCTACCAAGCTAGCATCGAGATGTCCCCGTTCGAAGCGATGTATGGTCGAAGATGTCGTACCCCGCTATCTTGGGACGATATGGGTGAGCGTGCACCGTTAGAACCAAATATGGTAGTAGATGCTACAGAGAAAGTCAAGATGATTAGAGAGCGACTTCGCGTGGCTCAGGACAGACAGAAGCACTGGGCCGACAGTCACCGTAGACTGTTGGAGTTTGAGGTATAGCATCTCCTTATTACAAACCATGTGTTTAGTTATGGGATTTATGGTAACATTTTGTGTATTTAGGTTGGCAACTTGGTGTTCTTAAAAATTTCTCTGACACGTGGCACTATTCGTTTCGGTAAAGACGGTAAACTCAGCCCACGTTTCATTAGGTCGTTCGGTATTCTCGAGAAGATCGGTGCAGTAGCATACCGATTAGCACTGCCGTCTGTCACGTCCTGATTCATAGTCATTTATTCACATGTTTTATCTCTTGTATTTCTATCTTGGTCACAATATATCACTTCGTTTGGATCCATACACATATTTTAGGCATCCCCAAAACATATGCATTTCAGCCAAAGTCCGCGCTAGTGCGGTAAACTCTTCTGATAATGTCATCTCAGTTGCAACCTATCACTTCGGCTGGATCCATACACATATTTAGGCGTCCCCAAAACATATGTACTTCAGCCAACTTCCATGTTAGTACGATTCGATTACCCACGATATAATTCTCTTTTCCAAATTCGACTTAGCATCCCTTCAATTGACTTATTACTTTATTCACTTGCCAAAAATCACTATCTTCCAGGCCACAACACTTAACATCAGAGACAACTCAGGTAAGCTCTCTATCCAAACATAATATTTCTAACATTCGGTCAAGGGACTAACTTAGAGCCAATCATATCAAGAGTTCACAACATGCAATCATATACCTTCCCCAAATTCGATAATATTTCTCACCGAGACAATTCATCTTTTCTAAAAGATACAATCCAATGTCACCCACTATCGATTACCCGAGTTAGGGTATACTTTTATGCAACAGCCAAGGTTAACCCAGCTACCCGACTATATATACTGATCCAACATTCCCGTCATGAGCAGTCAATTCCATCTCATAGAATAATTCACTACTCGATGCATACAACTCAAGTCTCATCCCACAATTCTAGTTTCTATTATAGGCCGACACATAATCCTCAAGGGTCAAACATCTCTAAGGTTCATGTTGAAGCATATACTTGCAACATATCATTCTTAGGTCGTACTCATCACCATCTCTCATTCAATACAAAAAGGTTATCCTACGGTCGCCAATAGTCACCCTATTATTCGTTCATGTCTCTATGATTAGCTATACCGACAGCTAAACCTAATCATTTAGGTGACTCCCATAGAGTGGACGGCTACTATGGATCATACAAATTTCTTATTCTCAGGCCAACAGAAAACTGACAGTTCTGACCAAACTCTATCCAAACCTATGGGTACCGACTCAATCTGAATAACTAATCGCCATTTTCGGCTATGCCAACAATTGGTATGTCATCAACTGGTCGCTAGGGTCAAGTCTATCTATCCAGGGTCTACCTTAGGAAAATAATTCCCACAGAGGCTCATTCTAGACTTACCCAACGATCGACTAAGATCAATCTTAGCAACATTACGGTCAAATCCCGACCCGATATACGATTCTCATCGCTCTAAAAATTCATCAAGTAAAATTCCAACGATTCACTTTCCATTTTAAATTCCTTGTACCCACACGAACCCATAAGCCAAGGCTAACTATTCAAGGGTCATCGATTCCGTTAGTCCCAACAGGACTATGGAAGCACACTATTCGGTCCGTATGACAAGGTCATACACTAAGTCATAAGCCAACAATCTATATCCCAACCGACAGCCATCAATACATCACACCATCTACCAATACTATTCCACATATTTCATTTACGATATATAATGATCACAACACATAGCCAACATCTCGGGGTCTCAATATCATAAGCCAATATTCTTAGGGTCTCGAAAGTACTAGCCAGCACACATGAGTCAATTCACTAGTTCTGTTCTGTTGAACTCATCCATCAAATATTTCATTCCCAATTCTTTCCCAATATCACATGCAATCATCAACTTGTTACAACATACATAGCCACTTTTCTTTATTCCCACATTCCAAACAGCATTCATACTATAGCATACTATGGCATCGAGTCATTGTTGGGTTATTTGTGTCCAAACCAACAACAATCATTCATTCAGGGGCATCATAATGTATATAGACTTATTGTATGGAATATTCAGTGAGCAGCCAAGAGGGTCAATAAACTTTCAGACACGAACAACATAAGGATGATTACAAAACAACAACAGCATAATCGCGAAAGCAAACTTTGTTTTAATCTCGGAAGCAACGTTGAGTGATCACGGAAGCAACTTTGGTTAATCGTCGATGCAACTTTGATTTAAAACGAATTAAAGAAGAGACCAAGAACGTAAAGCCATGCTCTGATACCAATTTGTCACGCCCCGATTCGTAGAGTCATTTATTCACATGTTTTATCTCTTGGAATCGATCGTCCTCGCTTGGGCGTGATGCCGTATAAGTCTGGTATTGCACTTGTACAAGGCAAAGATGGTACATAATCGATTATCTTCAAATAGAAACATATTGCAGCGGCAGAAGCAAACAAATTAAAGTTAATAAGGACAATCTTTCTTATTGAATAGAAATACATCAGTCTTTTATAGCAGCAGAGATAAAAGGATAACTTGAAGTCTCGCAGAGATATACAAAACTTTATTCTCTTTATTGATAATTGAAGAAGAGTACAAGACTTGTATTGAAGTACAGTACTTACAACACATCTCACTTTATATTGAAAGCCAACTGAATAATGCTATACAGCTTACATTTGATACTTGGATACATTGGATTACAACTCGATATACCAACTTGGCTTACAACTCACTGGTACAACTGATTACAATATTTCATACATTATGCCCTTTATAAACAGAAGGCATCAACTTATACAAGGAGAGCTTCTGTATGCCCAACAAATCTTAGATGTTGCGGGACCAATCAAACCAATCTCCGTGTGTAGAACATCCCAAGCATGAGTACCTGCCCACAAAACGTGGGTCAGCACATCATCTATGTACTGGCGAGCAGAATCCAACCCACTCGCCTAAACCAACATTTAAATAACCATTTAAGCAAGCATTTATTAGAATGATCTTTCTATTTGGGACCTAGCATCAGTTTACAGTTCATGGGCAATAATCATAATGAAAAATGTAAACTTATTATCTTATTTCTTATGTAAAGGCAACAATGAAACATACTTGGTGTTATCAAGTCCTGATAGTTTTTATTTAGAGGCATCTTTTAAGCATCATTGAGTTAACAATAGCCAAACATGTTATAGGTATTCTTTTAGCAAGGCAATACTCCAGCATATTATAATTAACCTGTTGAGCATGTCATAGAGTTCTCTTTTTAAGGCAACAATCATAACATTGTATTGTTTAGCATGATTAAACAGACAATTCAACCAACGTATATTGCATATATCACACTTAAGTGATTTCTTACCGATGTCCGACTCCGCGTACCTGCATAAGAATACAGGATAATATGATATACTTACTCTGTCTGCACAAAACATTCATTAGCATGCATCTTGACTAAATGACCACTGGTGCTGCACACCATTTAAGGACTT
>JANAVB010013999.1:5276093-5320325 GCA_029216955.1 Iris pallida
AGGGCTTACCTAGGTAGGATAACTGTGATACACTAGTATCCATGGTGGAGACCCTAGACTAGCATTAAAACCTGGATCCAGTACTAATAGTAGGAAGATTAGCTCCAGTTAATTTCAGAAAAGCAATAACTAAAGGAATAAGCCTAATAGCTAACAAGGGATTATGGAAGGTTCAACAAAGGTTGTATAAAACCAAGTAAATAGAATAGTTCTTCTTCGATTTCACACTTTGACATTATAAATTCCTTAAATAGGTTACCGGGACCTCTATTCAGACTCCGACCCGTGCCAGCAGCTCAGGACGCCAGGCGAGTACAGTTTATTGCTTGTTTTCAGTATTGATCTTTACTATACATCATTGTTAGTCGGTAGAGATGTGATTTCAGTCTTTTAGGTTGATTATATTTTGTAGTATTGGGGGAGGTAAAGTACCAAAGATGTGTGATCTGACCTTATACCATGTAGACAGTGACTACTATTGCATTATTTCGTGTAGACAGTGATTACTATTGTATTATACCGTGTAGACAGTATTTCTTTATTGTTGTATATCTTGTAGATAGTGTACTTTATACCGTGTAGATATTTTAGATAGTGTCGTATAATTGTCCCTAGATCGATCACATATCAAAGGTACTTCAGTCGGTATGTCAGTGAGTATTTTCTTGTATTTCATTTACCGATTTCGATATTTAGTTTATTTCTGTTTTTCTTCACTTATTTTCTAAATCATATGTCTAAAGGCTAACCTTTGTTATTTAGTCATTTTCATATATTGAAATTGCATTCAGTGAATTGTGCTCGTTCCATCCTGACTGGATAACCAAACAAATTTTAGGTGATTGCGAAGAGGTCATGTGCCCTGACCAGTATGGCCCGTACTTGGGAGATGTGGTAGAGACGGACTTTTCCTATCAGGAGGAGTATACAGCATCTGATTCTACTGCGCTTTCTTAGATATTTTAGTTAGTACTGAGACATTGTACTTGATATTTGAGTTGATTTTTGAGACATGTAATTGAGATTACTTTTGGCTTTAGTCATCATATATTTCTATTATGAGACGGTTTTATTTATTTCCATCTTTTAGACGCTGAGTTGAGATATGGAGTTGTTGAATCCCTTGTGGTATATCTGTTATTGCGTGGTTGTTAATTATATTGTTACATCGTTCTACCGTCGACTCTGCGGCATAGGATGGGCGTGTACACGGTTCATGCCCAAATTGTTGGGAGCGGGTCGTGACACCTGCAATGAGAAGAAGATAACAGTTTCCAGCAACGTCGAGCAATCAGTGACTCCAAGATCTTCTGCACGTATTCCTTCCTCGGGTTGGACATCGTGTGGGCGACGATTTTCCAACCTTTTCTTCCCTTGGTTGTCCTCCATTTTTCTCCTCTCGTGATGAATAAATTAGAGAAAGATGCTCTTTTGGGATATATATGATGACCAGAGAATAGAGGGTATATATAGGCTACAACAGGGACCATGAGGATAAATTAAGTTTAGATCTCCTAACAGGTCTAGATATCCCGTGTTCAGCCCGAACACACAATCCAGACCTGTTAACAATAGCTCGGTCCACTAAAGAGCTACTGTTGCACTACCTTCCTAATCCCAAATTATGTTTATGGGCTCCTTCTTATTATATACTTGTTTATCTCTCCATGTTAAGATATCAAATGTCCATCAATCAAAATAAGTTACTAACAACTACATTAATCGACTTTTTTAATCCTTAAGTAGTACCACTCAACTTTATTTGTCATATCGGATATAATCCACTTGTAGATTTTACATGACAATCCTTATAAGTTCTTTAAGGGGACATCATCAAGCCGATACATCGGGACATGGATTTCTTTTATAATCAACAGCTTATTATACACATAATGTTATTACCCAGTTCATAGAGGTTATTGACTCATTATGAATCTCACTCTTTTACGAATAAAAATAATGCACACTATATATACTTGTCTGTTATTATATCCGGATTATGAGCACAAGCATCTATAATAATAGAGGTATTTATTCTCTTATGTAGTCAGTACAAAAAGAACAACCTCAAGTTGTCCTGCTCAATACACATAAAGTGCACTAGTATAAACCTATAGTCAAGATAGACTAATGCCAAATTATACTACAACCTTACCAATGGTTTGTCCAAATCCATCTAGGTTGTGAACCATTTATATATTCTACAAAGGACTGATAATATGATCTTTTGTGTGTCACCACACACCATATTATCTACAATATAGAATATCAGACACTTGCATTAATATATAACAAATATAAAATGCCAACATTTGCCCATATGATTCTCATTCAAAAATAATAAAAAAATATAGTTAATACAAAAGTGATACTTTAATATATAACCCTAACACTCATGACACAGTGATGTATACTAGTTTTCCTTTGAGAGAACTAATCCAGTCTCGAGTACTCTTGCTCGATGTTAATCCACTATGGCACAAGCTTTGAATCTGAAGTGCTTGTAGCTCCTTACAACCACAAGTTTTTATCCGAAGGACTCGCAACTTCAACAAGGCAAAATTTAAAAATTAGAAGTTTTTCGAAAAGCCTTCTTTGCAACTCGGAATGGCACTTGGCTTAGCTAGGAATTGTAAAAGGCTAGATATGAAAGTATAAAGCTCTTTGAATGCTCTGAATAGATAGATAAGAGAAGAATAAATTGAATGATTTGAAATAGGAATTTATCATCTATTTATAGCATTTTTGGGAACCAAACTTGGTATGAATTCGGGTGCAGATATTTCATAATTTGAACATTGGTCGCAGATCTTCATGAAGACCACTAAAGTTCAGGAACAAACTGACCAAACTCGGTCCGAACTCGGGTCGAACTTGGTTGGGTAGTTTTATGACCAGTTTGAGTTCTAACTGAAGATGGGCTTTTTTGTTATTTCAGTATTGGGCTTTTTGGCTAGTATGAAATGTGAAATAGGATATTTTATGGATAGGTAGGCTATTTTGAAAGTAGACTTTAGTAGCATTGCCAGTTGCCAACCTGATCGATCGCACATTTTGTCTAGACCCAATAAAGTGTAAAATATGGAATAAAGTATGAAAAATTGTCTTGATTAGCATTCGCAATCTTTGTTGGCAAAGATGATGAATGGTACCTGTGTGGAAGTAGATGTTTTGTATTTGTACCTGTAACTGTGTATTATTTGCGTATTAACCAAAATTTACGTTGATTATCAAAATCAGGTATGACTATGACCAGTGGGCCGACAAAAATCTGAATACTTTTTGGGATCTTAGCCCCCGAACCCCTATGGGGGGTGTTGCCCCCTCAACCTTGTCTGCTAACCGTGCAATGGAACCCCCGAGTACGAGACCCCGAATAGGTCATTGGGCGGTTCAGAAAAATCTTCTTGTATTACACCGTCATTGGCTCACCAATAATTCTTCATTGCATATGTCCTAGTTTGATCATGCTTACTGCTTGTCTATAAGTACATGTTAGAAGAAAAAAGCAGTATAGAAGTATGATAAATTTAATGGATAATAGGACAATGCTAAGTTTAAGTAGCAACATGATAGTGATTACATAAATATTAGTGATATCATTATGTTTAACTTAATCAATTAGCCATATTCAAAAATATGATACAATTGTTGGGCTAACATATTATAACAATCATATTATTCATTATGGTTTCCAAACTTTATTACCGTTAACAATCGCTGGTATACACTCATGATTGCTATCAGCCATATACACAGAAGCCACGAGTGGGCTGATGGATGGAGTAGTAGACAAAGTAGTATGCTAGAGTCTACACCATCAGCTTCTGACTCATAGGGTATGCTGCCCTCAGGAAAATTATTGTTGTTATGGTTAGATTCCCGAGGTTTACTGTGCTCATGTAATATTAGATTATCATGGAACACAGAAGGATTGCTACCCCTGCATATGGTATATCATATTCTGAGACATGCCAGATCAAGAACGTGTGTGCTGGTACACTCCTTTAGATAATTCAACTTGCTAGCGGGTCGTTCATTATTTGGAAGCAGCCAAGGTACTCGGAGTCGAATCATTTCTTCCTTGGTTATTTCTCTATCTACTTGTAGGAGGAGGAGGAGGAGTGGTAGGAGGAGTTTGGCTTGGGACTGTTACGAGGAGCCACTCATAACATATAGATAGATGCCACAGGTAATTCTTCATCTCTGCTTTGAACTTACTTCCTAAATCATTGTCGGGATGGTGAAGTATCACACAGGCATTGGAACACGAACTGCTTTGATAGATTTTCAACTACTTTCATACAACAGTTGATGACTAAACTAGTTTAGTGATGTCCTTCAATGGACACCACATTAGTAGCATTACTCCCCCGCCTTGCGCTTGTAACATAATATATCACGCAAATCGAATAAAGGAATTTTTGCCTTTGAACCCACTTCATGCGCATGGGAAGTCCCAAGCATGGACTTGTTTGTAAGGATGGTGCTTCCTAACCTACTTCACGCGTATGGGAAGTCCCCATGCATAGGTCATTTATTGAAGACTTATGATACAGACCCACTTTATGTACATAGGAAACCCCTGCGTATGGGTCTATTTCTGCACCACGAGTAGCACATGAAGGCTGAGCGTATGAAGCATCCGTCTATAGAGCTTTCCATCAGATGTGCACATGAGTTGGAATGGCACAGGCCTTTTAGTGTAGCAGCTTGAACAGTAGCTTGAGCGCGCATGGCTTGTACTGCCCCAGACTTCTTTAACTTAACATTTACAAATGCATAGTAGAGAGAGTCTATTTGATTGCCAAGTCCAGAATCTTGGCATGTAGGAACTTCTAGATAAAAGATTTTATTGAAGACAAAACTCTTCTTCTTGCGCATGTCCTGATGCTTTAAAGAACTGAGCCCAACTTCAAGATCATTGGCGTGCATAGCACCCTTTGCGCATACATGAGCTTTGCCCTTCATGCAGCTAAGCTGGGAATCATTATTGTTCTTTCCAGAGAGATTTTTCTCCTTAAGCGCACTACGATGAGCACACATAAGCTGAGAAGAGTTCATAACACTCAAGTCCATGACATCATAGTGTTTTCCTCTATCAAGACTTAAGTGCTAGGCACTCTTTCTCCCACGCATGAAAAGTAGATGTTTAGCCTGAAAAATGTCAGAGTCTTCCATTATTATGCACATAACAGTAGCATATTTGTCTAACTTGTTAGCAGACTGCAGAGTCTTCCGAGAAGCATGTGCATGATGCTTCTACATGACCTTCTTCATCTAATGGCTATGTGTCATGACCCGCACCCAGTGTAAGGGCACAGGACCGTGGGTATGTCCAGCCTACGCCGAAGTATCGGCAGTAGAACGTTGTCCTAAGTCACAAACATCTAACACAGTATAAATATACCTGTACAGAATATACACTCCAATCGAAGGACAACACAGAAGGTAAAACTCAATCACAAATCTAAGATGGATAATAGCACGATAAGATAGATATGAAATCCTTAAAAGAAAGATACAACCAGAAGGAAATAAGTCTAAGTGTTAAACAATACTACAACAAACATCTGAATAATACATCTCAAAAGACAACACAAAAAGTAAGATAAAGCCCTAGCAGTCTAGCCTAGGCAATAGGGTAGTCTCTTCAGCACAAACTGGATCCTCTTGAGGGTCCAGGTCGTAAGTGTCATCTATACCAGCTCCATAGTAGGTAGGGCAGAAATCCTCCTTGTTCTATGTAATATTTTCAACAGGTCCAGTCAAGACAGCAGGGAATACATAACTCTCATACAGTTCATAACATGGCAGAAAATATAGAACAAGCAATAAAATAAAATACATGAAATGCTGTAAAAAGATGTACATAAATAGTAAAAATAGATAAATCTGAGTACATGAAGGTTGTATTGAAAATAAGAATTGTAAGTAAATATAAGTGATTTAGAGCACAAGATGGTTATGTAATCGGTTTGGGTTGCACATGCCTAAGTTAACAGAGTTGTACATTGTCACGACCAGCACCCGGATATTTGGGCACGTGTACGTGGGCCACACCCAACTTACACCGCACTACCGGTGGTAGAACATTGTCCAGTACCCAATAAATATCTACAACATCTATATTATCCACTATAATAATATGTACTCCAATCACATACATCTAAGGAAGAAATGGATAAGAAAGATGGTAATATCACTGACAATTCCTAACAATTTCTAATATTTGTCAACATATCCAGTCAGGATTGGAATGAGCACATCTCCAACAACATTTCCCAATAAATGAAAAGTGCTATGTAACAGTAAATAATGATAATATACACGAGAAAATAAATGTACATGAAAGTAACATGGCAAGGGTAAAGCAGTAAACTAGAGCAAGAATAAAGAGAACTGAACATATCATGTACAAGAGTCAAGAAACAACTATCTACGTGAGTGAATATTACCTTTGACATGTGGACGGCTTGGGAACTTGTTCAAGGTCTACTGGCCTAGTTAATCATACGTGAAGTGTATGATTAACACTCACAATGATCTATAAAATGCACAAGGTGGGTATTGACCACATGTCTAGACTAATATTCTCCCACCCCCGACTGTTATAGTGGATCCAACCATGACTCGTTGCGACATGAGATTCTAAGAGAAGGTAGCAAGTCTTATCAAGAATCGGTGTCCATACATTATACAAGAACTACAAGAAGGCTTGTACAAGGTACACCAAGATAAACAAGGAATAACAACTCAGGATAGGATTCATAAAATACCAATCTGTGTCACCAATGTGTCAAGAGTCACGAATATCTACACTAAATACATGAAACATAGTAAATATCATGAACGAAAAATCATCAGAGAATGTACTCGCCTGGTCATGAACTGAGGAATCAATACTGCCACTCAATGAGCCTCGAAGGGTCAACTCGTGCAATTGTCTCCTAATACTGAAACAGACAATACCAACGTGTTTAGAATGGTCAAATTAGCTAAGATAGCCTACCCATAAGTCTAATTATGGATACAGGGACAAAACGGTAATTTTAAGCCAAAATGATGTCCGTTGTTTGATACATTTTGCATCGAAAAATGTGCCGGTATCTACGGCCTCTAAAGTCATTAAACTATATGTCTTCGGGTTCGATTTGACAAGAAAAACCCAACCGTATGTCCAAAGTTGGATTCCGGTGGGCCATACACAACTTTGCCCATTAGAACGGATCGTGGGCCTGCCAAAATAGTATTCCGGTCGACCTTTCCAGAATTAGACCAAACTTGGCGTACATGACCAAAAAAAATGCCACGGTCCAATTGGCACAAGTTTTGTCTCGAAACGATGAACGTGCACAAAGTAATTGGCAAATTCGAAAAAGGGTCGAAACGGGATCTCTCGACGGATACGTACTGATTTCGTCATGCACACGAAGCAAAATCTAGTTCAGTCGAATCCCACACGTCCGCAACATCCGTACGCGTCTTTCGATGCCTACGGGTTGTGACCAAGTTGTCCGGTTGGATGGGACGCAGACCGTATTGGAAAATATTTCCTAAAATTTGGGTTTTCGGAATGCTATTTTTCATGATTTTGGAAATCAGTTTTCGAGACGCACTGTTGACGAAATTATAAGCTAAAGGAAAGTCGCAGATTCCTATAGGTTGTCTACAAGTTCCTTCAAACAGATTTTTGGATCCATCGAAGGATTGGCGAGAATTCGCCTCTAAAAATAGCGATCCGGGTTCCAATTTCTGTCTAGTTTCACGTAGTTTTTCGGAAACTTTGTGTCAAATTTTCGGACAGCAGGGTTAGGAAATGGAAAATCTATCTAATGGGACTCCTAGAGGGTCATATCGGCTACCCGTAGAAACTTATGGATCTCAATTTGATCGAACGTACACGAAGAAACGAAATGGGAAAGATAGGTACCTGAAATTGGGTTCTGGAGCTGATAAGATGTACAAAGATCTACGCAATCACGTATGGTGGTATGGTATAAAACGCGAAGTAGCTCGCTTCGTTTCTAGGTGCCTCGTATGTCAGCAGGTCAAAGCCGAGAGGCAGAGACCGGGAGGATTGTTGCAGCCCCTACCGATACCCGAGTGGAAGTGGGAACACATCACTATGGATTTCGTTTCCGGTCTTCCACGATCATCGGGCGGGAAGGATGCAATTTGGGTCATCGTTGACAAGTTGACCAAATCGGCCCACTTTAATCTATTTAAAGTGGGGTTGTCCACGGAGAAGCTGGCAGAGCTCTATGTGAAGCAGATAGTCCGGTTGCACGGGGTTCCGGTGAGTATCGTGTCGGACCGTGACAGCAGGTTCACATCTCACTTTTGGAGGAGCCTACAGGCCAGTTTGGTCACAGCGCTCAAGTTCAGCACTGCTTATCATCCACAGACGGATGGACAGTCGGAGCGGACCATTCAGACGCTCGAGGATATGCTGCGGACATGCATGCTAGATTTTGGCGGCTCATGGGAGGACCACCATCATCTCGTGGAGTTCTCCTATAACAACAGCTACCAAGCTAGTATCGAGATGTCCCCTTTTGAGGCGTTATATGGTCGGAGATGTCGCACCCCGCTGTCTTGGGATGATGTGGGAGAGCGTGCCCTATTGGGACCGGAGATGGTAGTAGATGCTGCGGAGAAGGTCAAGATAATTAGAGAGCGGCTTCGCATGGCGCAGGACAGGCAGAAGCACTGGGCCGACAGTCACCGTAGGCCGTTAGAGTTTGAGGTATAGAATTTACTTAAGATTATCTACGTGTATAGTTATGAGATTGTATTAACATTTTGTGCATCTAGGTCGGTGACTTGGTGTTCTTGAAAATTTCTACAACACGTGGCACTATCCGTTTCGGTAAAGGCGGTAAACTCAGCCCACGTTTCATTGGGCCGTTTGAGATCCTCGAGAAAATTGGTACAGTAGCATACCGATTAGCCTTACCGCCTGCACTAGAAGGAGTGCACAACGTGTTCCACGTATCCCAGCTGCGACGATACGTGGCGGACCCCAGTCATGTCTTGGACCATTCAGAGATCGAGGTGGGACCGAGCCTCAGTTACCAGGAGCAGCCAGTGGAGATCTTGGACCGCAGAGAGGAAGTAATAAGGAATCAAGTGATTCACTTGGTTCGTGTCGCATGGAGACACCACTCCCCAGGTGAGTCTACATGGAAAAGAGGGGATGAGATGCGTGAGCGCTACCCCTATCTCTTTGAGGACTGAGGTATGGTTTACACTACTTGCAGCTGAATTTCGAGGACGAAATTAATTTAAGGGGAGTAGATTTGTAAACCCCTTGATCAACTCTATATGAACTTTTTCTTTTACTTTTTTTCTGATTTATTAAATGGCAATATATTTAGTACACCAAAAGTGTTATGAGAGGAAGCTTGAAACATATGAAATAAGAGGGACTTTTGTAGAAAAAGAAAAAAAAAAGAATAGGAGCTTTTGTTTAAACACACAGCTACAAGTGTAAGTCTCGACCAAAGGGGGGTTCCACTGTTTAAATTCAAATTTTCCCCTGTTAGTATTATACACGAATCCTTTTGAGAGTTAGATCTCTCTAAATTCTTTAAATTCAAATTTGGAGATTTCACCCTATCCTTAGGATCGAGAGTTCCCCAACTATATATATATGATGTTCTATCGAACCCTAAAATTCTTGGAAAAACCTGGAAGGCTGCCACATTGCGAAGCTCTGTAGAGATTTCACCTAGAGGCTACCCACGCATCTGAACCCACAGGAGGCTCTTCATCAAGGTCAGGATCCAATACCTCCCTTCTATTAGCATAAGCACACCATCTATTTGTTGTTTTCACTAAGAAATACATAGGTAAATTATTGGGTTAATGATAGGCAATAACTTAAGAGATGACATGAGAAGTATCAGCTTAGAACATGGTACCATACCACTTTGCTAATGACACTTAGTATCAGGATTTCTTAGTAACAGGTTTCTTACACCAAATCACATGTAGCAGTTTATACAAATAGGAATCGACTGCATATGGTTCATCATCATGGTAATGCACTCATGTGTACATATACTATGTTTGTCCAGTACCATCTGCAAATATGTACCTATTTTGAACTGAGAATCCAACCTTGCCTACACCTTCGTATTAGAACAATTCCCTACTGACCTGGGCATGAAGTCCTGCATTGGGGCACCATGCACAACACCAAGGGATCCTATGGGTAAGGTTGTAGGAACATGAGGTGAGTACCAATAGGTAATGCTAACTAAATTCCTGCTGCCTAGTTCATAAACTAATTGGATCATGTGTAAGCTCTGCTCGAATCCTGGGTAATACCATGGCAGCCTAGGAAATCACAGGAAATAGCTCCATTGCCAAGTTCGACCTCATTACTAATGTTGTCACCTGGACTCTCTTCTGAGGCAACGTTAGGTTGAGCTCTCAATTGGCTGAGAGCTATTTGAACCTCTAGTTGGGTAAATAGATTTTTCTTGTATATTCTAGTTCAGCTTATGGATACCATATTTCCAATTCAAGCTCTGTTTTGAAGTACTGAATTGAGACCCTTCATATATAAGCACACGACCAAACCACTATTTTCAACCCTGTTGAGATGAGGCTTGGTGAAATCAACACCAAGCCACACCCTGGAGTCTGATATCATTACCCAAAACTCATGAACCAGGTTGCAATAGTATAGCTTATGTGTTACACCCTTAAACCAAGTCAGGTTAAGACCCTGTTAAGCAGGACTGTTGCTAACTCAGATTTCCTTTTATTGCCAACCTGAAGTGGTTACCTGCACTAATGGCCTGTGTAAATCCTGAGATGGTTTGTATTCTGAAATCATTAAACCCATTATTTAGGATGATTGTTGAACCAGTCCTGCAACAACTCAGGAACCATTAGAAGGGTTGGGGGTCTGGTATTCATGAAAGTGTTGACTGGAAACCTAGTTCTCCCTGTGTTATAACATTAGCAGTTAGGAACACCATTTCAGAGTTATATTTAGGAGTCTGAACTATTAGGCAAGGCTTGGGAGTAAAACCTGTAGTAAGGCTCACCCAATACATAAAGTCTTTCTCTTAAACCTGGGAACAATCAAGACAATTCAGTAGATGTAGTAAACTTCATTAATGCTTGACCCATAGTTTTGGTAATCTGAAATCAGTCCAGGAGGGTTAAATCCCTAAACATGTAAATCACCAAGCAGACATATGGTAACATATGTTATGGAGAAACCTGAGAATTAGAAAGGGCAGGCCTAATAACTAGCCTATATTCAGAATTTCAGGAACATACCAATGGCTGACCTGAAATCAGTAATGCAGGGACATCCATGATGGTGCCCTGTACCCTCCTAAACCAGCCTAGGCAAGTGTTACCCCTGAATCAGGTGTGGTGAACCTAATCCTGATAACAGCAGGACAAATAGATCATGGGATCAATATAGGCCTACCATACCTATAACAGCAGGGGATACAAACAAACAGGATACTGGAGTAAAACCTGGACCTGAATAACTTGGGTGTAGAAATCAGTTTCATAATGGGGTTAAGTTGCAGGACACTATTAAGGACAGGTTACTAGGAAAATAGATAAAGTAAGTTTTAAATAAGGATGTCACTGGGGGGGTTCATAAGAGTAATAAGAAGGGTAATAGAGTAGACCCTAAACAATGAAACAATTGTAGATAGAACACAAACCTTCATGATAAATTATATATTGACTATGTGATTCATTAAATAGGTTCCTTGGACCTCGATTTGGACTCTGACCAGTGCTAGCAGCTCGGGACGCCAGGCGAGTACAGTTTATTGTTTGTTTTTATTATTGATCTTTACTATACATCAGTGATTAGTGGATAGATGTGTGATTCCAGTTTTATGATTTTATTCTTTGTTGTGTCGGGAACAGTGAAGTACCAACGATGTGTGATCTGACCTTAGACCGTGTAGATCGTGTAGACCGTGATCTTTATTCCATTTACATCTTGTAGACCGTGTAGATCGTGATTATCATTTTTACTGCATCTAAACTGTGTAGATCGTGAATACTATGTTGTAGTCAGTATTTCTTTAATTTCAATATATTCTGTAGATCGTGTAATTGTAGACCGTGTAACTGTAGACCGTGTAACTTTAGACCGTATAGACCGTGTCGCATAATTGTCCCGAGACCGATCACATATCAAAGGTACTTCAGTTGGTTGGTGAGTATTTTACTGCATTTTTATTTCTGTTCTTATTCAGTTTTATTGTTTTCCTTCATTTTATTTTATGATTCATATGTCTAAAAGCTAACCCCTGTTGTATAGTCGATTTCATATATTTGTAACTGCACTCAGTGAATTGTACTCGTTCCATCCTGATTGGGTAACCAAACAAATTTAAGGTGAAGGCGATGAGATCGTGTGTCCAGAGGAGTATGGCCCATATGTAGGAGATGGCTTAGAGACGGACCTTATTTATCAGGAGGATTATTCAGCAGCTGACCCCGCTGCTCTATCTTAGACATTTGTTAGTGCTGAGACATTGTATTTGATTTTATGAGATGAGTTGAGACTTGTAGTGGAGATTACCTTGATTTATTCTCTCTTTCATTATGAGACGATTCCATTCTTATTTATGGCAGCTGAGTTGGGAGTTAGAATTACTTATTTTTCTTGTGATATATTTTACTGCGTGGATTTTTCATCATATTGATACAGCGTTCTACCGCCGACTCTGCGGTGTAGGCTGGGCGTATTCACTGATTCTTGCCCAAATACTGGGTGCGGGTCGTGACACGTTTTTATGGTGGCCCATGCAGGCCTAAGTTTCGCAAGACCAGCGAAACTGTGGTAGTACTTAAGATAGTCGTACTACTGCGGGCCTGTGATTAGGACTAGGAATAAGGACCTAAGGACTATCTTCGTAAGCTAAATTTCGTCATTGACCTCTATATTCGATTTCAAATATCTTATGCATCTTGTTTGAATCATTCTATCGTCTAATGATTTCCTTTGTTTTCAGCAAATGGACCCACAGGACACGAATAACGCAGCACTGAACACGCCACCGGTAGCTGGCGGGTTTTTCACCTATGAGACTCCTTCGACTCAGGGAGGTCAGCTTACTCACCAGGGCGTACCGGCCCCTCCACAGTACTCGAGGTTTCGTAGGGATGACATTCCACCTCCGCCACAGTTTCCTCCGCAGACGCCAGCACCAGCACCCATTCCTCAGCCGGCACCAGCAGTGTATCCACCTCCAGCCATGTACTCCACACCTATGATGTAGCAGGCACCCTATATGTACCCATCGCCTGCCATACATCCAGCTCCAGCGATGTACCCAACACCTGCTATGTATTCCGTGCCAGCGATGTACCCGACACCTGTACTACCCCCGCCACCAGCCCTGGACAACATTACCATGCTGGGACTTATGCAACAACAGGCCAACATCATTCGCGATACTTTGCGAAAGGTTCTCCAGCAGAGGGATGCTCCTCGACAGTAACTGGGGAATCCCAAACACTTCATGGACTTTAGGCCCATGCCATTCTATGGGACAGAGGGGATCGTCTTATTGGCCCATTGGTCATATGGTCAACCTGATTTTAATAATTGATAAAACTCTGTCTGGATAAACAAAGCTAGTTGGGACATCTTGGTTTCTTGGACATAAGCAAGATTGGCTATCCACTTCGTTCAAGACTGAAGATCTGTTTGCCTACTCGAGTCTGTATTTCTTATGCAATGTAATTTTTATTTTATTTGAGTCTAGGAATATGTTGTACACCGAGTCGTACTGGCAAATAGACTATCCCCAAAATAGTTCAAAATGTTTTTAAAAATGACCTATCAAAATGTTTACAAAAAGGTTTTCAAAAATCACCAAAACCTATTTTTAAAACCCTAACCTAACCCTGACAGAACTCGGCCAGAGTTCGGCCAGAGTACGGTTGGTGGCCGTTGTGATTTTGAATCCTTGGAACTTGGTCCTCCTGCAGTTGCGGATTTGACCGAGATTTGCTCAAAGAGTTCTGCCCGAATTCTGCCCGAATTCTGACAGAAGTCTGCCTTTGGAACTCTATAAATAGAGAAGGATTTCGATCATTTCAACTCACTCATTCACTTTCAATCTTCTCTCTATCTAAAGCTTTCAGTCTTCCAAAGAGTTTTCTAGAGCTTATAATTTCAGATCCCAAGCCAGTTATAATCCTCTAGTCAATTTGCCAGTGCGGTACGGTCTAGAAGTTTCTGAGAGATTGTAATCAGAAGGCTTGATTGAAGAATACCTCTTCACATTTGAAGTTGGACGAGTTCTTCGTATCAAAGCTCGCGTTGTAGAAGTTGCAAGGACTTCGTAAGAAAACTTGCAGTTTTTCCAATAGTGGATTCAACTGGTAGCAAGAGTTCTACCGACTGGATTAGTCCTCAACAGAGGGATACTAGTATACATCGCTGTCTTTGCGTTTGCTCTCTTAACTTTGCCTTTACATTATTTCAGTTGTGATTAATATTCTGTGATTGTGCTGCTAACATTTTTATTTAGCATTATTCCGCTGCCAACTCTATTTACCCCCCCCCCCCCCTCTAGAGTGTTACGCTTTACTATTTCGTTCCTACAATTGGTATCAGAGCGGGTGTTACAGGTAAAGCAAAGGTAACAGTGCAATTATTTATTCTTTTAATTAACTGTTATATAGATCACATCACATCACATGGCAACTGTGAAATTCACAAGTGAAGGCCAGGCCACAAACAGACCCCCACTGTTTGATGGTACAAATTATACATATTGGAAAACACGGATGAGTTTCTTCTTGAAATCTCTTGATTTTGATTTATGGTCCATTGTTCTTGATGGCTATCAAAAGCCACCTCGTATGAATATTGATGGAGTTTTAGTTGAAAAACCCCATAGTAGATATACAGAGGAAGAAAAGAAAAGGGCCAGTCTTGACGCACGTGCCATTAATGCTCTCTTTTGTGCTTTAGACAAAACTGAATTTAACAGGGTGTCTATCTGCACAACGGCTAATGAAGTATGGAAGCTACTCGAAGTCACACATGAAGGCACGACTCAAGTCAAGGAATCTAAAGTCAGCAGACTTACTCAAGAGTATAAGGCGTTCAAAATGAAGCCAAATGAAACAGTCACACAAATGTTCGAGAGATTCTTGGATATTGTAAATCCTTTGTCCTCCCTAGGCAAAGATTACAGTAACCATGAAAAGATTCGCAAACTCCTGCGAGCTCTCACCAAGAACTGGATTCCAAAGGCTACTGCAATCATTGAAGGGAACGACCTCACAACTATGTCCCTTGAAGCACTCATGGGTAAGCTACTCACTCATGAACTGGAGCTACAAGATTTTGAAGAGCTGTACCAAAGGAGAAGACTATCGCCCTCAAGGCTCAGCACAGAAAAGCTGCTGAAGATGACTCAGACAGCAGTAGATATGACGCTGAAGATCAAGCTCTCCTAGCAAGGAAGTTCAAAAGATTCATGAGACATAAGAAGAGAGTCAAAGAGAACAACAGCAATAACTGGTACCAAGAAGATGCTGTCTGCTATGGCTGCAAGAAGAAGGGACATATGAAGAAGGATTGTCCCACAAACTCATCATCGAGCAAGAAGAACAATAGGTATGAAAAAGGGAACCTGAAAAGATCAACTTCTCGAAGATATGCCAACACCAGCATATGGCATAAAAGTGAAGCCAGCGACTCAGAAGACGAACACTCAGAGGATGCTGCAAATGTATACTTCATGGCAACCGATCAGGTACCTACTGAACCTGTAGAAACTTATGATGACTTTACCTTTGAGCAATTAGAAGATGCCTTCAGTGACCTGATGACTGATTACAGGAAACTGCATAGTAAGTATCAGACCTCTAAGAAGGTACTCAAAGAGTACAAAGGTGAAATAGGTAGACTTACCGACCTTCTAGCTGAGGTTAGAAATAATGTTAGTGAGTCTGGTGAGCTTTCTTCAATAAAGCTCTTATTACACGAGACTACCAAGTCATCTGAAGAGAAAGACAAAATTATTGACCAACTCAAGGAAGAACTTTCTATAGAGAAGAAAAGTCTTCAATGTGTACAAATCAGAATGGAATCACTCACTTCTGATTATACTAAGTTGTATGACACTTCCAAAAGATTGGAAATTAGGCTAGGAAAACAGCCTGAGCCTGCTGCTTCCTACCCTAACACGTGTCACTTACCAAGAAATCGGAACATTCCCAAGCCAAATACTGTCAGACCTAATCCTATCAAACCTTTACCCCAAAAGGTCAAGCCCAAACAAGATTATAGGTATACTTTCTTCTATACTAGAAAACCCAAACCTACCAACCATGCACACCACTCAGCTTTCAACACTCGACATGCACAATGTCATTAATGTGGCCTCATTGGTCATATATTATCTGCATGTAGAATGAGAAAGCTTGTAGATCTAAATGTTTATGCTTGGATACCTAAAGCTAACAATTCAGGACCCTACAAGAAATGGGTACCAAAGGTTTCATCTGCAAATTGTTTTGTAGGTGGAACACCCTTCACATGCTAGAAGCAAATGGATCCTCGACAGCGGTTGCTCATGGCATATGACCGGTGACGCTACCCTATTTGCAACACTGTCGAAGAAAAAGAAGGAAGGCTATGTCTCCTTCGGTAATAATTTGAAAGGGTATATTATTGGTATCGGTGATGTTGGTAAGTCTTCCTATCCTGTAATTAAGGATGTCTATCTGGTTACCGAGTTGAAACATAACCTACTCAGCATAAGTCATCTTGCTGATCATGGTTATGGCATCAACTTTGGCAAAGACAAATGTACTATAGTTGATAGCTCAACTGGTAGTACTATCTTTGAAGGTATCAGGGAAGACAATATATATGTTTTCTATTTGTTAGAAGAAACTAACATTTCAGGTAGATGCTTAATGGCCAAGAGTGATGAGAGTCATCTGTGGCATATGAGACTCGGTCACGCTAATATGGATACAATATCAAGATTATCCACAAAGAAGCTAGTACGCGGTTTACCGGACATTACATTCAAGAAGGATTCGGTATGCAGTCAATGTGAAAGGAACAAAGCTACCAGATCTACTTTCAAATCAGTAAACGCAGTATGTACTACTAGACCTCTACAATTGCTTCATATGGACTTATTTGGTCCTAGCAGAGTTGCTAGCCTCGGAGGTAAACTTTATGCTTTCGTAATTGTAGATGATTTCTCTAGATACACGTGGGTATATTTCTTGACAAACAAGAATGATGCATTATCCGAATTTGTCGCCTTTTGCAAGAAAGTACAAACTGAAAAAGGTTACATGATCACTCGCATAAGAAGCGATCATGGTGGCGAATTCGAGAATGCTAATTTTGAGCAATTTTGTGACACACATGGTTTTATTCATGAGTTCTCCTGCCCTAGGACTCCACAACAAAATGGAGTTGTGGAACGTAAGAACAGAACTCTAACCGAAATGGCCAGAGTAATGTTAAACCAGTTTAGTCTACCCAAATATTTCTGGGCTGAAGCTGTCAACACAGCTTGCTTTGTTCTCAATAGAGTTCTAATTCGACCCAAATCGAAGAAGACTCCATTTGAGTTATGGTTTGATAGAATTCCTTCAGTTTCATACTTTAGAATTTTTGGTTGTAAATGTTTTATTCTTAACACAAAAGACAATTTGGGAAAATTTGATGAAAAGGCCGATGAAGGTATATTTTTAGGTTATGCGACCAAGAGCAAAGGATACAGAGTCTTCAACAAACGTACCATGATTATCGAAGAGTCAATCAATGTCACCTTTGATGAATTAAATCAAATGACGATTGATGACAATGACGAAGATACACCTGTACCAAGCTCAACTCCAGCTGATTCTCAACCAAGCTCTGCACTAGCTGAACCTCCTAGAGAAGATCCAGGAACTAGCTACCTTCAGAATGAAGCAAAAAGGTTAAAATTTTTAGCAAATCATCCAAAGGATTTGGTAATTGGTGATATTACCAAGGGAGTAAGTACTCGTACATCCTGTAGAGATATTGTTTCTAGTGTTGCATTTATTTCACAGCTAGAACCCAAAACTATTGATGAAGCATGTAGTGATAGTTTTTTGGATAGATGCTATGCAAGAGGAATTAAACTAATTTGAACAGAATCAAGTTTGGAAACTTGTTCCCAGGCCTGTTGATCATCCGGTCATTGGCACCCGTTGGGTATTCCGAAACAAACTGAATGAGAATGGTTTAGTGACTCGTAATAAGGCTCGACTCGTAGCTCAAGGATACAATCAGGAAGAGGGTATCGACTACGATGAGACTTATGCCCCAGTTGCGAGATTAGAATCCATTCGCATGTTATGTGCATTTGCATGTTTTCATGATTTCAAACTTTTTCAAATGGATGTCAAGAGTGCTTTTCTAAATGGCTTTATAAAAGAAGAAGTTTTTGTAGCACAACCTCCGGGTTTCACGGATTTCAAAAACCCAGATCATGTTTTCAAGTTGAAGAAAGCTCTATACGGTTTGAAACAAGCCTCTCGTGCTTGGTATGATCGTCTAAGCTCTTTTCTACTTGACAACGATTTTTCAAAAGGAAAGGTTGACACTACACTATTTATTAAATCTTTTAATGGCAAGCTGCTTTTAATTCAAATCTATGTTGATGATATCATATTTGGATCCACTGATGAATCTCTTTGTCAAGAATTTTCTAAGTATATGCAGAATGAGTTTGAGATGAGCATGATGGGAGAGCTGAAATTCTTTCTCGGACTGCAAATCAAACAAACTGATAATGGGACATTCATAAATCAAGCCAAGTACACAAAAGACTTGCTAAAGAAGTTCGATCTGGACAATGTCAAACCTATTGGCACTCCGATGGCAACTTTAACAAAGCTTGATTCAGATGAACAAGGCAAGCCAGTCGACACACGTAAGTATCGAGGTATGATTGGTAGTTTACTTTATTTAACTGCTAGTCGTCCAGATATAATGTTTAGTGTTTGCCTGTGTGCACGTTTTCAAGCTAACCCAAAGGAATCATATCTGTCCGCAGTTAAGCGTATCTTCCGATACCTTAAAGGTACTTCTTCTGTTGGCTTGTGGTATCCCAAAACTAAGTCCTTTGACCTTATTGGTTATTCGGATGCAGATTTTGCTGGATGCAAAGTTGATAGAAAAAGTACAAGTGGCACATGTCATTTCTTAGGTAAAGCTTTAGTCTCTTGGTTTAGTAAAAAGCAAAATTATGTAGCCCTATCAACAACAGAGGCTGAGTACATCGCCGCAGGACGTTGTTGTGCTCAGATTTTGTGGATAAAACAAACCCTAGAAGACTATGATTTATTTTACACATATATTCCCATTTTCTGTGATAACACGAGCACTATTAATTTGACTAAGAATCCAGTATGTCACTCTCGTACTAAACATATCGAGATTCGACATCATTTTCTTAGAGATCATTATCAAAATGGAGATATAAACCTTGTGTACATAGATACTGAAAATCAATTAGCTGACATCTTCACTAAACCTCTAGCGGAAGATCGTTTCAATTATTTACGTCGAGAATTGGGAATTTTGGACGTCAATAATATTAATTGATTTTGTTTTATGATTATATCTCAATACGCAAAAACTGTGTTAGAGACAAGCTAATAAAGAGTCTGTCTGTCACCACAACTACGGTTGAAGCGAAGCGGTATTTAAGAGTTCCCCGGTGAACCTCCGCCAGCTGGAACAGTACTCCTACAGCTAATCTGAGACAGTCGCTGTGTAACGATATTTAATTCATAAAATATTATTAATTATGTTATTTGAAGGCTAAAATAACTAATCTTTGAATTAAATATTTGAAATGAGACAATGAAAAAGAAGTGGCAAAAATCAACTTTGAAGAACCCTAGGCGAATTCGGCCAGAGCTCTGACCGAATTCGGCCCGAGTTCGGTTAAGGGTATCTGTGTATATATCCAGAACCCGAGAGCTTCTTCTCTTTCATTGCTTCCAAACTAATTACAACAGCAGCAGCAGCAGCCCGAATCTTCAAACCCTAGCTTTTTCACCAATCCTTTTCTTCCAATCTACTTGGTGAAATCTCTCCAAAATTTGGAATCGTGCGGAGATCGACATTCTCTACAACATATCCAATTTTCGTGAGGTATAACTCCCTCTCTCTCTACCTTTCAATTTGTGCTTTTTATTCCAATGGCACCTAGATTTAATCCATTTAAGAGGAAGAAGACCACTCCTAGTGAGGAAGGGTCATCTTCGAATCCTCACACGGATTCACTGTTTTCGTCGATCCAAACGAGCGACGGCGCTTTCGATGGGTTCTTCTTCCAAACCCTCGATCAAGCCCTATTATGGTACGATGATTTTTCCACCCGATCCATATGCGGCGGCGCTCCGATCAAATGGACGGTATTTCTCGATCACCGTCACTTCTTTGAGGCATTAGGGTTACACCTATTTGTTAAACTGTGCTTCCCAACAGCTACTAATGCCATTCGTTTATTCTATTGCAATCTCGTAGTTAACACTTTTGTTGTGAGCACACGTGTTGGAGGCGTCGACATCGAGTTCGATGATGTCCTCCTAGCGAAGATTCTTGGTATTCCCAATGAAGGTGAACCGCTAGTAGATATCACGGAATTCGAGTTTCCCGAAGGCACGACACTCACTAGTTTCAAAGCGGAACTCTGTGCTCCTGACAGAGTATGCTCTGGAAAGTTCAAGGCTAACAACCTGAACTTGTTCAACTACGAACTGCACCGCATCATCTACTCTACTATCCTTCCCAAATCCACTTCCAAAGATGATGTGACCTCACTTGAACTGTCCGTCATGTACCATATTCTTAAGGGGATTCCTTTTTCCACCCCTAAGACGATCATTCAGATGATGGGACGATGTCGTGCTAGAGATCGAAATCTCTCTTATGCGATGATTCTCCCTCGTATCTTTCAGCGATTTGATATCGATCTTTCGACTTGTACTCAGGACTCTGAGCCCAAGTTGCTTCAGCTATCTCGTCGCAGCCGGACTGCTTCAGCTCCACCTACTGCTCCTCTTACTGTACCTCCTCCACCACCTCATCAGTATGCCATGACATTTGAGGGCATACATCAGCACTTATCTGCTTTGTACGTCTCGTTGACGGACATGGCTCACGAGCGTGAGTTCTGCGATGTCACCCGTTACCAGGCGATGGCAAACTCCTTGGCTGATCTACGTTTTGCCCAGACTGGTCACTCTGCTGCATCCATCCCTCGAGATCCAACTTTTTTGGGTTACCGCTGTGAGGATGAGGCTGTTCATGCCTACTTCCAGCCAGGTAACGCCTATGACTGGTATCGTGCACCTCGTGACTACGTTGGTGAGTTCTATACTGGTGCCCCTACTCATTCTTCTGGCGCTGGTACCTCTGGTGTTGGCCCTTCCGGTCATGCTGGCCGAGCTGCTGATGATGATGACGAGGATAGTGATGAGGAGATGTGATTTGATTATTTAGTGACATTCTATTGTATACTTGGAAATGCTCCAACATTCCAAGTTTTTATCTTTTTATCAGTATTTTTTTTTAGTTCTTTTGATATTTATCAGCACTTTGTAGTATGCTTTCAGTACTTTTATCTTCATGGACATGCTTATGGTGTTTCATTTATGTTATTTCAGTTTCTTTCAGCACTTTGTTGTAGCACTATCTCTTTATACTGCTTCTTCATTACAAACTGCCTGTGAAATAGCATGCCTGAGATTTCTTTTATGTTTTTTGTAACAATAGCATGCCTGTGATAATATTCTTTAGAGACAATAGCATGCATGTGATAATACTTTGTAGAAACTTTACATGCCTGTGATGATATACATTTACTCTTTATGTTTTATTTATTATGTTTTCTTACTATTTGTTCCTTATGCATTAATTGCGGGGGAGCCTACTGCATTAAATGCGGGGGAGCCTTCTCTTGTGCAATTATTTTGCTAAGTGACTAAGGGGGAGAAAATTAAAGATCTAACATTTTTTTTTGAGTTAAATACAGGACATGAACAATTTCACGTTTTGATTCTTTTTGAACAAGCTTAATGTTATAACATTCATAGTTTGTCAATTATCAAAATGGGGGAGATTGTTGGCCCATTGGTCATATGGTCAACCTGATTTTAATAATTAATAAAACTCTGTCTGGATAAACAAAGCTAGTTGGAACATCTTGGTTTCTTGGACATAAGCAAGATTGGCTATCCACTTCGTTCAAGACTGAAGATCTGTTTGCCTACTCGAGTCTGTATTTCTTATGCAATGTAATTTTCATTTTATTTGAGTCTAGGAATATGTTATACACCGAGTCGTACTGGCAAATAGGCTATCCCCAAAATAGTTCAAAATGTTTTTAAAAATGACCTATCAAAATGTTTACAAAAAGGTTTTCAAAAATCACCAAAACCTATTTTTAAAACCCTAACCTAACCCTGACAGAACTCGGCCAGAGTTCGGCCAGAGTTCGGTTGGTGGCCGTTGTGATTTTGAATCCTTGGAACTTGGTCCTCCTGCAGTTGCGGATTTGACCGAGATTTGCTCAAAGAGTTCTGCCCGAATTCTGCCCGAATTCTGACAGAAGTCTGCCTTTGGAACTCCTATAAATAGAGAAGGATTTCGATCATTTCAACTCACTCATTCACTTTCAATCTTCTCTCTATCTAAAGCTTTCAGTCTTCCAAAGAGTTTTCTAGAGCTTACAATTTCAGATCCCAAGCCAGTTACAATCCTCTAGTCAATTTGCCAGTGCGGTATGGTCTAAAAGTTTCTGAGAGATTGTAATCAGAAGGCTTGATTGAAGAATACCTCTTCACATTTGAAGTTGGACGAGTTCTTCGTATCAAAGCTCGCGTTGTAGAAGTTGCAAGGACTTCGTAAGAAAACTTGCAGTTTTTCCAATAGTGGATTCAACTGGTAGCAAGAGTTCTACAGACTGGATTAGTCCTCAACAGAGGGATACCAGTATACATCGCTGTCTTTGCGTTTGCTCTCTTAACTTTTCCTTTACATTGTTTCAGTTGTCATTAATATTCTGTGATTGTGCTGCTAACATTTTTATTTAGCATTATTCTACTGCCAACTCTATTCACTCCTCCCCCCTCTAGAGTGTTACGCTTTACTATTTCGTTCCTACACGTCTATGCTGACGAATGGCTAGAGAACGTGGAGAGGTATCTGAAGATGGCCCGAATTCCGGAAGATCTGAAGGTGGAGTCAGTCAGTAGACAGCTTTTTGATATCGCACGGACATGGTACCAAGGCGAGCCCCGCTTTTCTACTCCAAATATAACTTGGGAGTAGTTCAAGCGGTTATTCAAGAAGAAGTTCTATCCATATGTAGCACGAGAAGCGTTAGTGAGCCAGTTCGAGCATCTAGAGCAAGGCCACCTCACCGTTGACGAGTATACATCAGAGTTTTCGTGCCTCAATCGCTTTGCGGAGAACTTAGTCAGCACCCCAGAAGACAAAGCACGGCGGTTTAGGAAGGGATTATCGCATGAGATTTGCCTAGCCATCGCCACCAGCCGAGCCTATACCTATGAGGAGATTCTGGAGGTCGTCCAAGCAGTGGAGGAAGAACTGAACTACAGACCGAAGAGGAGCCGAGACACTTTTGGCGGAGGCAGCCATCAACAACCACCAGCAAAGCGTCCACAGTCGCAGCCAAGGACTTTCCAGCACCAGCAACAATTCCAGTCCACCGGTAAAGCCCCAGCACATCAGCAGCCCCGAGGTCCGGCCAGAGCCCAGACACAGCAGACGCAGAGGCAGTTCTAGCAGACCCCACGTTGTACCTTCTGCGGGAAGAACGGACACATTTGGGACGATTGCAGAACAAGACTGGGATCATGTTTATACTGTGGATCACCTTCACATCAGCTGAAGGATTGCTCAGTGGCTCCCAACGGAGCAGGACGAGAGACGGCTCCAGCACAGAGAGGACCAGCTGCCCCGCAGCCGCGAGGACTACCGCTACCCACTCAGCAGCAGCGGTTCGCCCAGCACCAGCAGAGAGGAGCACCCCAGCAGGGCCGAGCTTTTGCTATGACTATTGAGGAGCCCGAGCCCACACCAGATGTGATAGCAGGTTCCATACTTCTCGATTCTATTTCCGCTATAGCCTTGTTTAATTCTGGCGCATCCCATAGTTTTATCTCTGTAGCTTTTGTATTCAAGCATAGTATAGCGTCTGTATCCTTGGGCGGTAGTTGCAAAATTATGACAGGCGGAGGCATTATCCTAGTCAAGGATATTTGTATGAGGCGACGCATCACTTTGGGTGGAAGAGAGTTGCGCGCTAACTTACTCGTAATGCCACTACCGAGTTTCGACATCGTTCTCGGCATGGATTGGTTGAGTAAGAATTTTGCCAGTATAGATTGCCATCGAGGATGTGTTGTATTCAGTCCTCCGGAGGAACCGGCATTTGAGTTCGCGAGAGGAGCAGTCGAGCAGCAGCACGGAGCTATTTACGGAGCTATGATCGAGGGAGAGGAGATCCTACATCCCATCATCACGGAGTTCATGGACGTGTTTCCCGAAGACTTGCCAGGATTGCCGCCAGACAGGGACATCGAGTTTGCTATTGATCTAGTACCAGGCGCAGTACCGACAGCACAGCCTGTATATCGAATCAACAACAAGGAGGCTGAAGAATTGAAGAAGCAGATAGACGAGTTGCTAGAGAAGGGGTTCATCAGGGAGAGTTCGTCGCCATAGGGCTCTCCTGTACTTTTTGTGCCGAAGAAGGATGGTACGGTGCGAATGTGCATTGACTACCGAACCTTAAATAACCACACTATCAAGAACAAGTATCCGCTGCTGAGGATAGACGATCTCTTCGATCAATTGAGCGGCACGCGGATATTCTCCAAGATAGATTTGAGGTCGGGGTACCATCAGTTGAAAGTGAAGAAGGAAGACATACCGAAGACTGCTTTCCGGACTAAGTACGGGCAATATGAGTTCATGGTGATGCCATTCGGGTTGACTAATGCCCCGGCAGTCTTCATGAACTTGATGAACAAGGTATTCCACCCGTACCTTGACAAGTTCGTGGTGGTGTTTATCGATGACATACTCATCTATTCGAAAACACCGGAAGAGCACGAGGAACACCTGAGGATCGTGCTAGAGACCCTCAGGAAGGAGAAGCTCTATGGAAAGCTCTCGAAATGTGAGTTCTTCTTGAACAAGGGAGTTCCTTGGTCATGTGGTGACAGGCGATGGTATATCCGTCGACCCTAAGAAGGTGACAGCAGTGGAAGCATGGTCTACTCCGACTATAGTGGCAGAGATACAGAGTTTCTTGGGGCTAGCAGGGTATTATCGGAAGTTCGTGCAAGACTTCGCCCGGATTGTAGAGCCGCTCACTAGGCTCACAAGGAAGGATGTGGAGTTCGTGTGGACGGAAGACTGCCAGGCTGCGTTCGATGAGCTGAAGAAGCGTCTGACAATAGCCCCTATCTTAACCTTGCCTTCAGGATCGGGAGGTTTCACCATTTATATTGATGCCTCGGGCAAAGGACTGGGCTGTGTCCTATAGCAGAACAAGAGAGTGATAGCCTATGCGTCTCGACAGTTGAGACCGCATGAGAAGAACTATCCCACTCACGATCTTGAGTTGGCAGCCGTGATCTTCGCCTTGAAGCTGTGGAGACATTATTTGTACGGAGAGCGAGTGGAAATCTTCACTGACCATAAAAGCTTGAAGTACGTCTTCACGCAAAAGGAGTTGAACATGAGGCAGCGCAGATGGCTGGAGCTGATGAGTGACTATGACATATCACTGCAGTATCATCCGGAAAAAGCCAATGTTGTTGCGGATGCATTAAGCAGGTATCCCGTAGCAATGTGCTTGACTCGAGATCGTCACTTGTTAGCGGATTTAGAGAGTTTGGGCATCGAGATCGTCATTCCAGGAGCCGAGATGCAGATGATGGGCATGCAGATTCAGTCAGGATTGATGGACAGGATTCGTGAGGCACAGCATCAGGATGAACAACTGAAGGAAATCATAGCACAAGCACGAGCTGGATCGCGGGATGATTTCACTATTGCAGAGGATGGTTCGTTGAGGCACGGGACGAGACTTTGTGTATCGAGTGGAGAGCTTAGCGAAGAAGTTATGCAAGAGGCACATCGCTCCCAATATTCTTTACATCCGGGAGCCAATAAGATGTCAAAGATCTGCGCAATCACGTATGGTGGTATGGTATAAAATGCGAAGTAGCTCGCTTCGTTTCTAGGTGCCTCGTATGTCAGCAGGTCAAAGCCGAGAGGCAGAGACCGGGAGGATTGTTGCAGCCCCTACCGATACCCGAGTGGAAGTGGGAACACATTACTATGGATTTCGTTTCCGGTCTTCCACGATCATCGGGCGGGAAGGATGCGATTTGGGTCATCGTTGACAGGTTGACCAAATCGGCCCACTTTATTCCATTTAAAGTGGGGTTGTCCACGGAGAAGCTGGCAGAGCTCTATGTGAAGCAGATAGTCCGGTTGTACGGGGTTCCGGTGAGTATCGTGTCGGACCGTGACAGCAGGTTCACATCTCACTTTTGGAGGAGCCTACAGGCCAGTTTGGGCACAGCGCTCAAGTTCAGCACTGCTTATCATCCACAGACGGATGGACAGTCGGAGCGGACCATTCAGACGCTCGAGGATATGCTGCGGACATGCATGCTAGATTTTGGCAGCTCATGGGAGGACCACCTTCATCTCGTGGAGTTCTCCTATAACAACAGCTACCAAGCTAGTATCGAGATGTCCCCTTTTGAGGCGTTATATGGTCGGAGATGTCGTACCCTGCTGTCTTGGGATGATATGGGAGAGCGTGCCCTATTGGGACCGGAGATGGTAGTAGATGCTGCGGAGAAGGTCAAGATGATTAGAGAGCGGCTTCGCGTGGCGCAGGACAGGCAGAAGCACTGGGCCGACAGTCACCGTAGGCCGTTAGAGTTTGAGGTATAGAATTTACTTAAGATTATCTACGTGTACAGTTATGAGATTGTATTAACATTTTGTGCATCTAGGTCGGTGACTTGGTGTTCTTGAAAATTTCTCCAACACGTGGCACTATCCGTTTCGGTAAAGACGGTAAACTCAGCCCACGTTTCATTGGGCCATTTGAGATCCTCGAGAAAATTGGTACAGTAGCATACCGATTAGCCTTACCGCCTGTACTAGAAGGAGTGCACAACGTGTTCCACGTATCCCAGCTGCGACGATACGTGGCGGACCCCAGTCATGTCTTGGACCATTCAGAGATCGAGGTGGGACCGAGCCTCAGTTACCAGGAGCAGCCAGTGGAGATCTTGGACCGCAGAGAGAAAGTACTAAGGAATCAAGTGATTCCCTTGGTTCGCGTCGCATGGAGACACCACTCCCCAGGCGAGTCTACATAGGAGAGAGAGGATGAGATGCGTGAGCGCTACCCCTATCTCTTTGAGGACTGAGGTACGGTTTACACTACTTGCAGCTGAATTTCGAGGACGAAATTAATTTAAGGGGAGTAGATTTGTAAACCCCTTGATCAACTCTATATGAACTTTTTATTTTACTTTTTTTTCTGATTTATTAAATGGCAATATATTTAGTACACCAAAGTGTTATGAGAGGAAACTTGAAACATATAAAATAAGAGGGACTTTTGTAGAAAAAGAAAAAAAAGAATAGGAGCTTTTGTTTAAACACACAGCTACAGGTGTAAGTCTCGACCAAAGGGGGGTTCCACTGTTTAAATTCAAATTTTCCCTTGTTAGTATTATACACGAATCCTTTTGAGAGTTAGATCTCTCCAAATTCTTTAAATTCAAATTTGGAGATTTTACCCTATCCTTAGGCTCGAGAGTTCCCCAACTATATATATATATAATGTTCTACCGAACCCTAAAATTCTTGGAAAAACCTGGAAGGCTGCCACATTGCGAAGCTCTGTAGAGATTTCACCTAGAGGCTACCCACGTATCTGAACCCACAGGAGGCTCTTCATCAAGGTCAGGATCCAATACCTCCCTTCTATTAGCATAAGCACACCATCTATTTGTTGTTTTCACTAAGAAATACATAGGTAAATTGTTGGGTTAATGATAGGCAATAACTTAAGAGATGACATGAGAAGTATCAGCTTAGAACATGGTATCATACCACTTTGCTAATGACACTTAGTATCAGGATTTCTTAGTAACAGGTTTCTTACACCAAATCACATGTAGCAGTTTATACAAATAGGAATCGACTGCATATGGTTCATCATCATGGTAATACACTCCTGTGTACATATATTATGTTTGTCCAGTACCATCTGCAGATATGTGCCTATTTTGAACTGAGAATCCAACCTTGCCTACACCTTCGTATTAGAACAATTCCCTACTGACCTGGGCATGAAGTCCTGCATTGGGGCACCATGCACAACACCAAGGGATCCTATGGGTAAGGTTGTAGGAACATGAGGTGAGTACCAATGGGTAATGCTAACTAAATTCCTGCTGCCTAGTTCATAAACTAATTGGATCATGTGTAAGCTCTGCTCGAATCCTGGGTAATACCATGGCAACCTAGGAAATCACAGGAAATAGCTCTATTGCCAAGTTCGACCTTATTACTAATGTTGTCACCTGGACTCTCTTCTAAGGCAACGTTAGGTTGAGCTCTCAATTGGCTGAGAGCTATTTGAACCTCTAGTTGGGTAAATAGATTTTTCCTCTATATTCTAGTTCAGCTTATGGATACCATATTTCCAATTCAAGCTCTGTTTTGAAGTACTGAATTGAGACCCTTCATATATAAGCACACGACCAAACCACTGTTTTCAACCCTGTTGAGATGAGGCTTGGTGAAATCAACACCAAACCACACCCTGGAGTCTGATATCATTACCCAAAACTCATGAACCAGGTTGCAATAGTATAGCTTATGTGTTACACCCTTAAACCAAGTCAGGTTAAGACCCTGTTAAGCAGGACTGTTGCTAACTCAGATTTCCCTTCATTGCCAACATGAAGTGGTTACCTGTACTAATGGCCTGTGTAAATCCTGAGATGGTTTGTATTCTGAAATCATTAAACCCATTATCTAGGATGATTGTTGAACCAGTCCTGCAACAACTCAGGAACCATTAGAAGGGTTGGGGGTCTGGTATTCATGAAAGTGTTGACTGGAAACCCAGTTCTCCCTGTGTTATAACATTAGCAGTTAGGAACACCATTTCAGAGTTATATTTAAGAGTCTGAACTGTTAGGCAAGGCTTGGGAGTAAAACCTGTAGTAAGGCTCACCCAATACATAAAGTCTTTCTCTTAAACCTGGGAACAATCAAGACAATTCAGTAGATGTAGTAAACTTCATTAATGCTTGACCCATAGTTTTGGTAATCTAAAATCAGTCCAGGAGGGTTAAATCCCTAAACATGTAAATCACCAAGCAGACATATGGTAACATATGTTATGGGGAAACCTGAGAATTAGAAAGGGCAGGCCTAATAACTAGCCTATATTCAGAATTTTAGGAACATACCAATGGCTGACCTGAAATCAGTAATGCAGGGACATCCATGATGGTGCCCTGTACCCTCCTAAACCAGCCTAGGCAAGTGTCACCCCTGAATCAGGTGTGGTGAACCTAATCCTGATAACAGCAGGACAAATAGATCATGCGATCAATATAGGCCTACCATACCTATAACAGCAGGGGATACAAACAAACAGGATACTGGAGTAAAACCTGGACCTGAATAACTTGGGTGTAGAAATCAGTTTCATAATGGGGTTAAGTTGCAGGACACTATTAAGGATAGGTTACTAGGAAAATAGATAAAGTAAGTTTTAAATAAGGATGTCACTGGGGGGGTTCATAAGAGTAACAAGAAGGGTAATAGAGTAGACCCTAAGCAATGAAACAATTGTAGATAGAACACAAACCTTCATGATAAATTATATATTGACTATGTGATTCATTAAATAGGTTTCTTGGACCTCGATTTGGACTCTGACCAGTGCTAGCAGCTCGGGACGCCAGGCGAGTACAGTTTATTGTTTGTTTTCATTATTGATCTTTACTATACATCAGTGATTAGTGGATAGATGTGTGATTCCAGTTTTATGATTTTATTCTTTGTTGTGTCGGAAACAGTGAAGTACCAATGATGTGTGATCTGACCTTATATCGTGTAGATCGTGTAGACCGTGATCTTTATTCCATTTACATCTTGTAGACCGTGTAGATCGTGATTATCATTTTTACTACATCTAAACTATGTAGATCGTGAATACTATGTTGTAGTCAGTATTTCTTTAATTTCAATATATTCTGTAGATCGCGTAATTGTAGACCGTGTAACTGTAGACCGTGTAACTTTAGACCGTGTAGACCGTGTCGCATAATTGTCCCGAGACCGATCACATATCAAAGGTACTTCAGTTGGTTGGTGAGTATTTTACTGCATTTTCATTTCTGTTCTTATTCAGTTTTATTGTTTTCCTTCATTTTATTTTATGATTCATATGTCTAAAAGCTAACCCCTGTTGTATAGTCGATTTCATATATTTGGAACTACACTCAGTAAATTGTACTCGTTCCATCCTGACTGGGTAACTAAACAAATTTTAGGTGAAGGCGATGAGATCGTGTGTCCAGAGGAGTATGGCCCATATGTGGGAGATGGCTTAGAGACGGACCTTGTTTATCAGGAGGATTATTCAGTAGCTGACCCCGCTGCTCTATCTTCGACATTTGTTAGTGCTGAGACAATGTATTTGATTTTATGAGATGAGTTGAGACATGTAGTGGAGATTACCTTGATTTAGACTCTCTTTCATTATGAGACGATTCCAATCTTATTTATGGCAGCTGAGTTGGGATTTAGAATTACTTGTTTTTCTTGTGATATATTTTACTGCGTGGATTGTTCATCATATTGATACAGCGTTCTACCGCCGACTCTGCGGCGTAGGCTGGGCGTGTTCACTGATTCTTGCCCAAATACTCGGTGCGGGTCGTGACAATTCAAGAGTAGTTTGAACCCTAGAACAGAAATTAGTCCTTATCAAGAATTTATCGAAGTTTTACGCACGACTGATATTGGCATCAAAATTTAATCACGGTCAACATTAAAATTTTGACACGATCAAGGATAAAGTAAATCAATTCTCGATAAAAACGAGATTTAGGTACGATGAAGAACAAAATCGCAGTCTGAACATGAGCAACCCAAAAGATTAAAATCCAAGTCATAGTCGAATTTTAAATCACTTGAGTATAGTCAAATCAAGAATCTTGGCATGATAAAGAAGACGACCAAAAATCGATTGGCCACGATTAAGGGAATTAGAATTTAGCAATATTGAAACTTAAAGGATAATTCAAGGATAGGGAAAAATTCAAATTTCTTTTTACTATGATAGGAAAAATCAAAAGGCAAGATTTCATAGGGAAGTCAAGGTAATCATCTCACTCTGCTTCGTTTGCTGCCAAAATTATCCGAAGTCCAGATATATTACGACTAAACCATGATCATCATTTTTTTTATTATGCCTCTCTCTCTCTCTCACAAGTTTAAATTACTACTACAAATCATGATCTTAAATCATAAAAATCAAACCCTTATGTGTCTACTACCAAAATCAAAATTTCTGTCATGAGATGACTACTAATTAAGCATATTTTTGTTATAACTCCTTAATAAAAAAATTTAATCCATTTTTTTCATCTGATCCAATTTCCCTCATTTTTGTCCTTAACTTAGAATTCAAATTCCTTTGTATTAGGATTTATAAAGTCCTCGAACATTGTCCAAATCTATACAACTCGTGTTAATGTCGCTACAATAAAAAAATTCTTATTTAAATCAACCTCCATATATCCTTCAATTTGTACCTTCAAATATTATCCTTCTTAAATTTAGTAATCTTATAAAATTTCTAGATTTTTCTTCTAGCTCAAAATTTTCGTTTCCCTACCAGTTCTCAATCATTCCCTATCAATCTTTTATTTAATTTAGCATCATCATTGCATGCAATCATAATATCCTTTCCATGTATTTTGAATTCCTAGATTTAGTACTTTGCCTTAATTCAAAATAAAACATATCATGAATCAGTAACTAAAAATATTTAGGTTCACAAAATCTAGTCATCCTCGAATATCCTCATCAGCTCTAAAAATACAACTACGAAATATTACAGTTTTTATCATCAATGCACATTCTAATTCTCGAAATCCTTTTTCGTTCCTCCTAAAGCAATCCATACTAAATAATTCTCCAAGTGTAATCATTTCCAAATTGATAATACTGGCCTCTTGATTTTATTTCAAATCTCAGGCATATCTTTATCAAATTTTTTTTGAGCTAGATGATTATAGTATTCCTCGACCTTTCCCAAGTAAAGAGAGGCAAGAATTCAAAAAGTCCAAAGTGTAGCTAACATATTTAAATATGAGGTAGTTGGTCAATGAAAACAGAACAAAATTTATTAAGACGTAGAAATGATAATAAGACGAATAATTGATGATAAAGATTTGTTCCTGCTCATCTGGTCATAACAAAATCGTCTCCTTCCCTTTTCTTGCACTTGTCTATATTTAATAAAACAAAATTTCTCAACCTCTAAGGCGTTCGTCTTGTCTAATAATCAAACTTTTTCTCACTAAATCCTCTTTGAGACTCCAATTCACTAGTTATCCACTACTGATAACTTTGTGGCCTAATCTCCATACCTAGGAGCTTTTATCCATACAAATTCTTCTGGACCTTCATGTCTAAGTTTGTCGGTATCTTCTAATAAATAAAAATTTCATCTCCTTTATCATCCACAAAATGTAACCCTATATCATTGAGATTTTCTAAAAATGGGGTCATGGAAGTCTAATCCCGAAATAATCCTTTATCCTATTTGAGCACCCTCATTTTTATTTTTATTTCATAGTCAAAAATAAATTTGTTGACAACTTCGTAGGAATCATAATTCCTATATTGGTAATCATTCTTAAAATTTCATGTGTCAGTAACTGATCCAAGTTGTATGACTCGGGCCTTGCCAAATTCTCTAAATAAGTCATAAACCTTAATTATCCCTAATCCAATTCTCAGTCATCACTCTTGGAAATTTATTCAAATCCTTCTACTAGTTTCATCTTGGTAATTTCTTGAATTTTAGAAATTTCATCCCTGGTGTAATAATCGTGTCTCGTGCCACCTTCTTGGCTACTCAAACAAAAAAGATAATCCAACGTTCTTTTCAATAGTTCTTACCACTATAATATTATATAAATCGCCTCTTTAACTTCTTTTTTGCCGCAAGTCCATACAATATTATCCTCTAATCGTCAAATTATAACCCACATTCATAAATCATTCTCAGCCTGGCTATATAATCCATGTTTCTCTAGATTATTATCTTTCGTTTATTTTTCAACCTATTTCATCAAACCCTCGAATTCCAAACGTACTATCTTGGTTTAAATTCAGATTTCCTAAAATAGATCTCAACCTTTATATATAAGATTGACTGATCATCTTCTCATACCAATCCGAATGGAGAGAAGTGCAACTTCTACCCTTTTGTTCCTTCTAGAGTCCATAAAACTTATCTTCATGCAAGAATAGGGTTCGACAATGGACAGGTGTTTCAAAAATCAAGATAAGCAAAATGAGTGAAGATAGACTCAATATAGTTTCGAAATAAGATTCTTAGGGGTCATCCCTGGAATCTATCAGGAGATCCTAATATGTGATTGAGTACCAAAATTCTAAAATATTCCATGATTCAAATTCAATCCTAAGACAGGCTCGCAGTAGTACGGGTAAGCCTAAGTACTACCACGACTTCATATTAGTTGCAAATACGAACCTGTATGGGCCACCATAAAAATGGGTCACGACCCGCACTCGAATATTCATGAGAGCACATGAGAGTACATGAGAGAACATGAGTGTACGTAAATAACATGAGTACGAAGAATACATGATGTATGTGAAAAGCACATGACATGAAGTATCCGATGCACCCAATGAGGGGATAACATATCATGAAAAGATCTATATAGTACCAATCTGTGATAACAACGTGACAGCATCAAGTAAAGTAGTCTAGAGTAAGAATATAAGTCCTATCAAGAATGAAATAATCAGAATATGTACTCGTCTGATATCCTGAACGATTGATAAGAACATATGTCCGAACTGGAGTAACTGAGTCCTATTTAGAGCAACACAGGTTACAATGTGTTCAAAATGTAATAATTGAAGTTTATAATACATTCTACATAATTCTAGGTCAATCTAGGTCAAAGTCAACTCTTGGTCAACTTCTAGTTAAACTAGGTCAACATCTAAGCGAACTTGGTCAACTGCCTAGGGTTTGGTCGAACACTAGTCAGCATACTCATATAGACCTAGTCATTCCATTTCTAGGTCAATCTATAGGCATCTCAAGGTATAGGCTAAGATACCAAGGTACAATAGATAGATATCATACAACTCTATCAACAAATATAGTCTAACATCTATATATACTCCAACATATATATACTATGCCTATATATCATAACTGAACTCTCTAATATACTCACAATACTTACCTCACCCCATATGATACTAATATATATGTGAAGGTAAGCCTTCACATAACCATTCCCATACATATACACATAAGCCTCAAATATATAACCTATATACATAGCACATTTATATATCTCTTATACAGTTCTAGCCAACCTCTCATGTATCCATAGCTAATAACATAAGTTATATATAAATACCATGTATAATATGAAAGTAACCCCACATACCTCTGATAATATATATATATATATATATATATATATATATATATATATATATATATATATATAAAATAATATATATTATATATATATATATATATATATATATATATATATATATTTATACATCAACACTCAAAAAAATAAAATAAAAAAAATAAAAAAAATAAAAAAAATAAAAAAAATAAAAAAATAAAAAATATATATATATATCAACACTCACACAAATACATATATCTATATCTCACAGGTCAGATCATATACTTATATATCAATAACAGATAACAAAAGAACTCTCAAGCTAAAACATACCACAATATGTAACCATAACTTATATATAACATATGCATATGAATATATATAGATACCCATACATTCTAATCTAAGATATCTAACCCAAGTCAATATACATCAAAATATAATCTCAGGAAACTGAGATCTCACAAAACCAAGTCCTAAATTTATAACATAAATTAAACTGCAACAAGGGGGAGTGAGTGTTTGCTGCTGTACAGGAAAGGGGAATGGGGCTGTGTGAGTGTGCGAACCAAAGTGATCATGTAATGTGTGTCCAGTGCCTACTGTGTGCAGGTAAGTATAGGTGTAACTATGTGTGTGATCTACAAATAAGTGGTGTCAACAAGTGTCCAACAACAAGGCATCAGACATAACAGAGTATGAGTAAGTGTATGTGAAAAGTAAAAGTTGGGTATGTGAAACATGTGTGTGTATATGAGCACGAGTGTCAGAGTGTGTGAGGATGTGTCATAGTGTGCAGCATATACAAATGTCAGACTTGTGTCTATTCTGTGTCCAAAGAGTGTCCAAACAAGTGTCAAAATAGTGTCAATTATATGGTGTCAGAGAGTATCTGGAAAGCAGGAAAAGAAGTATGCGTGCGTGTGTGTCGAGCCACCTTGTCAACAAAGTGTCAAAGCAAGAGTGTTGTGGAGAGTGTCATCATGTCTACTACGTATCTAGAAAGTGTCTAAGTGTCAAACATGTCCACAAACATGTCCAAGTGGTATAACAATGTGTCAAACAGAAATGTGCACAGAGGGGGGTCTGTTGTGTTCGACAGACACTGCGGGTGAGATAACTCCACGCACACAACACCAAACCAACTCAAACTTCTCGTGCCACGTGTCAGTGATTGCTTGTTCCCAACCCAATAGGTGGCACTTGATATCATATCGTGTCCAAAGAGAACGGATACGGCAGCAGCAGAGCAGCTAGTGTTCATCTAGTGCAGTGTGTGCGACGTGTCCCCGTATCCATTTAGACAAACCATCACAAAATCAACTTAGAGAGACACCACTGCAATCTAAATTAAATAAGCTTTCCAAAAATATAATTTACACTGAAAATAGAAAACAAAAAGTCCTAAGGAACATTTCATCGAACACTTGAGTAATCTCTTCGATACGGAGCGATACACCCATGATACGGGCATCAAATAGATTCAATTTCTAACCAAACTTAACCTAGGACTAGGAGAACCCTAAGTGAATGCATCTGTGGTGAGAAATCAAGAAACAAATAGGTTTAGAGATCATTACCTATTGAGAGTTGGAATCTTAATAAAATCCTCTTTGAAAATATCCTACTCCAAATCCAATGGCCAAATTGCTCCCATTCTTGCTAGCTAGCCAATAGAGACCTCTACACAAGGGGAGTGCAATGAAATTGATTTGGATGAATTTGGAGGTGATTTGATAAAAGGGGGCAAATTTGGGGAAGAACACAAATTTAGGGCTAGGTTTCCAATGAAATAGGTAAGAGGGGGCTAATGATTACTTATATAGGTGGGGAGATCCATCCTTGGATGGCCATGGGTGATTCTAGTGTTAGGGTTAGGTCCAATTTAGTTTAAAGGCCTTCAAAAGTTGTAAATCAAGCCTTTTAGGAAAAGGCCCAAACTAGACTAAGATTTCAACAATTATCTTGCTTCTAACTTAGTATCTAGATATTTTAGAACTTAGTTAACTAGTTGAATTCTACTAACTAAGTTTCTAGGGTATATCAACATCTAGATTAGGTAATTCTCGGGTTAGAACTAATATAACACTTAGCACATTATTAATTAAATAAAATTAAAAAATAATCCAATATCCATAAATTACCAAAATATCCTTATTTTAGAAAAGTGGTAGTGACAAATCTACCCTCCTTAAAATAATTTTGTCCTCAAAATTAAAGACAAAACTAAACAGATGAGAAGGATAGAAAATCATACCTCAAGGTCCAAAAAGATAAGGGTATCGCTCGCAGCATCTCATCCTCCCTATCCCAGGTAGGCTCTCCTGGAGAATGATGCCTCCACACGACGCAAACCAAGGGTATAGTCTGATTCCTCAACACCTTCTCATGTTGATCCAGAATCTAAATAGACTATTCTGGATAACTGAAAGTAGGGCCCTCCTCGATCTTGGAATGATCTAGTACATGGCTGGGATCTGCCATGTACTATCTCAACTACGACACGTGAAATACGTTCTGAACCCTCTCTAGTACAGGTGGCAAGTCTATCCTGTAAGCCACAACACCAACTCTCTCGCGGATAACGAAAGGTCCGATGAAACATGGGCTAAGCTTTCCACCTCCACCAAAGCGAATAGTGCCTCGTGTCGGAGAGATCCTTAGGAACACCAGATCTCCAACCTAGCACAAATAAGGTCTCAAACTTAACTACAACAATCAACATAACAAATCAAAATCACAAAATCAAATAAATTCCTAATCCTAAATCTAAGCTGTACCTCAAACTCTAAAGGTCTTCGGTGGCTATCGGCTCAATGTCGTTGTCTGTCCTGTGCCACGAGAAGTCGATCTTTGATGAGCTTCACCTTTTTTGCTGCATCCACAACCATTCAGGTCCTAATAAAGCTAGCTCTCTAACGTCATCCTAAGACAAGAGAGTATGATATCTACGTCTCGAATGATAACATCTCAATGCTGGCCTGGATGCTGTTATTGTAGACAAACTCAACCAAGTGCAAATGATCCTCCCAGAAACCTCCAAAGTCCATAACAGAAGTCCGTAACATGTCTTCGAGAGTCTAAATAGTCCTCTCCGACTGCCCGTCTGTCTGAGGGTGGTAAGAAGTACTAAACTTGAGCTGAGTGCCCAAGTAAACTACAAACTCTGCCAGAAGTAGAAAGTAAAGCGACTATCCTGATCCGAGATAATGCTCACGGGAACTCCATGTAGTCTGATAATCTACCTCACGTACATGTTTGCTAGTCTCTCTGTAGACAAACCCATATTGAATGGCAAGAAGTGGGATGATTTGGTCAACCTGTCTACGATGACCCAAATTGCGTCTTTTTCTCCTGGTGTACGCGATAATCCTAAAACAAAATCCATCGTGATGTGCACCCACTTCCATTTCAGAATAGGCAATAGCTGTAAAAATCCTCCTGGCCTCTGTCTCTCTGTCTTTATCTGCTAGCAGACCAAACATCTGGCTATGAAGCAGGCTACCTTCCGCTTTATCCCATACCACTAGACATGCTCCTTCAGGTCTTTATACATCTTGTTAGCACCTGGATGCATAGAATACTGATAACGGTAAGCCTCCTGCATAACCTGCTCTCGAAGGTCTCCACTGGGCACATACAGTCTGGAACTGTGCCTCAATGTGCCATCCTCTGTAGTAACAAACTCATCCAGAAGTCCTGCCAGAACCTGCTCTCAGATACTCCTGTAGAGCTACATTATCAAACTGAGTCGTCTTGATCCCCTCTATCAAGTCTGACTGAAGCTGCAGTCCTCACATCTACATCTCAACTCCTGGCACTATCACCTCGATCTCCAGGCCCTCCAGATCTGCTAACAAATGACGATCTGCCGTCAAACACATGGCTACCGGATACCTTCTCAAGGCGTCGGCAACCACGTTGGCCTTTCTGGATGGTACTGTAATAAAATATCGAAGTCCTTCGTCAACTCCAACCATATCTTCTGTCTCATGTTGAGTACTTTTTGGGTAAACACATACTTCAATCTTTTGTGATCTGTGAAAATTTCCACTCGCTCTCCGTATAGATAATGTTTCCACAATTTAAGAGCAAAGATAACTGCTGCTAACTCCAAGTCGTGGGTAGGATAATTCTTCTCACACGTACGTAACTGCCTGGAAGCATAGGAAATCACCTTCCCATGTTGCTGCAAGACACAATCCAGACCCTTCCCTGAGGCGTCATTGTAGATAGTGAACTTGCTGGCAATGTCAGAACTGGAGCTGTCGTCAACCGCTTCTCCAACTCATCGAAGGCGATATGACACTCCTTTGACCAAACAAACTCTGCATCCTTCCGGGTCAGCCTAGTCAATGGCTCTGCAACCCGGGAAAAATCCTGAACGAACCTCTTGTAGTAAACTTCCAATCCCAGAAAGCTCCTGATCTCTGCAACTAAACTTAGAGCGGTCTATGGTTCAACTGCTGTAATCTTCCTCGGGTCGACTGAGATTCCATCCCCGGTTACAGCATGACCTAGGAACTCAACCCGATCAAGGAAGAACTCACACTTCGAAAGCTTATCGTAAAGCTCTTGCTTCCTGAGAGTTTCTAGAACTACTATCAAGTGCTCCTCATGCTCCTCTGGGATCTTCAAATACACCAAGATGTCGTCGATGAACACCACCACAAACTTATTTAAATACTGATGAAACACATTTTTCATTAGATTCATGAATACCGTCGGGGTATTGGTTAACCCAAACGGCATCACCATAAACTCAAACTGGCCATACCGCATCCGAAAAGCTGTCTTCGGAATATCTTCCCTCTTCACCTTCACCTGATGGTAACCTGACCTCAGATTAGTTTTAGAAAATACCCTCTCTCTGCTCAACTGATCGAACAGATCATCGATCCTCGGCAGCGGATACTTGTTCTTGATTGTGAGGTTGTTATGAGCCCTGTAGTCGATACACATCTGTATCGACCAATCCTTTTTCGGCACAAAGAGTACCGATGCATCCTACGGTAAAGAACTCGATCGGATGAAGCCCTTGTCCTGTAACTCATCCACCTACTTCTTCAACTCTACTAGCTCGCTGTTGTTCACTCTATAGACGTGCTGAGATATCGGCTCTGTGCCAGGCACCAAATCTATAGAGAACTCCACTTCTCTATCCGATGGTAATTCTGGCAACTCCTCCGGAAAGACATCCATGAACCACGCTCTGCTTCTATACTGAAATTCCACAGAAGACTACGCTGCTCTGCTCCGTCTTTCGCCTGTAAACTCGAACTCTGGCACTCTCGACGATCTGAAAAGAACTCTGCCTCTGCGATAATCTATACTGACATGATGCATGCTCAACTAATCCATCCTGAATACAATATCGTATTTCGGTAATGGCATTATGAGCAAACTCACATCCAGCTCTCGGCCTTCCAAAATAATTCTTCGATCCTTGTAAATATCACTGACTAGGATAATACCACCACCAGTGGTGATCTTACAAGTACGAGACAAAGATTCAGAAGCAAGATGGTCTCTAATAGCAAATGATACAGACACAAAACTATAGGAAGCACCAGAATCAAACAAAGCAAATGCGAGAATGGAGACGAGAAGAATAGAACCTGCAATCAGATCTCCTACTGCCTCTGAATCCTCAACTGCCATTGCAAAAGCTCGCCCCTACTGGCCTCCTCTAGCCTGCTGTTGGTGCTGAACGAACCTCTGCTGCTGAGTCTGCAATGGCAGTCCCTTCTGCTGGCCCGCCGGAGCCCTAGCTCCAGCTTCCTGAGCTATACGTCCCGAAGACTTGGGACAATCCCTCAGCTGATGCTCTGCTGAGCCACAAAGTTGGAACTTGCCTAGCCTCTTCCTGTAGTCGTTCCACTCATGCCCTGGCCTCTTACAGAAGGGGAAGATAGTGACCTGCTGCTACCTCGGTGTCTGCTGAATTTGTCACTGCTGCTGAGGTGCCTGCTGCAAAGGTGCTCGACCCTGGCCCTGAAATTGTTGCTGCTGCTGCTGAAAATGGGGCCTCTTAGCCGGGCGTGCACTGCCACCGGCTCCATGTGTATCATGACCTCTCTTCAGTTTCAGCTCTAGGTCGTCCTCCGCTGCCATGGCCCCTACCAAAATCTTCTCAAAGGTGGCATTACGGTCGCTCTTGGTCAACGACTTGACTTCCTTGACCAAGCCCTTTCGGAACCTCCTAGCCTTCGCTTATTTTCTCAGGCCCTCTATAAATCTACCCAAACGGTAGAACTCTCTAGCGTACTCCTCTATAGTCTGGTTCCCCTAAACCAGGTTCACAAACTGCTTCTCCAATGCACTAAGTGCTGTATCGAGAAAGAACTTATCCTTGAAAAGCTTCATGAAAGCCTCCCAAGTCTGCCATTCAATACCGACTCTAGGGTCGGTGTGGTACCATGTCCGGGCAAGATCCTGTATCTGGCTGTCCACTGCCTCAATCTATATTCTAGCCGGGATCTGTACAAGACGGAAGATCTCCTCGATATGCTCGATCCAGTCGTTGGCATACATGATACCCTCCCTACCTCTGAAGTCTCTAGGCCGCGTCTTCTGGAAGTCCATAAAATTCCTGGGCCTCGGCTGCTGCATCTGGCCTTCCTGGCCTCCCTGTAGCTGAGCAGCCACCTTCTCCATTGCTGCCATCGCAACCAGGTGGGCATTATCAATGCCCTACCTCATATCCGTAGACTGGTACTGCTGAGCCTCCATCATCTCTTGAAAGAATGCGAAGAGCTGCGCTGCATCAACTGACCCCGAAGGTGGTGACGGCTAAAGCACGTCTGGAATCACCGGTGTGGGCCTCCGAACAGGTAAAGGAGCACCCCCAAATATTGTAGACGCTTCCACATGGGAAGGAATGATGGGAGCTGTGGTCCCAGGGCCCTGCTGAATCGGGCGAGAGGTGGCAGACCTCTCAGTAGTATCTCCTGGGCCTGAGCGATGTAATCGTGTCTCCACCATCCTGAAGATAGATCAAACAAGGAAATCAATACTGAATAGAAGCGATATAATCAAAGGAGGATAGTTTATTTCAAATGAAGGCAATTATCAGCAAGAATTTAGATGGCAGGAATTAGATAAGAGTTTTTTCTTAAATGTGATTGAGTACCTTAAAACTTATATCATATATCCTGCTACAGGTTGTAGTGATACTCTAGTTTGAGTACCACCATGAACTGAGACATAACTCAGAACTCTAGACCAGCATGGGCCACCACTAAAAATGTGTTACGACCCGCACCCAGTGTAAGGGTACGAGACCGTAGTACGTACGTCCAGCCTATGCCACAGTATCGACGGTAGAACACTATCCTAGGTCACAAACATCTATCATAGTATAAATGTACCTGTACAGAATATACACTCCAATCGGAGGACAGCACAGAAGGTACAACTCAATCACAAATCTAAGATGGATAATAGCACGATAAGATAGATATGAAATCCTCAAAAGAAAGATACAACCAGAAGGAAATAAGTCTAAGTGTTAAATAACACTACAACAAACATCTGAATAATACATCTCAAAAGACAACACAGAAAGTAAGATACAGCCCTAGCAGTCTAGCCTAGGTAATAGGGTAGTCTTCTCAGCACAAACTGGATCCTCCTGAGGGTCCAGGTCGCAAGTGTCATCTATACCAGCTCCATAGTAGGTGGGCAGAAATCGTCCTCGTTTCTGTAATATTTTCAACAGTTCCAGTTAGGACAGGAGCGAATACATAACTCTCATATAGTTTATAACATGACAGAAAATATAGAATAAGCAATAGAATAAAATACATAAAACTCTGTAAAAAGATGTACATAAATAGTAAAAGCAGATAAATCTGAGTACATGAAGGTTGTATAGAAAATAAGAACTGTAAGTGAATACAAGTGATTTAGAGCACAAGATGGTTATATAATCAGTTTGGGTTGCACATGCCTAAGTTAACAGAGCTGTACATGACAAAACTACTTGAAAATTGATCACATAACCACTTCTACTCATCCCTACCCCAATCAATACACAAAAATCTAGTCAAGTTACGTTACGTACATAAGGTTTGGCTATACATGAAGCATATGTGAACATGAGAGTACATGAGAGCACATAAGTGTACATGAATAACATGAGTACGAAGAATACATGATATACGTGAAAAGCACATGACATGAAGTATCTGATGCACCCAATGAAGGGATAACATCTCATAAAAAGATCCATATAGTACCAATCTATGATAACAATGTGATAGCATCAAGTAAAGTAGTCTATAGCAAGAATATAAGTCCTATCAAGAATGAAACGATCAGAGCATGTACTTGCCTGATATCCTGAGCGACTGATGAGAACAAATATTCGAACCGGAGTAACTGAGTCCTATTTAGAGTAACACAGATTACAATATGTTCAAAATATAATAATTAAAGTTTACAATGCATTCTACATGATTCTATGTCAATCTAGGTCAAAGTCAACTCTTGGTCAACTCTGGTCAACCTTTTACTCAAACTAGGTCAACATCTAAGCTAACTTGGTCAACTGTCTAAGGTTTGGTCAAACTCTAGTCAACATACTCATATAGACCTAGTGAGTCCATTTCTGGGTCAATCTTTAGGTATCTCAAGGTATAGGCTAAGATACCAAGGTACAATAGATAGATATTATACAACTCTATCAACAATATAACCTAACATCTATATATACTCTAACATATATATACTATGCCTATATATCACAACTGAACTCTCTAATATACTCACAATACTTACCTCACCCCATATGATACTAATATATATGTGAAGGTAAGCCTTCACATACCCATTCCGATACATATACACATAACCCTCAACTATATAACCTATATACCTATATACATACCACATTTATATATCTCTTATACAGTTCTAGCAAAACATAAGTGTTATATATATATATATATATATAATATATATATATATATATATATATATATATATATAGATATATATATATATTATATAATACCAAAAAATATAATAAAAAACCATAGCCGGTGGACGACTCCACCCGACCTTGGCCCGGAGGCCGTGGCCACCGCCACCTAGCCACCTCCGTAGAGGGAGGGCTCGAACCGGCCCTCACCCCCGGTGCACGTGGTGTTACCAGTATATATATATATATATAATATATATATATATATATATATATATATATATATATATATATATAGATATATATAATATATATATATATTATATAATATAATTACTTGAATGAATGAATATATATCTATATGTAAGTTATATTTATAATAATATATATTATATATATATATATAATATATATATATATAATATAATTTATATATATATATATATATAATATATACATATATATCTATATATCTATATATA
>JANAVB010013999.1:5327053-5567107 GCA_029216955.1 Iris pallida
CTTTCTTGGTGCTAAAGTTGGTGGACCATTTAATAATCTTCATCTGGTGAGAGTCCACTCTGGTGGTGCCTTTCAACCACACCGACTTGTAGTCTGTATCAGAGGAGAGGTGAAGCAGGATGTGCCTGGGATCTAGAGGTGCCACTCGGTATACTGATGACAGTCGCCACCCGACGATAACCTCCTGGACCTGGAGAGATTTGGACAGCCCGTAGAGTATTTGAGAACAAAGGACAAGGGGAAGGAGGTGGCCAAGGAATCTAGTTCTTGGATGGAGAAGGGGACAGTGGAAAGAGGATCCGGAGGCAGATAGTCGACTTCGCTGAGGGGAACATCTGGGAGCAGGACGCCTTGCTTCAATGCCCTGTCTGGCCGAAGAATGTCAGCAAAGGAAGGCGCTGGAGCTGGGGTTGAGCTGGGTGGGGACCTCAGCTTTGATGGGGGGTGGACGGAAGGGACGCCCTGGGACGTAGCTTCCAGTCGAGGTTGAGAGCAAATAGATCTGCTGGAGTGGAGGACCCCGGAGAGGGAGGAGCCGGCCTCGCAGGGGTAGCACAGGCCATGCTGCCAGACCGAAGAGCGCACACTACCGGGGCACCCGCGGCCCCTGAAGAAGATCAGACCGAAGCCGTCGACGAAGTGGCCACCCCGGCCACTGGCGCAGCTCCGTAGGAGCCCGACAAAGTAGGAAGAGAGAATGTGCCCACTACAGAGGGGACTGGGGGAGCGCATGCGCCCGAAGATAAGGGGCACCCAAGGTAGAGGGGACGCTTGCTCCCAGAGAACCGAGAAAGCCCGAAGGGGGCGGATAACATGCTCCCACAGGGGGGAATCCGAATGCGCCCGAGAGCGCAGAGCCCCCCGAAGGGGAAAAGCCATATGCGCCTGAGGCACAGGGGGGATGGTTATGCGCCTGAAAGCCTAGAGGCATATACGCCGAAGTCCGACAGCCCATATGCGTCCAGCGCAGAACTGAAGCATGTGCCTCCTTATGGAGGGCCGCATAGCTGGTCAACTCCTAGCGGCTCAATCGCGCCAAAAGGATGACGGGCGAGAATTCCGAAATTCGAAAATGAGATCTCGAAGATTCCCGCCGAAACTGGCCCTGGAGGAAAAAGATGGGGGTGGAGGGGTGGTGGCGGCCCGCTCAGGGAGCCGGAAAGAGCCGCTGGCGGCCGGGGAGGCAACCAAGCGGGGGGGATCTGCCTGGCAGGCGGAGAAAGGGAAGGGGGAGGGGGATTGGGGAGGGCGGAGGGGGAGGAGGAAAAGTGGCGGCCGTCGGGGGCGGTGAGGGGAAGGGTGGATGGCCGAGGTGGATGCGGCCGGTCGAGATGAGGCGGAGGTGACGGCGAAGGCTCGAAGACAGCAAGAAGGTCTGGGGGGAACGGCTGGCCGAGCCCGTGGGGGAAGAGGAGGGGCCATACGGGAAGGAGAGGGGGTGGAGGCTGGCAGAGGCCGACCTAGGAGAGGCCGGCAAGGGAGAAGCCGGGGGAGGGGCATGGGATGAAGCCAGGAACAGGGGGAGTGGCTGCATATATATTATATATATATATATATATATATATATATATATATATATATATATATATATATATATATATATATATATATCAACACTCACACAAATACATATATCTATATCTCACAGGTCAGATCAGATACTTATATATCAATAACAGATAACAAAAGAACTCTCAAGCTAAAACATACCACTATATGTAACCATAACTTATATATAACATATACATATGAATATAAATATATATATATATATATATATATATATATATATATATATATATATATATATATATATATATATATATATATATATATATATATATATTCTAATCACAGAAATCTAACCCATGTCAATATACATCACAATATAATCTCAGGAAACTGAGATCTCATAAAACCAAATCCCAAATGCATAACATAAATCAAACTGCAGCAAGGGGGTGAGTGTTTACTGCTGTACAGGAAAGGGGAATGGGGTTGTGTGAGTGTACGAACCAAAGTGATCATGTAATGTGTGTCCAATGCCTACTGTGTGTAGGTAAGTGTAGGTGTAACTGTGTGTGTGTGACCTGCAAATATGTGAAGTGAGTGACAACAAGTATCCAACAGCAAGGTTTCAGACATAACAGAGTGTGAGTGAGTGTATGTGAAAAGTGAAAGTTGGGTGTGTAAAAAATGTGTGTGTATGTGAGCACGAGTGTTAGAGTGTGTGAGGATGTGTCAAAGTGTGCAGCATATACAAGTGTCATACATGTATCTATTCTGTGTCCAGAGAGTATCCAAACAAGTTTCGGAACAGTGTAAATCACATGGTGTCAGAGAGTATCAAAAAAGCAGGAAAAGAAGTGTGCGTGCGTGTGTGTCGAGCCACCTTGGGAACAAAGTGTCAAAGCAAGAGTGTTGTGGAGAGTGTCATCATACCTACTGTGTGTCCAGCAAGTATCCAAGTGTCAAACATGTCCACAAACGTGTCCAAGTGGTGTAACAATGTGTCGTATAGAAATATGTACAGAGGGGGGGTCTGTTGTGTTCGACAAACACTGCGGGTGAGATAACTCCATGCACACAACATCAAACCAACTCAAACTTCTCGTGTCATGTGTCAGTTATTGCCCCTTTCCAACCCAACATGTGGCACATGATATCGTATTGTGTCCAAAGAGAACGGATACGGCAACACCAGGGCAGCTACTATTCACCCAATACAGTATGTACAGTATCTCCCCGTGTCCATTTAGATACATAAACCATCACAAAATCAACTCAGAGAGACACCACTGCAATCTACATTAAATAAGATTTCCAATATAATTTACACTAAAAATAGAGAACAAAAAGTCCTAAGGGACATTTCATCGAGCACTTGAGTAATCTCTCTGATATGGAGCGATATGCCCATGATCGGGCATCAAATGGATTCAATTCTAACCTAACTTAGCCTAGGGCTAGGGGGACCCTAAATGAATACATCTATGGTGAAAAATTAGGAAACAAATAGGTTTAGATATCATTTACCTATGAGAGTTGGAATCTTAATGAAAATCCCCTTTGAAAAGATTCCACTCCAAATCCAATGGCCAAATTGCTCCCAATCCTCACTAGCTATGTCACTATCACTTTCTAGAATAAGGATATTTTGATAATTATGATTTTTATATTATTTTTATAATTTTAATTTGGTGTAACATAATTTGGCTTTTGCTTGTGTACCTTAGAACAACTTAGCCTAGAACTAACCATGACCATGGAGACCTAGCTAACTAGTTTGAGTTAGTATTTAGACTCTAATCTAGTTAGGAATGATTTAAAGACCATTTGGAGAATTGAATTAAGGAGCTAGTTTGGACCTTTAGCTTAAAGGGCTTGTTTTACATCATAAGAAGAGATAATGGCCTTTGTAAACTTAGCCTAACCCTAGCCCAATTCATATTGCCGGCCAAGAGAGACTCTCACCCCCTATTTAAGTCATCATATAGCCCTCCTTGCCTCATTTGTAGCAAACCCTAACCCTAGTTTGTGTTCTTCTCCAAATTTGTCCCCTTTCTTCAAATTACCTCCAAATTGTACCAAATCTTTCTTGCATTCATCTAGTGAAAAGAAGTCTCTAGTGGCTAGCTAGGAAGGATTGGAGGCATTGGACTATAGGAATTTGGGGTTTGAAGCTTTGGAAGGGGCTATTTCATTGAGATTCCAACTCTCAATAGGTAATGCAATCTAAACCCTTTCAATTACTGATTTCTCTCCATAGATGCATTAGGGTCCTCCTAGATTGTAGGCTAAGTTTGGTAGGAATCCGTATCCATTTAATATGCGTATCGGAGGCATATCGTAGTATAGTGTAAGGTATTTGGTGAAATGCCTCAATCGAATGTTTATTCATGAATTTTAAAACTAATTTCTTCATTTGTTGCTATTTATGTTGGACTGGGTTTCTTGGTGACTGGGCACGATTCGACATATTTTTGTATCCAAATCGGTCACGGGATGCTCACTGCACACTGTGGATACTTCCCTGCTACCCACCCTTTCTTACTGCACAGATCACTTGGACATGTAGACTTGACATAAAGGTGGGGGCCATGACTGTCAGGCCCCTCCCCAAGTTTTAGTCGATTCGTGTCCTATCGGACACGTTATCATGTCTGCATTAATTTCGAATGACTATGCACTAAGAAATCGAGCCTCTGATACGGGCTCGACACAGACACGAGAGCACTTAGACACTTTTAGACACTTGTACACCTAGCCCTATACCTACCCTAGCTACTAACACGAGCACGAGATATTTCGTGGTGTGTGTCGTGTCCTAGATAGGTCGACACATCAGCACGAACCTATTGTGCACTGGTCTCTGATACCAGTTGACACTTGGACTTGGACACGTATTGACAGTGGATTGGACACTGTTTTGACACACCCCATTGCTGACACATGTGTGGACACATTATCCCCTTCTTCCATATATATATATATATATATATATATATATATATATATATATATATATATATGTTGTATGTATGTATATATATTCATGTTTGGTTGAGTTAGGTTTTGTAGTTTCTAAAATTGGCTTAGGCTGGGGAGATACTCAGATTCTGAGGTTTGAGATGTGATTATAGATTCTTGCTCATAGATATGTATTGTTAGTCTATATTAGATAGCTATATACTTTCATAATGAATCTATATATATATTATATATATATATATATATATATAATATATATATATATATATTATATATATATATATATATATATATATAATATATTTCTATATAAGCTCTATATATATAGTTAGTTTCTTTACCTATATATATATGTGATGTATTGTTTGGGTTTGCCTTAGCCTAGGTGTTCCTGGGACATCCCAGTTTGGGAGTTTTCCAGTCCCCTCTTCACAAACACAGTATACATACACACACGCACTCTTAATTGCCTTACCCTCTTCCCCCTCTCCCCCCTCTTCCTTTATATATATATATTATCTATATATATATATATATATATATATAATATATATATATATATATATAAAAATCTAACTAGGTCTATGTTTCTACATATATATATATATATATATATATATATAATATATTATATATATATATATATATATATATAGAAACATATACCTAGTTAGATTCTTTTATATATATTATATATCTATATATTATATATATATATATATATATATTATATATATATAGTATACATGTTATGATATGTTACTAGCTAGGTTATGTTTGTGAACTTATATATATAGGTATTATATATATTATATAGGCTATGTTATTTTAGGCTTCATATATAGGATATTTTTGCATGTATTACTAGCTATGTATATATATATATATAGGGAGCGGATCAAAAGCCCCCCTTAGAAATATATATATATAATATATATATATATATATCTATATATATATATATATATATATATATATATATCTATATATATATATATATATTATATATGCGGAGCGATCAAAAGCCCCCCTTAGAAATATATATATAGATCTATATATATATATTATATATATATATATAGTATATATATATATATATATATATATATAGGGAGCGGATCAAAAGCCCCCTTAGAAAACCTCCTAAAAACCCCCCTCACTCTCGCGTAATTTAATGTTAATAAGTTAATGTTAATGTTAATGTTAATAAAATTAACATTAATGTTAATGTTAATGTTAATATAATTTTTAATTTTATTTTTATATTTATATTAATGTTAATGTTAATATTAATTTTAATGTTAAGTTTAATGTTAATTTTAGTATTTAATGTTAATATTAACATTAATATTAACATTAATATTAACATTAATATTAACATTAATATTAACATTAACATTAATATTAACATTAAATTACGGTCGAGAGTGAGGGGGTTTTTAGGGGGTTTTCTAAGGGAAGCCCCCTTAGAAAACCCCCTAAAAATCCCCCTCACTCTAATTCGTAATATTAATGTTAATGTTAATGTTAATATTTTTTATATTTTTATATTAATGTTAATGTTAATGTTAATGTTAATGTTAATATTAATGTTAATGTTAATGTTAATGTTAATATTAATTTTAATGTTAAGTTTAATGTTAATTTATTTAATGTTAATATTAACATTAATATTAACATTAACATTAATATTAACATTAATATTAACATTAATTACGGATTAGAGTGATGGGGGTTTTTAGGGGGTTTTCTAAGGGGGGCTTTGATCCGCTTCCTATATATATATATATATATATATATATAATAATATATATATATATATTATATATAATATATATATATATATATATATATATGGTATTATACATAGGAGATATATTAGACTATTTTGACCTTAAATATGACGATAGGCCTATTATGATTCATAGACTTGAGTTGGACTAAACCCTAAACTGGTTGACTAATTTGACTAGAGTTGACCTAATTTGACTAGATTGTTGACCAGAATTGACCAAGAGTTGACTTTAACCTAGAATGGCCTAGAATCATTGTAACGCCCCAGAACCATAATACTGGAGAGCGGAGGCGGTACATAGCCAGCTACGTATATGAAGTGCAACCCATCTCGCTATACTCACGGCTGACTAATACATGAGGGTTAACTACAAGCCAACAGTCTCCTCTGGTCATGAACAAGCCTATTGTCTCAATCACAAACAAGTAGTACAGTTACAAGATGTCAGAGCACCAAATATACAATAGTAAGACGTCACATACATACATATTCGGATGATCATAAAGCTATTCGTACAAAATGTCAAGACTGGCAAGAGTTTTAGTCAATACATGATCAACCCTAGGATTTGTTAATCATGTCACAGCCCGTAGGCAGACAGTAAGTAAAGGTGCAACCGAGCTAACACGTGCTCGTCGGCTAAACGCCTCAAAAGAATAATTTTACAATAAAGTGGGAGGACAAAAAAAATCCACTCGTTGCCAGGATTACGCATGGTGGTCACCATCTGCTGGAAGACAAGTAGATCCTCTGGAGCTGCTCCGATATCTGGCCATACAAAATCAGCTGGTTCAGACCCCAGAAAGAGCAAGTGCCTCAAAGAAGGCTTCACTTAGGAACTAAAACCAGCATATCACAATAGAATATTAAAGATAATAAATAAAGAACTGATAATAATAGAGATAACAACAAAACTGAGTACGAGGAAACCATTCAAGTAGCCAGGTCACAACCCTTAAACCAAACAAGACCGGGTTGTAACCCTTCACCTGAATAGAAACCCGTCTCAAATACTATTGGTACAGTGAAGACAATAAACGAAGAGAGGACACAGAACTGCTCCGGAGCCAGGTTACAACCCTTAAACCAAACAAGGACCGGGTTGTAACCCTTCACCTAAACAGAACTGGACCCCTGATCTTTATTGCTAAGGCCAGCATAATTAATCATGGTATTAAGGTAAGGTAAAACATGACGAACATGGCATGGGTTGCAATAAGACAATAAACGAAGAGAGGACACAGACTGCTCCGGGTGCCAGGTTACAACCCTTAAACCAAATAAGGACCGGGTTGTAACCCTTCGCCTGAACAGAACTGGACCCTTGATCGTTATTGTTAAGGCATCAATAATCATGTCATGTCACAATCTTGTACAGGATCAGGATAAGACTAAGCTGAAATAACTCCATCCAACAATCATGGCCAATCAAGAGTACGGCTTAATACTTTTAACTAACTAGGTTATCATAGGCCTAGTTACTAGCAAGATGCAATGAGATTATTCTAACAGCCACAAGTCCTGCAGGACCATCCGGTTATCCAGATCGAATGTCCGTTTATGAAGAATGCAACACGTGACTGTGTGCTAGAAATGTGTCCTACTCGTCGGTAGGCTACAAGTCCACTTAATGCACCTAGATAACGGGATTGCATGTAGCTGGAAATCTCTTCATGTCTACTGAATTATTCTAGTTTATTAGCCTGTCAATTACAGTAGGTATCCCTGACCGTGGTACTCAGGGATCCCTATCCTAGACATGATGCAAGACAGTATTGGTTTATTTGTACAAACACAATCGCCCATGGTGTCCAGGTCTTTCATACTTATCATGTCAGACTAGCTGTCGTAACAGCATGTCATGATATATCATGTCAGTTTACTTGCCAAGAGTGAGCCATAGCGGGCCACTATCGTGTTCTACTCTTACATTATCATGAATGAAAAAAATTACATAAAATAACTAATAACATATTCTTGAAGCCAAGAAAAAGATCTACAACTTTCATGTTGGGAGTTGGGAGAAATTCTTGCCACAATTCAGCCAAACAGGACTTAAAACAGCCAAAAAACAGCCAAAATAGGCACTATGCGGCACTATTCAGCACTATACGGCACTCCCATATGCGGCTGGACACTATACGGCACTATGCAGCACCCTTATGGGCTGGATACTATGCAGTACTATGCAGCACCCTTATGCGGCTGGACACTATGCAGCACTCTTATGCGGCTGGACACTATACGGCACTATGCAACACCCTTATGCGACTGGATACTATGCGGCACTATGCAGCACCCTTATGCGGCTGGACATTATGCAGCACCCTTATGCGGCAGGGTACTATACAGCACCCTTATGCGGCTGGACACTATGCAGCACCCTTATGCGGCTGGACACTATGCGACACTATGCAGCACCCTTATACGACTGGACACTATGCGGCACTATGCAGCACCCTTATGCGGCTGGACACTATGTAGCACCCTTATGCGGCTGGACACTATGCGGCACTATACAGCACCCTTATGCGGCTGGACACTATGCGGCACTATTCATCGTCCCTGCCAAAATCCACAGAGAACGTAGAAATGGCCAAAAATACTTTGGCATAACTTCCTCAAAATAAGTCGAAATCTAACTTTTCAAAGGTCTATTTTGGGTAAATTCGAATTCTCTACAACATGGAACAATCAAAATATGAAAATAATGAAGTTCAATAGATCAAATCCAAGAAAATCAAAATAATATAAACTTAGATCTACGAGAAAATATCCATCAAAATGAAAATGCAAGTTCTAAAGTATCTTAGAATCAAGTAAGGAAGAGAATGGAACAATAAAACTTAAGATCCATCATGAAGCAAGTTTGCACTTGCCTAAGCCTCTCTCCTCTCTCTCTCTCTCTCTCTCTCTCTCTCTCTCCTCTCTCTCTCTCCTCTCTCTCTCATCTCTTCTCTCGGTAGGTGTAGAAGTAAATGTGGAGAAGAAGAAGAGTAATGAAGAGAGAGAATAAGGAAATAGGTTAATAAAGGATGATGGTGGTAGTAGATAGGGGTTCTCCCCTTGGTTCATGATGAACCAAGGCAACCTAAGCCTAGCCGAACCAACCCAAAATAAATCGAGCCAAGCCAAGAGATATGCGATACAAGATAATACGTACACGTATTCTAAGATACGTAATACGAACTACAGGCATTACAACTCTACCCACCTTAAAAGAATTCTATCCTCGGAATTTAATCAAGAGGTTAGAATTGCAAGGACAAGCTATACTAATCACAGGCAAGCTATACTAATCAAGCAATGAAGAAATTATTCATGCAAGCACAGAATCGAAGGTATGAGGCATAAGAAAGATATTATACCTCACGAGTCAAACAGGTCAAAATATCACGATCGGATATCATCCTCACGCTCCCACGTTGACTCACCCAAAGTATGATGACCCCAAGCAACTCGGACTAACTTGATAGTCTTGTTCTTGAGTGTCTTCTCTCTTCGGTCCAATATAGACACGGGCCTCTCCTCATACGAAAGGTTGGTACCAACAACCAATTCCGAATGATCCTGGATGTGGCTCGGGTCCGAGATATACCGTCGCAGTTGGGATACATGGAACACGTCATACACCTCACGTAGCGACGGCGGAAGAGCGAGATGATAGGACACATTACCTATTCGCTCCAGAATATCGAACGGCCCTATATACCTAGGACTAAGCTTTCCTCGTACGCCGAAACGAATGACGTCGCGGTTAGGCAAAATCCTCAGGAATACATGGTCGCCGACAGAAAACTCAAGAGGGCACCGATGAGAATCGTGTTGGCCCAATGATTGTATCATGTTTTTGAATATGGTTAATATGTTAAGTTTAGCATTTCATTATCACTAATCTTTATACTATCGCTATAGCATTTCTACTTATACTTATGCCTTTGGTGATATATGCCTATTGGTTTACATATTAGTGATATGAGCTTTCTATCTTAAATTTAATCGGGTTGCCAAAATCAAAACTATGTTTTTGATTGTGGTTATTCAATTAAGTTTAATCGTTATGATATCACTAATATTTATGATATCACTATAGCATTGATACTTAAACTTCGCATAGTCCTAATGTGCTTTATCTTATCATACTTGCTACATGTATATTGCTTTGTTCACCTAACATGTACATGCAGAAAAGCAATAAGCAAGATCAATGTGGACATATGCAATGAAGAAATCATGGTGGGCCAAAGACGACGGATCCCACAAGATTTTTCTGAACCACCCGACGACATCTCTGGAGCCACGCACCGGGGGTTCCGCTGCCCGGTCAGCGGACGGGGGTCGAGGGGGCAGCGCCCCTCGTCGGGGGTTCGGGGGCGAAGCCCCCGAAAGGTATTCAGTTTTCACAAATTGGATATCTTTGGATAGCTGCCGCCAAGGGAAAAAGCCAGCACCTATCAAAGAAAGAAGCCAAGCCATGCCATCATCATTTCAAGACTCTGAAGAAGCCTGCACCTGCCTAAGTATATCTGAAGTCTGTAATGAGTCTTAGGAATTATTGTAAACACAAGAAATGGATGGAAAAATCGAAAGCTAGGGCAGAAATAAGCCCAGGATCATTTTTGGTGGAAAAACGGCATACCGACGGTATACCGACGTATACCGACGGTATACCGGTTTTTGTTCACAGAAAGTTTCTGTTTACAAAACCGGCATACCGCCGGCATACCGGTCCATACCGACGGTATACCGCTTCTGAAACGTTGAAATTCCAACGGTCGAATTTCCAGCCATTAATGATCCCAACGGCTATATTTCTAGCCATTGCAATCCCAGACCGGTATACCGGCGGTATGCCGGATCATACCGGCGGTATGCCGGTCCGCGGACTGAAAAGTTGCCTTGAGCTCTTTTCAATGCTTTGGTTATAAATAGCCTTGAACCCCTTCATTCAAGGTTGATGCTTTGAGCCTAAAAATTTCCAAACCACCAAAGCTTATCCACATACAACTCTACAAAGCCTTCATTTGCCATCTACAAATTGTGTTAGAGTTATTGAGTTGGAAAGAAAGATCTTCATCCTATTGTAAGGAGATCAAAACCTATTATGAAAGGTTGAAGTTGGGGAGTCTTCGTATCCAAACTCTCGGTTGAAGTTGGAGAGTCTTCGTATCCAAACTCTCGGTTGAAGTTGGCGAGTTCTTCGGATCCAAACTCGTGTTGAAGTTGGCGAGTTCTTCGGATCCAAACTCGTGTGTAACTATTTGCTCAAATAGTGGATTAAAGCCGGAGAGAGTTCCGGGACTGGAGTGCCTCTTGGGAGGATACCAGGATATATCGTGTGTCGGTATTGTTATTGCTTCTTCTCTTGTACTTATATTTTTAAATTGCCTATTAGCTTGAGCTAAGTGCTTGATTAGTTAGCTTGACCCTATTCACCCCCCCTCTAGGGTTCCTACAAATCGGCCCAATGACGCTGGCAATCTTGGGCAACTCGAAGATGATCTCTGACTCTTCTGACCACTTCAACGGTCTGAGCAATTATTTCTGGACCGAGCATCTGCCTCTCCCCGACATTGTCCCATGCTAGTGGGGATCGGCACTTCCTACCATACAGTGCCTCGAACGGTGCCATCTAGATACTGGCCTGGAAACTGTTGTTGTACGAGAACTCCACGTACATGTGATCTTCCCACGAACCACCAAAGTCGAGTGTACAAGATCTCAACATATCTTCAAGAGTCTGGATCGTGCATTCCGACTGGCCATCTGTCTGCGGGTGATAAGCTGAACTAAACTGGAGATGAGTTCCTAAACTTTCTTGCAAGCTACGCCAAAAGTGTGACGTAAATCTTGAATCTCTGTCCGAAGTGATACTGACTGGTACACCGTGCAATCTGACAATCTGTCGGAGATACATCTCCGCTAGCTGAGCCGTCGACTGACCAACTCTGAATGGGAGAAAGTGAGCCACCTTCGTGAGCATGTCTATGACAACCCAAATAGCATCTCTGCCAGCCAGAGATCTAGGCAATCCAGTCACGAAGTCCATGGTTATATGCTCCCACTTCTATTCCGGAATTGGCAAGGGCTGAAGAAGTCCAGCTGGCCTCTGATGTTCAGCTTTAACTTGTTGGCAAACCAAACAATGAGAGACAAACCGGGCTATCTTCCTCTTCATGCCATTCCACCAAAAATGCTGACGGATATCACGGTACATCTTCGTACCACCGGAATGAATAGAATACTGCGAGCTGTGAGCCTCTGCCATGATCTTCTGTCTGATATCTCCACTGGGTACACAAAGACGCTTTCCATGTCGAAGTGTATCGTCTTCATGGATACATAACTCTGGTCTTCGTCCTGCCTCACACTCTGCTCTGAGTCGCTGAAGCTTGGAATCTGCTGACTGCGCCATCCGGATCCTCTCGACTATAGTGGACTGAACTTGCATGTTGGCCATCAATACCACACTGGAAGGGAGGACAACTTCTATACCCATCTTCTGAAGATCGGCTAACAGCTTCGGTTGCGCTGTTAGGAAATAAACTCCGGCTCTCCTGCTCAATGCATCCGCAACAACGTTGGCCTTTCCAGGATGATACTGCAGGTTAACATCATAATCCACAAGTAGCTTCAGCCACCTCCTCTGACGCATGTTAAGATCCTTCTGGGTGAAAACATACTTCAGGCTCTTGTGGTCGGTGAAAATCTCCACCCTATCTCCATACAAGTAGTGCCTCCAAAGCTTAAGTGCAAATACTACTGCTGCCAGCTCCAAGTCATGGGTTGGGTAATTCCTCTCATGATCACGAAGTTGTCGTGATGCATAAGCTATTACCTTCCCATGCTGTATCAGAACACATCCTAAACCTCTGTCCGAAGCATCACAATACATTGAAAATCCTCCGGTTCCATCTGGAAGTGTGAGAATAGGAGCCGTCATCAAGCCTCGCTTCAACCTCTCAAAAAAATCCTGGCACTCTACTGTCCAAGCAAACTGCACATCCTTGCGGGTCAACTAGGTCAATGGTGCTGAAATTCGAACAGTCTGAAACAAATCGTCGGTAGTAACCGGCCAATCCAAGAAAACTACGGACTTCTGCAACTGTGCTGGGCATTGGCCACGACTCAATGGCCACGATCTTCTGGGGATCCACTTCTACCCCTCCTCTGGTGATGATATGACCCAAGTACGAAATGCGATCGAGCCAGAACTCGTATTTACTGAACTTGGCATACAACTGGTGCTCTCTGAGAATCTGGAGGACAACTCGAAGATGCTGCTCATGCTCTGCCTCACTCTTACTATAGACCAGGATGTCGTCCAGGAACACAATCATGAACTGATCCAAATAAGGCATAAAGATACGATTCATGAGGTCCATAAATACTGCCGGCGCATTGGTTGCTCCAAATGGCATTACAAGGAACTCCTAATGCCCATACCTCGATCTGAATGCCGTCTTCGGGATGTCCTACTCTCTGACTCTGATCTGATGGTATCCTGAGTGCAAGTCGATCTTCGAGAACACGACTGCCCCTTTGAGTTGATCAAACAAGTCATCTATCCTCGGGAGAGGGTATCTGTTCTTGATTGTCACCGAGTTCAAGGTACGATAATCAACACACAATCTGGACGTACCATCCTTCTTTTTCACAAGAAACATCGGGGCTCCCCAAGGCGATCCACTAGCACGAATGAATCCCTTGGTTCTGAGTTCTTCAATCATCTTGTACAATATCTCTAGTTCTGACGGCGCCATCTTGTAGACTCTCTCTAACACTGAGGCTGTCCCGGGAATCAAATCGATGGTAAACTCGATCTCTCGCTCGGGCGGCATCCCTGGAAGCTCTTCTGGGAAAACATCTGGAAACTCTTCGACTATCCGAGGTAACTGCACTGCTACTACTACCATCCGTAATACTGGAGGAGAAGGTTCAACTTCGCCTCGGGAGAAGGAAAACTCCGGCTCGCCTGGAATACTAAAAACAACCTGCCAATGTGGCAGTCTATCCCAGCATACTGGTCCCTCAACCAATCCATCCCTAAGACCACATCATAATCGGCCATCGGGAACTCTAACAATCTATCGGAGAATTCTCTACCGCTAACTAAGATCCGACACGAGGAAAACACTCTATCTACCCCCATAAATCCGTTACTAGTAAGTATATTAAGCCTTACTGATAATGACTCGGGCTCCAGTCCTACCCGTGTCGCCAATCGTACAGACATAAATGAATACGAGGCACCGGAATCAAATAATACTGAAGCTGGAAAGGTGTTGACGAGAATAGTACCTGCCACCACCTCACCTGGTGCTACTCCTTCCTCTTCCATGGTCAAGGCCAGCACTTGACCATGTCCTCTGGGTGCGGGTCCCCTCTGCTAAAAATTCCTCTGCTTGCTACGGATCAGGGCTTGGGCTTGGGCATACTGCTGCGGTCTCTGCTGCTGGAATGCCTGGGCCTGCATCGGTAATGGCCTCGGGAATGGGTACTGTAGCTGCTGTTGCGACTGGACTGGTGCTGGTCCTCTAACTGAAGGACTAGAGAAGGCCGATGAACTCCCCCTGTTCGGGCAGTTTCCAACCCTGTGGTCCGGGGCACCACAAACCAAGCACAAATCTTGTGCTCTGCGGCACTCTGATACCACATGCCCTGGCTTCTCGCAGTGTGAACATCCCACGGTGGAAGACTGCTTCTGCTTCTGCTGCTGAGGGTGCGTCGGGGTAGAATGCTGAACCGACGTCATTGAGACCGCCCGCCTCGGAGCTCCAATGGTCAAAGCCCTGGCTGCCAGGGCTGGTGCTGATGACTGATTCATCTGGCCGTGAGATCGCTTTCGACCTCCGGTCCTATCCACGATCCTCTGGGAGGTATACTCATGCCTCCGGGTTGCTCTCAATACTGCATCAAAAGTCTGATGCTCAAACTGCTCTACCGCCAATAAAATCTCTAGGTGGAGCCCCTGCTGGAACCGCTGGGCTCTATCGAACTCGGTCGCCACCAAGGTGGGAGCAAACCGACTAAGCCTGGAGAACTTGGTCGTATATCCATCGACCATCCTGTCCATTTGCTTTAGATTGGTAAACCTCTTCTGCAGATCGTACCGAGCTACAGCATCATAATACTTGGTCTGAAATCTCTTATTGAATATTGCCCATGAAATAGGGGCTACTAATCCATCGGCATGCACTGTCCACCAGCTACGGACAAGATCCAATAACTGCATGCGCACCACGGCCACCTTCTCGTTCTCTGGAGTCCTGGATGCTTCTAGAATCTCCTCTGTGTCCTGAAGCCATGCATCTGCAGCGATCGCATCTTCACTGCCGTTGAAGAATGGAGGGTTCAAGCGCTTGAAGCTGTTGGCCGCGCTATTACCCTGATGACCTCCTCTGGTCAAAGCGTCTGCCACCGCCTGGTGCAAGGCATCTCCTCGTCGATCCTAGGAGGCTAATAGTGACCTGATGAGACCCACCAAAGTGCCATCATCAGGCTCTGCAGGCTGGACGGGCTGAACATGTGGTTCTCTTCCAGTTGGCATGACTCTGGAGGCTACTCCTGAATGCTGGGCTTGATCTCCAGGTTGCTGCTGGTCCACGGGAGGTGCTCCGCCTTGCTGATCGGCAAGTCCAGGAACAATGCCGCTGAAGAAGACGACATAGAGAACAATAAGGAAGGACCAGGACAGATCAAAGATACAAGCATGTGATCAGGTCAAGATTCTCAGGGATTGGAAGATACGAGCAGAGATCAAGGGCGAGTACTGATTGAGACATCTATTCGGTAAACCCTCATATATCTTAATTTACAAGACCTGCATGGGCCACCACTAAAACTATGTAACGCCCCAGAACCAGAATACTGGAGAGCGGAGGCGTACATAGCCAACTACGTATATTGAAGTGTAACCCACCTCGCTATACGGTCATGGCTGTCTAGATACATGAAGGTTTAACTACAAGCCAACAGTCTGCTATGGCCATGAACAAGCCTATTGTCTCAATCACAAGCAAGTAGTAACAGTTACAAGATGTCAGAGCACCAAATATACAATAGTAAGGCATCCCATACATTACATATTCGGATAATCATAAAGCTAGTCGTACAAAATGTCAAGACTAGCAAGAGTTTTAGTCAATACATGATCAACCCTAGAATTTGTTAATCATGTCACAGCCCGTAGGCAGACAGTAAGTAAATGTGCAACCGAGCTAACACATGTTCGCCGGCTAAACGCCTCAAAAGAATAATTTTACAATAAAGTGGGAGGACAAAAAGAAACCCACTCGTTGCCAAGGTTACACCTGGTGGTCACCATCTGGCTGGAAGACAGGTAGATCCTCTAGAGCTATTCCGATATCTGGCCATAGAAAACCAGCTGGGTCAGACCCCAGAAAGAGCAAGTGCCACAAAGGAGGCTTCACTTAGGAACTAAAACTAGCGTATCATAATAGAATATTAAAGATAATAAATAAAGAACTGATAATAATAGTGATAACAACAGTAAACTGAGTACGAGAAAACCATTCAAGTAGCCAGGTCACAACCCTTAAACCAAACAAGGACCGGGCTTCACCTGAATAGAAACCCGTCTCAAATACTATTGGTACAGTGAAGACAATAAACGAAGAGAGGACACAGAACTGCTCCGTGAGCCAGGTTACAACCCTTAAACCAAACAAGGACCGGGGTTGTAACCATTCGCCTGAACAGAACTGGACCCCTGATCTTTATTGCTAAGGCCAGCATAATTAATCATGGTATTAAGGTAAGGTAAAACATGACGAATATGGCATGGGGTTGCAATAAGATAATAAATGAAGAGAGGACACAGAACTGCTTCGGGAGCCAGGTTACAACCCTTAAACCAAATAAGGACCGGGGTTGTAACCATTTGCCTGAACAGAACTAGACCCCCGATCGTTATTGTTAAGGCAACCATCAATAATCATGTCATGTCACAATCTTACACAGGATCAGGATAAGACTAAGATGGAATAAACTCCATCCAATCAATCACGACCAATCAAGAATACGGCTTGATACTTTTAACTAACTAGGGTTATCACAGGCCTAGTTACTAAAAAGATGCAATGAGATTATCCCAACAGCCACAAGCCCTGCAGATTATCCAGTTATCCAAGTCGAATGTCCATTTATGAAGAATGCAACACGTGACTGTGTGCTAAAAATGTGCCCTACTCGTGGGTAGACTATAAGTCCACTTAATGCGCCTAGATAACGGGATTGCCTGTAGCTAGGAATCTCTTCATGTCTACTGAATTATTCTAGTTTATTAGCCTTAGTCAATTGCAGTAGGTATCCCTGACCGTGGTACTCAGGGATTCCTATCCTAGACATGATGCAAGACAGTATTGGTATATTTGTACAAACACAACCGCCCATGGTGTCCAGGTCTTTCATACTTGTCATGTCAGACTAGCTGTCGTAACAGTATGTCATGATATATCATGTCAGTTTACTTGCCAAGAGTGCACCACAGCGGACCACTATCGTGTTCTATTCTTACATTATCATAAATAAGAAAAATTGCATAAAATAACTAATAACATATTCTTGAAGCCAAGAAAAATATCTACAACTTTCATGTTGGGAGTTGGGAAAAATTCTAGCCATAATTCAGCCAAACAGGACTTAAAACAGCCAAAAACAGCCAAAATAGGCACTATACGGCACTATTCAGCACTATACGGCACTATTCAGCACTATGCGGCACTCCCATATACGGCTGGATACTATGCAGCACTATACAGCACCCTTATGCGGCTGGACACTATACAGCACTATGCAGCACCCTTATGCGGTTGGACACTATGCGGTACTATGCAGCACCCTCATGCGGTTGGACAATATACGGCACTATACGGCACCTTTATGCGGCTGGATACTATGCAGCACCCTTATGCGGCTGGGTACTATGCGGCACTATGCAGCACCCTTATGCGGCTGGACACTATGCACCACCCATATACGGCTGGACACTATACGGCACTATGCAGCACCCTTATGCGACTGGACACTATACGGCACTATGCAGCACCCTTATGCGGCTGGACACTATACAGCACCCTTATGCGGCTGGGCAATATACGGTACTAGGTAGCACCCTTATGCGGCTGGATACTATGCAGTACCCTTATGTGGCTGGACACTATGTGTAATGTCCCGTCCCTACATCGTGCCCCATCTCCGTCCACGGGGTGCGCGAGAAAGGAATATTGTCGCTATCGATTCGGTCGGGACCGATAGGTCGGAATCGGCCGAGTCGATCGAACGGGAACGGCTGAATTAAGATCCATTCCACGTTATGGAATGGCTTCTTCGGAACCAAGTCCCATATTCAGCGGGTTGCGCCTCGAGGATTGGCTCTGCGGCTGAGTCGGAAGAGACCTCCCGTTGCTCTGGTTTTCATGCCGTACTTGATTTGGCTTTGGCTTTGGTTTTCGTGAATGCATTTTTTGTGAATGTTTTCGAAGGTTTTCGTGACGCGTTTTTGAGCTTCGCATTCATATCGAATATCCTTGAATTATACAGTGTTCTAATCAGTTGCTTATGCGATTGCAGGTGATCGCATAGGCGATGTCAGCGCAGCCAACCGGTCGCTCGCTTGAAACAAGGCTAAGACGAGTGGCTGACCTCCTTCGTCTCGTCCCTCTACTTCAAAACTCAATATATGAAGTAAATGAATGCTTGTCATAATAGTGTTGAATCAAAGAAATCGTGGCACGATTCTTCACGAAACACTTGCTATCAAACTGCCGGTTTTGAAAATAGAAAACGTGTTTCTTACGCAAATCCACTTAGCCTATGCAAAACAATGAATGAATCGATTAACGTTTATCGCAACGATACGGTCAAGTAAGCAAATCAACTAAGTCCAAAAAAAACGGTCATTGGACAACTTATCGATAAGGTGAAGTTTCCTCGAATGGTTGCCTAGGCCAAGGGATCGATTCGGCCCGGGAGGAACGAGTGTAGCAGCGCCAACCCTTCATCGGTACGAGTTATGCGGGCACTTTCGCACAGGGCTCGCTACCCGACACGAAAGGGGCGTCGTCTAACCAAATGCTATAGTCCGCGATGGCTTGACATTGCTAGTGGCCTTCATACCCCCTTCACTGCTTAACAGGTGCACGGGATACGGAAGGAACATGATAGTTGCTTAATGATATTCAATTTAATATGCTTGCCTCAAAATATGTTAACATGCAAATCGAACAGGATGGTTAGAAAGATCATTGAAATAGCTAGCTAACATGTTTACGAAAATTCTTGAATCAAATGCAGAGCTTGGATTTAATTAGCCATTCGCCAGTACATGTGTTTTGTGCTGATCCTCGCTCTTTGCAGGTCCCGCGAACCAGGAAGGACGCGCCAGCTAGCTCGGCGGCATTCGTGACTTTTGAAGCTTCGGCCGTGCGTCGAAGACTTACTCTGCGACTCCACTTTTGAAGGCTCTCGACAGTCCAAGGAAAATGACTCAGCGTCCCTCCCTTCCAGGTCAATAGAGTACTTGTGTATATTGAGGGATGTGTGTAATGTATGGAACGGCTATCTCATCGGCACTCTTTTGTAATCGAGTCATGTTGTAGCCCGTGCGGTAGTGAGTCTTGTATCGGAGTCTGTAAAAGATGTTCATTATCAATAAAGATCAAGTTTCCTTTACTTATGGTGTGTATCAATTTGTTTGCGTACTCTCTTAGATCTCGTGTCTCGGATTACCTTATGACTAGGCCTTGTGCGATCGCAAATTAGGTTCGCACGGCATCACGCCCGGGGGACGACTATCGATTCGACGGAATCGGGACGTGACATAATGGTATCAGAGCACGGCTTTACGTCCTTGGCCTCCAGTGTCGAGTTCTAGTCTCCAACCGTTGACCTCGTGTCGATGAGAAGAGTTGTTCCATACGCTGAACCCAGGACATTTCTGAAACTAACGAGAGTTGCCTTTCCTTTTTCCCTGCAGTTATGGAAGATCAGGCGGAAGACGAGACGAGCGCTTTCAGCGGCTCGAGTGCTTCTAGACCCGAGTATTCCGTCAACCCAACGGGAATGACGCCTACCGTAGTCGGACCTTCCGGCGACCCGATGCAACGTATGCTGCAGATACTTGAAATGCAGCAACATCAAAATGAGCTCCATCGTCAGCAAACGAAGGCTCGTCAGACTCAATTTGAGAATCGGTTTGAGGCTCAATTTAAGCTGTAGCAGCAGCAGCAGCTGAATACCCTCCAGCAGATCGTACAGTCGGTCGTGGGCAAAAACAACAATTCAACGATGACGCCTGCCATGACCCGGCCTGCGGTTCGATCCAACGAAGCCGAACCAGAGGCGCCCGTGCTCTCACCTGCAGCACCGAGAAGTTCTAACTTTGACGTGTCAAAATTCACAAAAAGCTGCCGTATTTTCTTCAACGGTACAGAAGATCCCTCGGTGGCGATCGACTGGTTGGAGGAGCTGGAAGACAAGTTCAAGCTTCTGGGTGTCGAGGACTCGAAGAAAGTCGCGTGTGCTCAACTTTTACTTCGAATGAACGCACACAATTGGTAGGCTGTGCAGAAGCAGGCTATTCGACGTGAAGACGAGACGGCGGCGATCTCATGGGCGACATTCAGAAATGCGTTCGAGAACGAATATCTTTCTGCATCAGTGCGACGGGAAAAGGAAAACGAGTTCATGCAGTTGACGCAAGGGAATATGACTGTATGACAATATGCGGCCAAATTCAACAAACTGACCAAGTTTGCTGGAGACTATTTACCTACCACTGCGAGTCGAGCAAAACGATTTGTAGTGGGCCTGCGTTCCACTATCCGTGCTCGTGTTTCGGTGTCGGAATACAAAACTATGGGCGAGGCACTCAACCATGCCATCCATCTGGAGTTCGAGTATCCTCCTACTACTACCGGCGCTGTTAACTTTAATAACAAACGCCATAGTAATGCGGGAGGCAACAACGCACATAAGCGTCAATATCGCGGCAACCAGGCGAAGGAACGAATGGTCTGTAATTTCTGTCACAAGGACGGGCACCTGGATACCGAGTGCCGACTCAAGCACAGAGTATGTTTCGCGTGCGGCAAAAGAGATCACCTCGTAAGGGACTGCCCAGAAGCTACGTTGAACCAGCGGCCCCCGCAACATCAACAAAACCAAGGCCAAGCACCTCAGGCTCCACCGACCGCACAACAGAATGGCCAGGACCGTCGCCCTAATGCTCAGGGCCGCGTCTACGCCATGACTCGGGACGAAGCATTTGCATCTGATACAGTCGTGACAGGTATACTGCAATTCAATAATAAACATGCTCGTGTATTGTTTAATTCAGGTGCCACGCATAGTTTTATATCGGCGGACTTTGTCGTCGAGCACAAATTTACCTTGACACCACTGGGCCTCGACCTCACTGTTAATATACCGTCGGGCATGCCACTACTTGCAAACTTAGTCTGCGGAGACGGAATTATCTGTATAGGTGGTCAAAAGGTCAGTCTCGATACGATAGTTCTAAATATTAAGGACTACGATATCATTCTGGGGATGGATTGGCTCGGTCCGTGCAACTCAACCATAGACTGCGCTGGAAAGAAGGTCACATTCCGCATATCTAGAGTGCCTAAATTCTACTACTCGTGTGGTGAGGCGTCGTCGACCTGCATGGTGATCTCCGCAATATCTGCTCGACGGATGCTGCATTCCGGGTGCAAAGGCTATCTAGCTTCCGTTTGAGACATGCGACAGGATGGAGCAAATGCAGGTCAGACCGACGTTGTGGCAAAATTCCCCGATGTGTTCCCGGACGAGCTGCCCGGCATGCCGTCCGATCGAAAGATTGAGTTCACTATCGATACCTTCCCCGACACTCGACCAATCTCGAAGAACCCGTACATAATGGCCCATACAGAGATTAAAGAACTCAAGGTGCAGTTACAAGAATTGTTCGACAAGGGATTCATCCGACACAGCCTTTTGCCCTGGGGAGCGCCCGCGCTGTTTGTCAAGAAGAAGGATGGCTCTATGCGTCTTTGTATCGACGACCGCGAGCTGAACAAAGCTACCGTCCAGAACAAATACCCTCTGTCCCGCATAGACGATCTGTTTGATCAGCTTCAAGGAGACACGGTGTTCTCTAAAATTGATCTGCGTTCGGGTTACCATCAACTCAAGATCAAGCCGGACGATGTGCCGAAGTTTGCCATCCGTACTCGATACGGCCATTACGAGTTCCTGGTAATGTCGTTCGGCCTAACGAATGCCCCTGCCGCTTTCATGGATTTAATGAATCGAGTGTTTCGACCATTCCTCGACAAGTTCGTAGTAGTCTTTATCGATGATATACTCGTCTACTCGAAGAATAAGCAGCAACACACTGAGCATCTGCGGACCGTACTTCAGACCCTTCGAGAAAATCAACTATACGCGAAGCGAAGCAAATATGAATTCTGGCTTAGCAGCGTCGCATTCCTCGGACACATCATTTCTGCTGAAGGTATTACGGTCGACCCAAAGAAAGTTGAAGCCGTTGTCGATTGGAAACGGCCAGCGTCCGTCGGCGAGATTTGAAGTTTCCTTGGCCTAGCGGGATACTACCGACGCTTTGTGAAAGACTTCGCGAAGATCGCATCGCCTCTGACTCGTCTCACCCAGAAAGGAGTCGTATTTGATTGGTCAGACGACTGTGAAGCTTCATTCCAAGAATTAAAGCAACGGCTCGTCTCGGCCCCGATACTCGCACTTCCAGAAGGGACTGAGGGTTTCCAGATATTCAGCGACGCATCCGGTCAAGGCTTGGGGTGTGTGCTGATGTAGCAGAACAAGGTGATATCTTTTGCTTCCCGACAGCTAAAGTCGTACAAGAAAAATTATCCCACGTGCGACCTGGAGTTAGCGGCGATTGTGTTTGCATTAAAATTGTGGCGTCACTACCTCTTTGGCGTGGCGTGCACGATCTACACCGATCACAAGAGCCTCAAGTATCTAATCATGCAGAGGGAACTGAACTTGTGGCAGAGGCGCTGGCTTGAACTGATCAAGGATTACGACTTGACTATCGACTATACACTAGAAAAAGGAAATGTTGTGGCGGACGCCTTGAGTCGTAAGTACATTGCCTCGTTATCCATCGACCCCAGACTGCTACGTGACCTAGAAGAGATGGGTATCGAGCTCCGAGTCAGATTCCGGAATGTGCAGTTGGCAAAGTTGCAATTAGAGCCGAGCTTGCTTGATAAGATCAAGAACGCTCAGACGGACGATCCATACCTGAAGAAAGTGCGAGAGCTAATCTCGACGGGCAGAACGACCGACTTTACGGAAGACGAAACCGGCGTGCTTCGATTGAAAGGTAGGCTATGCGTTCCGGACAATTCAGAACTCAGAAAGGAGATCCTGTCGGAGGCCCACTATGCGAAATACACCTTGCATCCCGGTAGCACAAAGATGTACAAGGACCTCCGCACAAACTTCTGGTGGCACGGGATGAAAAGAGATGTGGCACTCTTCATGTCGCAATGCATGGCCTGTCAGCAGGTGAAAGCTGAGCACCAAAGATCGGGCGGAGAGATGCAGAATCTGGCGATTCCAGAATGGAAGTGGCAGCACGTGTGCATGGATTTCATTGTTGGTCTGCCGAAGATGCTGCAGGAAAATGATGCTATCTGGGTCATCGTCGATCGATTAACCAAGTCATCGTATTTTATTGCCATCAAAGTTACTTGGAGCGTTGATCGCCTGGCACAGATATATCTTGATGAGATAGTACGGCTGCACGGAGTTCCAGTATCCATCGTCTCTGATCGGAATTCATGGTTCATGTCGCGATTCTGGAGTAACCTTCAGTCGACGCTGGGTACCAAGTTGCAGTTCAGCTCAGCTTACCATCCTCAGACCGATGGCCAAACGGAGCGCGTCAATCAGATTCTCGAAGACATGCTACGACTCTGCGCAGTTGACTTCAAATCAAGCTGGGACAATCATCTACCGCTAGCCAAATTTGTATACAATAATAGCTATCAATCCAGCATTCAAATGGCACCGTATGAAGCCTTGTACGGACGTAAGTGTCGATCACCCATTTGCTGGGACGAAGTCGGAGAGCGACAGATTCTCGGTCCAGAACTGGTTGAACAGACCGTGCAGAAGATTCGGCTCATTCGGGAAAGCTTAAAGACCGTACAAAGTCGTCAGAAAAGCTATGCGGACGTTTATCGTCATTCCCTCGAGTTTCAAGTAGGCGATCACGTGTTTCTCAAAGTGTCGCCCATGCGGAGAGTTACTCGGTTCGGCACGAAGGGAAAATTGAGTCCAAGATTCGTTGGGCCGTTCGAAACACTCGAGCGAGTCGCCCCAGTGGCCTATAAAATTGCCTTACCGCCGGCACTTGAAGGTGTACACAATGTCTTCCATGTCTCTCAACTGCAGAAATATGTGCACGACCCGAGCCACGTGGTAGATTTTGGCCAGCTGGAGCTAAAGTCCGACTTATCCTACGTCGAAGAGGCAGTTCAAATCATAGAACGCAAGGATAAGCTGCTGCGCAATCGAGCGATCCCTCTCGTCTGCGTCCTCTGGAGGAACCATTCGGTCGAAGAGTCGACGTGGGAGCTTGAATCGAAAATGAAGGAGAAATTTCCTTCATTATTCTCGTAGAGGTAGGTTCTATCTTTAAGTTACGAGGACAAAACTTTTTATTAGTTGGTTATGGTGTAGTTCTTCGTCCCTACATCGTGCCCCGTCTCCCTCCACGGGGTGCGCGAGAAAGGAACACTGTCGCTATCAATTCGGTCGGGACCGATAGGTCGAAATCGGCCGAGTCGATCGAACGGAAATGGTTGAATTAAGATCCATTCCACGTTATAGAATGGCTTCTTCGGAACCAAGTCCCATATTCAGCGGGTTGTGCCTTGAGGATTGGCTCTGTGGCTGAGTCGGAAGAGACCTCCCGTTGCTCTGGTTTTCATGCCGCACTTGATTTGGCTTTGGCTTTGGTTTTCGTGAATGCATTTTTCGTGAATGTTTTCGATTGTTTTAGTGACGCATTTTTGAGCTTCGCATTCATATCGAATATCCTTGAATTATACAGTATTCTAATCAGTTTCTTATGCGATTACAGGTGATCGCGTAGACGACGTCAGTGCAGCCAACCGGTCGCTCGCTTGAAACAAGGCTAAGGCGAGTGGCTTGTAGGACCGTTGAGCACCTCTAGAGGGGGGTGAATAGAGTGTGTGTGTGCAGCAAAATATAATCACCAATAAAAAATTTAAATTATGGCAGATATATAAGAGACAGTAAATAGAGATAGAGAATTCAAACTCAGTAACACAGCGATATATACTGGTATCCCTCTGAGAGGACTAATCCAGTCTCGAGTACTCTTGCTCGATGTTAATCCACTATGGCACAAGCTTTAACTGAGAGCTTGCAGTCTCTTATAACACTGTGCTTGGTGACGAGCGTACGACCAGCTCCACAACACACACCGTGCTTGTGACGAGCGCACGACCAGCTCCACAACAGGAAAAGTTGTTGAAACTTGGAACGACCTCTTTACAACTCTTGAGTAACCCAAAGACTCTAAATCAACTTTGATAGTACTGGCTTTTGGCTAAGAGATGTATAGGTGAGATTTGAAAATCTTAGATCGTTTGAAAACACTTGAGTAATAGAGAAGAGAGAATGAAGAATGAATTGATGATTTGAAATGAAAAGTTCTTCTCTATTTATAGGTGTTTTCTCCAACCGAACTCGGGCAGAACTCGGACAGAGTTCGGATGCAAATATCTCGCAAAGAGACGTTGCTCACTGATTTGGAGGCAACAGAAGTTTGAATAACTTTTGACCGAACTCGGTCAGAGTTCGGACCAAACTCGGGCCGAACTCGGTTACGAGTTCTGTCAGGAGATATTTGAAAATCATTTGCAAAAACAGTTTTCAATAATGTTTTTGGTTATTTGTAAAATCATTTTGAAAGACTATTTTCGAAATATGTTTTTGAAATATTTGTAACCGAAAATACGAATGGTAAATAGGTAGGCTTTTGGAATGTGGACAGTTTTAACCCTAAGCCAGTATTACCACAATTGATTTTACAGAATAAATCCTAGACTCAATAAAATATAAAATACAGAATAAAATGATAAATGAGTCTCCAGAAGATTTGATGATGTTGACGCTTTGATTGAAGCGGTACAGCGTCCGTTGAATATGATTTCATGAATCCTGAAATGATTAGCAGTATTTTATATATTTTGTGTATTGACTAAAAGTGTATGTTGATTATCGAAATCGGGTGTGACCATGGAATGGGCCAATAATCTCTCCCATTTTGATAATTGACAAACTTGAGTCTATACCAAAATATATTTATATCAAATCGAACAAAATACAAAGTACCTGGAAAAAATTGAGATATGTTTGGATTTTGTTTTTGGATTATATGCGCTTTGGTCGCTTTGGTATACTCTTTTTCTCCCCCTTTGTCAAGTAGTAAAATGAATAGGCTCCCCCATAAATCGTGAAGCCGACAATAGACAAACACAAGACAAAGTGAAGCAAAAAGAAATAATCACAGCATAGACATATATGGAAACAACTGATATAGAATGAACTAGCTCATAATAAACTAAAATAACATAGAAGTTTCCACTAGAAATCCAAAAGTACAACTAATAATGTCTAACTAAACAGTTTAGACATGAAAAAAAAACTACTACATCAACTGCATCAACTAATCAAATCAATATCTACTATCCCATAGCTGAATCCACGTCACATCGTGGGGTCGTCCGCACCGGGAGGATCATGAGGGAAGTAGGCTGTAGTCGGGTCAAAATACTGAAAGGTAATCTCATCAGTAAATCGAGGACCCGGAAAAGCAGGGTGAGGTAGGATGGTGACCGGATGGACTGAATCCTGAGCCAGGCTATAGTGGAGGTCAGCAATACTATTTCTCAGCACCTGGGCCTGAGAAATGTGCCGGAACTCTGAGTCCTGATGATGTTGCGTAGAGACCGTAACAAAATCATCGAAGTGCTGGTAGAATGTCTGATCGAATCCTGGGGCAGGGGCCGGAGCAGGAGGAGCATCAGCTGGAGGGACCTCAGCATCAGCAGCTGGAGCAGGAGCAACTCCAGGTGGTGCAGGAAATCGACGAGATCTAGTCAGCTCAACAGGAGGAGAGGAGATGGCACACGTCTCAAGATCAATCTCGAAACGTTGAAATATAGAAGCAAGGTGCATAGGATATACTAGATTCCTACCTGCATTTTTGCAGTTAAGCATCCAGGACATCATAGTTTTGGGAACGGAAAATGGGATGCCAAAGTGGATGTGATATAGAGCAGATAGTTCCAAAAAGGTAACTTCATCAGTAGAGCCTTTCTTCGGAAGAATAGCAGAAAATATCATACGATGAAGCTCATAGAATGTTTGGTTCAGATGTTTGGCAAAAATTCTCCGGGGAGGAGGGTTAGGATGACAAATTAATTCCCTAAAGGAAGCAAGAGTGACATCAGCAGGGAACTGAATGTGGTAGATGTCAACTAATGCATCACCAAGATCAGGAATATGAAAGAATTTACTGATATCGGTGGCACTAAATTCTAATTCTTGCCCAGCAATGCAAGAATAGAAATTGTCGTTTGGTTTTACCTGCAGATTGCAGTGAAACATACGGACGGCGTTGTCATAAATACTCTTTTGGACCTCGAAGAAATCGTGGTATCCAAGTTGGTCAAAGATTGGAGCATATTCAAAGAAAGTAGTAAAATTAACGAAAGCTCCAGAGCAAATACGACGACCAGAGAAATAGTCGAACCAGAGATCCGAAAAGTCTTTGTCGGGGAACAAAGTAGAATCGTACTCATCGGGATCTCTAGGTCTTGCTGGACTGAATAAACTAGCAGGGGTGTAATCAGAGGAACAGGAGGCACCTTGGGAAGTGTTTCCTCTTTGACGCTTGGGGGCCATGAGGAGATGGAAAGAAAAATACCTTTGAAGGAAAAAGGAAGGAGAAGGAAGATGACCGCCCACTGGAACTCGTCAAACCCTTGCTAAGATGGAGGAGGAGAGGCTTCTAGGAGGAGAGGAAGGCTTTCCACGTTTTGTTGTAAAGAAAAAGTGGAAGAAAAGTTGGAATATATAGGCACTAGGGCCGGTTGTTCGGTTCTGGAAGTTACCACATCGTCGACCGAACTCGGTCCGAATTCGGTCCGAACTCGGTCAGAGTTCGGGCTGAGTTCGGCCACTTGTATTTCCGAGATAAACAGTGCAGTCTGGTAAGTTTAAAAGTGAAATTTAATAACTTTGACTGTTTTATTAAATAACGATTGTTATTTCTGGGTTAACTGTAGGGGTTGTCCCAGCTAACGGAGGTTCACCGGGGAACTCTTAAATACCGCTTCGCTTCGACCATAGCCGTGGTGACAGACATGCCCTTTTTAAGTTTATACCCAAAAATAATTTTTGTTAAATAAGATATCAAGTCATAAATTCAATTTTAATTTACCATATGCATTATGAGTCCGAGAATTCAAGAATGCCGAGCTCACGCCTCAAAATGTTAAAACGGTCTTCAGCCAATGGTTTAGTGAATATATCTGCTAGTTGATGATCAGTGTCAATAAATTCTAGGCAAATATCCCCGTGTTGTTGATGATCACGAAGAAAATGATGTCTAATTTCTATGTATTTTGTGCGTGAATGACAAACAGGGTTCTTAGTCAAATTTATTGCACTAGTGTTGTCACAATAAATAGGAACATTTGTGTAGTGCAGATTGTAGTCCTCTAAGGTTTGCTTCATCCACAAAATCTGAGCACAACAACGTCCTGCGGCGATATACTCAGCCTCAGTTGTTGATAATGCTACTGAATTTTGTTTCTTGCTAAACCAAGAGACTAAGACCTTTCCTAAGAAATGACATGTGCCACTTGTACTTTTACGGACCACTTTGCATCCAGCAAAATCCGCATCCGAGTAACCTATAAGGTCAAAGAATTTGGTTTTGGGATACCATAAGCCAACTGTAGAAGTTCCTTTAAGGTATCAGAAGATACGCTTAACGGCACTAAGATGTGATTCCTTAGGGTCTGCCTGATAACGTGCACATATGCAAACGCTAAACATAATATCAGAGCGACTAGCAGTTAAATATAATAAACTACCAATCATACCTCGATACTTACGCTGATCGACAGGTTTGCCACTTTCATCAGCATCAAGCTTTGTAGATGTAGCCATAGGCGTCCCGATTGGCTTTACATTCTCGAAGTCGTACTTTTTCAGTATGTCCTTCGTGTACTTAGCTTGGTTGATGAATGTTCCGTTCGAGTGTTATTTGATTTGCAGTCCTAGGAAGAAGTTCAGCTCTTCCATCATACTCATCTCAAATTCACTCTGCATACACTTGGCAAAATCTTGACAGAGTTTTTCATTAGTAGAACCAAATATAATGTCATCTACATAGATTTGCACTAGAAGTATATCATCATTCATAGATTTTATAAATAAAGTAGTATCAATCTTTCCTTTCGAAAATCCATTATCAAGTAAGAAGGCACTTAGGCGTTCATAGCAAGCACGAGGTGCTTGTTTGAGTCCATAAAGTGCTTTCTTAAGCTTGAAGACGTGATCAGGTTTTTGAAAATCTTCAAAACCAGGAGGTTGCTTCACAAAAACCTCTTCTTTCAAAAATCTATTTAAAAATGCGCTTTTCACGTCCATTTGAAAAAGTTTAAAATCATTAAAACATGCAAATGCGCAAAACATGCGGATGGCTTCTAGTCTAGCAACAGGAGCATAGGTCTTATCATAATCAATTCCTTCTTCTTGATTATAACCTTGTGCAACTAGACGTGCTTTGTTACGTAGAACTTGTCCATCTTCACTGAGTTTATTTCGGAACACCCATTTGGTACCAATTATCGATTGACCAATTGGTTTAGGAACAAGTTCCCAAACTTGGTTTCTCTCAAATTGATTAAGTTCCTCTTGCATGGCAGAAATCCAAAACTCATCAGAAAAAGCCTCTTCTACGTTCTTAGGTTCTATTTGTGAAATAAATGCTACATTTGCTGCTAATTCAGAATCTTTAAGAGATGAACGTGTACTTACACCTTTGGATACATCACCTATAATGAGAGTTTCTGGATGATCTGGCTTGAATCTCAATGATTCAAATCTTTGGGCCATATCCTTCACAAGGCTTTTCTCAGTTCCTGCATCTTCGGAACTTTTATCAGTCCTTGCCTCTTGGGTCAGATCTTTCTCAGAACTCTTCCTAGTCTTTTTAGGTGCATCTTCATCATCACTGTCGCTAGATCTGTGACTATTCAACTCATCAAAGGTAACATTAATACTTTCTTCAACGATCATAGATCTTTTATTAAAAATTCTATATCCCTTACTCTTAGCAGCATATCCGAGAAATATCCCGTCATCTGCATTGGAGTCGAACTTTCCCAAGTTATCTTTGGTGTTCAGGATAAAACAGCGACAACTAAAAACTTAAAAAAAATAAAAAAATGTTTGGAATTCTTCCAAACCAAAGCTCATATGGTGTTTTCTTCGAGATTGGTCGAATTAACACCCTATTTAAAACATGACAGGCTGTACTAACAGCTTCTGCCCAAAAGTATTTAGGAAGATTATATTGATTCAGCATGACTCTAGCCATTTCGCTTAGAGTACGGTTCTTCCGCTCCACAACACCATTCTGTTGGGGAGTTCTAGGACAAGAAAATTCGTGGTAATATCCACTATCATCACAAAACTTTTTGAAGTCAGAATTTTCGAATTCGCCACCATGATCACTTCGGATACGAGTAATCATGAAGCCTTTTTCGTTTTGTACCTTTTTACAAAATATCTGAAATTCAAAAATAGCATCACTTTTGTTTGATAAAAAGTAAACCCAAGTAAATCGAGAGAAATCATCAACAGTAACAAAAGCATAGAGCTTACCGCCAAGACTAGCGACTCTACTAGGACCAAATAAATCCATATGAATCAACTGCAAAGGTCTCGAAGTACTTACAGCGTTGATGGATTTAAAAGTAGACCTATGTGCTTTGTTCTTTTCACAGTCTGCACATACCATATCTCTCTTGAATGGAATTTCAGGGAGTCCTTTTACCAACTTCTTTGTATTCAGACGTGAGATAGTATCCATGTTTGCATATCCTAGTCTCATGTGCCATAGCCAGCTTTCATCTTGATTGGCTACTAGGTATCTTCCTGCATTATTAGTATTCTCCAAAAAGAAAACATAAATGTTGTCCTCTCTAATCCCTTTATATACGGGATCACCAGATGACATATCATATATGGTACATTTATCTTTCACAAAATTGATACCATAACCATTATCTGCCAAATGACTTATGCTCAATAGGTTATGTTTCAATTCAGTTACTAGACAAACATCCTTTATTATTGGATAAGGAGAAATACCTACAGTACCATTACCTATTATATCACCTCTTAAGTTGTTTCCGAAGGAGACGTATCCTTCTTTCTTCATCGATAGCGTAGCGAATAAGGATGCATCACCAGTCATGTGTCGCGAACATCCGCTATCGAGAATCCATTTGCTTTTAGCATGAGAGGGTTGAAGGTCCACCTTTTCAAATGCCATGAGACAAACATTTGCATTGTTGCAGGGTCTGTCTTCTTCTTCTGAGTCACTGGCATCGCTTTCGTGCCAGATGCTTGTGTTGGCATACTTTCGACCAGATGTAGCTTTTCTGCTTGATCTTGATCTATCGTATGGACTGCTTTTCTTGGTGGTTGGACAGTCCTTCTTCATATGCCCTGATTTCTTGCATCCAAAGCATATAGTTTCATCTTCGTTGCTTTCTTGGACGTCTTTCTTCTTTCTGCTTGTGAACTTTAGATATTTCTTGAAGTTCCTCACAAGTAGGGCTCTTTCATCACCACTTGACGATTCTTCATCGAAATCGTTGTATGTTGATTTTCTTGCTTGGGCTTTGAAGGCAATAGTTTTCTCCTTTGGTGTTTCTTCTTCAAAATCTTGCAAGTCGAGTTCATGGGTCATGAGTTTGCCCATCAGCGTTTCCAGAGTCATAGTGGTGAGATCGTTTTCTTCAATGATTGCTGTGGCTTTTGGATTCCAGTTCTTTGTTAGAGCCCGCAGCACTTTCCTGATCTTCTCGTGATCACTGTAATCCTTACCAAGAGATTGTAGAGGATTAGTTATATCAAGGAAACGAGTAAACATCTGTTTAGTTGACTCACCGGGTTTTATCTTAAAAGATTCATACTCCTGTGTCAGTCTACTAATTTTGGATTCCTTTACTTGGAAAGTCCCTTCATGGGTTACCTCAAGCAGTTTCCAAATTTCGTGAGACGTCTTACAGGTTGAAACTCTGTTGAACTCGATTTTGTCAATTGCACAGAATAGTGCATTGATGGCACGAGCATCTAGGCTTGCTTTAGCCTTTTCTGCTTCAGTGTACTTATCATGGGACTTTTCAACCAGCTGGCCTTCAACCACTGTTGGGGCTGGTTTCTTATAACCATCAATGACTATTGACCATAGATCAAAGTCAAGAGACTTTAGAAAGAAAGTCATCCGTGTTTTCTAGTATGTGTAATTTGTTCTATCAAATAGGGGAGGTCTATTTGTGGATTGCCCTTCACCGTTGAATATAGATTTTACGGCTGTCATATATATACTCTCTAAGGTATGTTATATAAAAATATAACCTGCTCTGATACCAATTGTAGGACCGTTGAGCACCTCTAGAGGGGGGTGAATAGAGTGTGTGTGTGCAGCGGAATATAATCACCAATAAAAAATTTAAACTATGGCAGATATATAAGAGACAGTAAATAGAGATAGAGAATTCAAACTTAGTAACACAGCGATATATACTGGTATCCCTCTGAGAGGACTAATCCAGTCTCGAGTACTCTTGCTCGATGTTAATCCACTATGGCACAAGCTTTAACTGAGAGCTTGCAGTCTCTTACAATACCGTGCTTGGTGACGAATGCACGACCAGCTCCACAACACACACCGTGCTTGGTGACGAGCGCTCGACCAGCTCCACAATAGAAAAAGTTGTTAAAACTTGGAACGACCTCTTTACAACTCTTGAGTAACCAAAAGACTCTAAATCAACTTTGATAGTACTGGCTTTTGGCTAAGAGATGTATAGGTGAGATTTGAAAATCTTAGATCGTTTGAAAACACTTAAGTAATAGAGAAGAGAGAATGAAGAATGAATTGATGATTTGAAATGAAAAGTTCTTCTCTATTTATAGGTGTTTTCTCCAACCGAACTCGGCCAGAACTCGGACAGAGTTCGGATGCAAATATCTCGCAAAGAGACGTTGCTCACTGATTTGGAGGCAACAGAAGTTTGAATAACTTTTGACCGAACTCGGTCAGAGTTCGGACCGAACTCGGGCCGAACTCGGTTACGAGTTCTGTCAGGAGATATTTGAAAATCATTTGCAAAAACAGTTTTCAATAATGTTTTTGGTTATTTGTAAAATCATTTTGAAAGACTATTTTTGAAATATGTTTTTGAAATATTTGTAACCGAAAATACGAATGGTAAATAGGTAGGCTTTTGGAATGTGGACAGTTTTAACCCTAAGCCAGTATTACCACAATTGATTTTACAGAATAAATCCTAGACTCAATAAAATATAAAATATAGAATAAAATGAGAAATGAGTCTCCAGAAGATTTGATGATGTTGACGCTTTGATTGAAGCGGTACAGCATCCGTTGAATATGATTTCATGAATCCTGAAATGATTAGCAGTATTTTCTATATTTTGTGTATTGACTAAAAGTGTATGTTGATTATCGAAATCGGGTGTGACCATGGAATGGGCCAACATGGCTGACCTCCTTCGTCTCGTCCCTCTACTTCAAAACTCAATATGTGAAGTAAATGAATGCTTGTCATAATAGTATAGAATCAAAGAAATCGTGGCACGATTCTTCACGAAACACTTGCTATCAAACTGTCGGTTTTGAAAATGGAAAATGTGTTTCTTACGCAAATCCACTTAGCCTATGCAAAACAATGAATGAATCGATTAACGTTTATCACAACGATACGGTCAAGTAAGCAAATCAACTAAGTCCAAAGGAAAACGGTCATTGGACAACTTGTCGACAAGGTGAAGTTTCCTCGAACGGTTGCCTAGGCCAAGGGACCGATTCGGCCCGGGAGGGACGAGTGTAGCAGCGCCAACCCTTCATCGGCACGAGTTATGCGGGCACTTTCGCATAGGGCTCGCTATCCGACGCAAAAGGGGCGTCGTCTAACAAAATGCTATAGTCCGCGAGTCACTACTTAACAGGTGCACGGGACACGGAAGGAACATGATAGTTGCTTAATGATATTCAATTTCATATGCTTGCCTCAAAACATGTTAACATGCAAATTGAACAGGATGGTTAGAAAGATCGTTGAAATAGCTAGCTAACATGTTTACGAAAATTCTTGAATCAAATACAGAGCTTGGATTTAATTAGCCATTCGCCAGTACATGTGTTTCGTGCTGATCCTCGCTCTTTGTAGGTCCCGCGAACCAGGAAGGTCGCGCCAGCTAGCTCGGCGGCGTTCGTGACTTTTGAAGATTCGGCCGTACGTCGAAGACTTACTCTGCGACTCCACTTTTGAAGGCTCTCGACAGTCCAAGGAAAATGACTCAGCGTCCCTCCCATCCAGGTCAATGGAGTACTTGTGTATATTGAGGGATGTGTGCAATGTATGGAACGGCTATCTCATCGGCACTCTTTTGTAATCGAGTCATGTTGTAGCCCGTACGGCAGTGAGTCTTGTATCGGAGTCTGTAAAAGATGTTCATTATCAATAAAGATCAAGTTTCCTTTACTTATGGTGTGTATCAATTTGTCTGCGTACTCTCTTAGATCTCGTGTCTCGGATTACCTTATGACTAGGCCTTGTGCGATCGCAAATTATGTTCGCACGGCATCACGCCTGGGGGACGACTATCGATTCGACGGAATCGAGGCGTGACACTATGCGGCACTATACAGTACCCTTATGCGACTGGACACTATGCGGCACTATGCAGCACCCTTATGCGGCTGGACACTATGCTGTACCCTTATGCGGCTGGACACTATGCGATACTATACAGCACCCTTATACGGCTGGATACTATGTGGCACTATGCAGCACCCTTATGCGGCTGGACACTATGCGGCACTATTCATCATCCCTGCCAAAATCAGCACAGATGAACATAGAAATGGCCAAAAATACTTTTGGCCATAACTTCCTCAAAACAAGTCGAAATCTAACTTTTCAAAGGTCTATTTTGGGTAAAATCGAATTCTCTACAACATGGAACAATCAAAACATAAAAATAATAAAGTTCAATAGATCAAAACCCAAAAAAATCAAAAATAATATAAACTTAGATCTACGAGAAAATATCCATCAAAATGGAAAATGCCAAGTTCTAAAGTATCTTAGAATCAAGTAAGGAAGAGAATGGAACAATAAAACTTGAGATCCATCATGAAGCAAGTTTGCACTTGCCTAAGCTCTCTCTCTCTCTCTTCCTGGTAGGTGTAGAAGTAAATGTAGAGAAGAAGAAGAGTAATGAAGAGAGAGAATGAGGGAATGGATTAATAAAGGATCATGGTGGTGGTAGGTAGGGGTTCTCCCCTTGGTTCATGATGAACCAAGGCAACCCAATCCTAGCTGAACCAACCCAAAATAAACTGAGCCAAGCCAAGAGATATGCGATACAAGATAAAATACGTACACGTATTCTAAGATACGTAATACGAACTACAGGCATTACAATCATGTAGAATGTATTATAAACTTTATTTATAATATCTTGGATACATTGTAACCTGTGTTGCTCTAAATAGGACTCAGTTACTCCTGTACGAACATCTATTCTTATCAGTCGTTCAGGATATCAGGTGAGTACATTCTCTGATCGTTTCATACTTGCTAGGACTTATTTCATGCTCTAGACTACTTTACTTGATGCTGACACTTGTTATCACAGATTAGTACTATATGGATCTTTTCATGCGATGTTATCCCCTCAGCGGATACATCGGGTATTTTATATTCGTGTACTTTATCATGAGCATCGTGTACTTCTTGTATTTGTGATATTCGTGTACAAATCGTGTGCTCTCATGTACTCTCATGTGGTCACATGATCTTCTTGTGCAAACTAATCATTATGTACGTAACATAACTTGAATAGATCCTTGTGTATTGATTGGGGACGATGGAGTAGAAGTGGTTATGTGATTATTCCTTAGTTTACTCGTGTACAAACTCTATAACTTAGTCGTGTACAACATCAAGACGATTACATAACCATCTTGTGTTCTAAATCACTTATAGTCACTTACAGTTCTTATATATATATATATATATATATATATATATATATATATATATATATATATATATATATATATATATATATATATCTTATTTTTCAAATATCTCTCTTACTACTCATGTACATCTCTTACACCACTTCATGTATATTATTCTATTGCTTATTTTACATTTCCTTTCTTGATATGAACTGCGTGAGAGTTATGTATTCGCTCATGTCCTGACTTGACCTGTTAAAAATATTATAGATGATATTGAGGATTTCTAAACAACCTACTATGGAACCCATATAGACGACACTTTTGAGTTGGATCCTCAGGAGAATCCAGCTCTAGCTGAGGACATCATCCCTATTGCCTAGGCTAGATTATTAGGCTACTTATCTTATTTTATTATGTTATTTGTGTTTGACTTTTGAGTTGTATTATTCTAGATGTTGAGATGTTAGTGTTGTTTAGACACTTGGACTTATTTTCTTCTGTTTGTACTTCTCTTTGAGATTTCATATCTATCTTATCGTGCCTTTTTCTACCTCTAGTTTTGTGATTGAGTTGTATCTTCTGAGATTGTGCTCCATTCGGAGAGTATATTATATTTGTGTTTAGTTGTGGTTGTGACCTAGAACAACGTTCTACCGCCGACACTACGGCGTAGGCTGGACGTACCCACTTTTCATGCCCCGGCCTACACTGGGTACGGATCATGTCAAGCTAGCTAATAGAGACCTCCTCTACACAAGGAGAGTGCAATAAAATTGATTTGGATGAATTTGGAGGTGATTTGATGAAAGGAGGCAAATTTGGGGAAGAAGACAAATTTAGGGCTAGGTTTTCAATGAAAGAGGCAATAGGGGGCTAATGATTACTTATATAGGTGGGGGGATGCATCCTTGGCCGCCCATGGGTGATTCTAGGGTTAGGGTTAGGTCCAATTTAGTTTAAAGGCCTTCTCAAGTTGTAAATCAAGCCTTTTAGGAAAAGGCCCAAACTAGACTAAGGTTTCATCAAATATTTTGCTTCTAACTTAGTATCTAGATATTTTAGAACTTAGTTAACTAGTTGAATTCTACTAACTAAGTTTCTAGGGTCATGATCAACATCTAGATTAGATAATTCTAAGGTTAGACCTAATATAACACTTAGCACATTATTAATTAAATAAAATTCAAAAATAATCCAATATTCATAAATTACTAAAATATCCTTATATTCTGGAAAAGTGATAGTGACACTATGCACAACTAAAGAGGTTAGCAGGGGCTGCGCATAGATTGGTTATGCATCAGACAACACCTTCATTGCCCCAATATCTTCAGCAACATTGGGGCATGAAGCATGAGCCTTGGAAAGCCAAGTCTTGTGAGACTTCTTTGGCTTTGATGTGCGTGGAGTAGGACATGAGTTATCCCTCGATAGCATTTCCTCGAAAGTTTATTGGTTGGATTGCACGACCAACGTTCGTTGTATGGTTCCAAGCTTTGCGACGTCGAGTGCGCCACTGCCTTCTCGTTAGAGAAGAAGGTACTGTTCCCTAGCAGAGTCACCATTTTTGTAGATATCATAAAAAGTTTAACAACTTTATTTCAAATTACAAAAAATACAAAACAATCCTAACAATGGAATTCTAAGTACAAGAATCCTGAAAAGTGTGGCGTTGGAGATCAAGTCTACGATGGACTTCTATACTCTGTTGACGATTCGAAAGCAAAGGGTGGAAAACTTGCTAACTCTGGCTTACGGACACAAACATGCAATAAGGAGGCTCAACATTTGGAGCTCGTAATAACACACATAGCTTTCGGTGATTTGGGAAGCACAAGTCTCAGTTATTTATAACCATTCGCACTGTAATTACTATGCACACATATAACTCAAAAATATACTATTCTTTTTCCTACACGCAAAAGAATTTTCATGTGCATAGTATTCATATAATAACTCTAGCATATGAAGTGGATCTGAACATATGCACACATCATGGTCTACCCGACACGTGGCATGCGTTACAACGATTCAAAAACCTCCATTAATGTGGTTGTTATCAACTGAAATGTATGCACATTAAATATAGATTAAATGCACATAATCTTCTCGTATTCGTAACTATCACTTCCAGCCGCACATGATGACGAGAGAGAACTTCAAGGATTTCATCCTTAACCGTATAGATGCTTGCCGCATAATGTCACATCGTGTTGCTCTGTTGTATACAGATGAAGCGTAATGATTACCACTACCAGAGTAAGTCATTTTAGCGATGCCTAAAGACGTCGCTAAAACGCCTAAAGACGTCGCTAAACCAGTTTAGCGACGTATTTAGCGACGTCTTTCTCTTGTCGCGAAAACCTTAGTCGACGTTTGGGAAGACGTCACTGATCGTTGCCAACACCGACGTTTACCGACGCAAGGATACGTCGGTAATAATATCGACGTTTATCGTCGTTTCGTCGATGAAACAGCGACGTTTATGATGTCGCTATACGTCGATATTCCCTGGAAAAATTATCGACGTTTTTGATGTCGCTATGCGTCGGTATATAGTATCGACGTTTTGTGATGTCGCTATACGTCGATATATCCTGGGAAAATGAGGTAAAATCTTGGGATATTTACCGACGTATAGCGACATTTACCGACGCATACCGATGAAACAGACGTCGCTATACGTCGGTAGCCTGGCAATATATGCCAGTTTAGCGACGTCTACCGACGCAATGTGCCGTCGGAAAGCATCGGTAAACGTCGGTAGACGTCGCTAAATTTGAAAAAAAATTGCAGTATGCAGTTTTCTCCACAGAATCATTTTCTTCCTGCAGTTTAATCTGAAACACAATACACAAGCACATTTTATCCCTGGGTTTGCCGACCCCTTCGGTGGAACAACAACACCGGTAAATTAACATCCAAATGAAACGAATAACAACATAAAATAACCAAAGTCCACACAAAATATATAAACCAATATCCAAATTGTCATGGGTCTACACAATCAATTACCAATGTATCTATGCAACCAACAAACAAGTGTCACAAACAAATACAAAGAAAAACAAGTACTCAAACACTCAATAAAAACAGTCCTAACTCGGACTACTGGGATCTGGAGCAGGAGGGGGCACGCCGCGACGAAGGGCTAAGAAAAGCTCATAGTCCTCCTGTAAAATCGACACCGATGAAGGAGGTAGTGACGTCGATGTAGTCGGTGCCGATGAAGAAGGCAGTGGCGCCGGCAGAGTCGACGATGATGAAGGCGCACCCGAAGGACGATAACGCTCCAACGCTGCAAGTCGTTGGTGGTATGGATCCATGGTAGATAACATTCTATCACTGTTATCAGCCACCGAATCCTGCACCAATCTCAGCCTCTAGCCCATGGTCATCTGTGATGCCTGCAGATCTAATACGCTGCGCTCCGTCGACGCTCTAAGATCGGTGATGCTCCGCTCTGTCCGCTCAGTCACATGCCGGAGCTCCATAATGCTACGGTCGAGCGCATCCAATCGTGCTATAAGCGCAGGCTTATCCCACTGGTGCTGAGACTGGTCCTGAATCCGTCATAGCAGCTCGTCTCGGAGAGACTCCATCATCTGGTAGACTCGGGCAGACTCCTGGGACGGCTGTGGACCATGCACACTAGCGGGGGATGCCCTAAAGGACTGGCTCGCAACTAGGGTGCCATAGGATCCCGTACCGTAGTACGTACCCCTACGGAGGCCACCAGCGGCAGGTCATCCACAGCTCGTCCACCGAAGGAGCTTGAGTGGGCTGCGAGGAAGTACCGGCCTCTCCCACAATAGGTGCACTAGCAGTCACCCGGTCCCGAAGCCTCTGATACTCGGCCTAGAAAGTATGGATGGTACTCTATGATTTCTAATTTCTAATTAATTACTTATTATTACTAACTACATGAATATTTATTTGCATGCATATTTACTAAGTTATATTAAAATTAACACAAAGTATTATAATTAACAAATAGTATTGTAATACTTACATAGGCAAGCTGGGCCCTCTCGTCAATAAGGCCTTCGCCCTTCCGATGGGTGGCCAGGAAGACGGTCACTATGTCGGCGTTACCGACCTTCCTTACCTATAATTAAATATATTATCTTAGTAATAATTTATCGGATTTGTATTAAAATAATATTTCTGAAAGAAAAATACATAGCAGACGACGAAAATGTTTCGTCATTGGAATCGACCCACCGCACCACTTCGAGGCATGCTGCCTAGCCGCCTTGGCCTTCTCGGACTTTTCCTTGTACCTTGGCTCGTTGAATCGAGCCTTCATTGCATTCCACTGATCAGGGTGATCCAACCTTGGATCGGCTTTCCGGCATGATCACGAGCCTTCTGATCATTGATAGCGTCGCGGATCAGCTTAGCAGCGACAGCAGAAAACATCTCCTCGATCAGCTCGACCCGGTACGGTGGATAGAAAAACATATCCTAGAAGAGTACGCAAACCAAATATTTTTCAGTAATATATAATATGCATAAATCAAATGATTCATGTTAAAAGCAAATCTATTTTAACCTTGAAGCGCGCAAATCAGTAGGCCTTCCTATCGTCCGGAGCATCCGAGTAGTTTATCCAAGGACCCCCATAATTTTGCCTCAGGAGCTGGCCTAGGCATCTCTATACCAACGGGGGACGATATCTATACAGACATATTATATTAATGAGAAAAGTTAATTTATGATAAACACGGAAAAAATGATAAACCAAAATACTTACTTTGTACTGTCGGCCCAGATCTCCGTCCTCGTCTCCTCCGGAGGTGCGCAGGCATCATCTGTCTGATACTGGTCGGCTGTCGGTGCAGCCTCCTCCATCTGCTCATCTGTCTCCATCGTCGTATCAGTAGGAGGAACGCTACTCTCTGGAGCAGTCTCAAGCCTGGAACTACTCATCCCAGGAGATACGCCACGTAGCATCGTGGTGGGCGGCACTACTGTCCGATACACAGGAGTACTGGGCGACGAGGATCCAGAGCCGGTACCAGTAGGAGGTACCGAAGAAGAACCCCATCCTCTAGCAGTACCACCAGTAGGTACCGAAGGAGTATCCTGTCCTCTGCCAGTATCAGTACCCCGTGCCCCATGTCGGGAAGTGCAAAACGATCTATGACGACCTGTCATGCCTGATAACAACATATGATGAGATACAACAAAGACAACAAATAATAGAGACTAGAAATATGAAAGTGCAACAAAGACAAGATAATAACCAAGACAACATATGATGATACATTTTACAAGAAACATCTAAGTCCAGATAGTATATTTTACAAGAAACATCTAAGTTCAGATAGTACATTCAGATAATAACCAAGACTAGATAATAACCAACTCTACATAATAAAAAAATGAAAGTACGTCTCTCTCAATCATCTTCAGCTTTTTCGTCAACATCAAAAGTATCTCTAGCTTTAGTCTTGCATACTGCCCACCAGTCAGACTTCGTTGCTCCCCGTCTCGGATAAGATGTGAAGTACACGAGCTGAGCTTGAGTTGCTAGGACAAATGGTTCGTAGCCTTGATATATACGCTTGTAGTTTATATCCACAAGACCATGCTTGTCAATTTTTCAACCTTGATTTTCAGTCGGATCGAACCATTCACACTTGAACAACACGATCTTTGCAGGTTCTCTGTCATAATTATACGTCAACTCCACAATCTCTCGTAAGATGCCAAAGAAATCATTTCCTGGATCGACGTCTTTGTAGTTCGAAGATTTGATACACAAACAACTGTTTTTCGTGGAATCAAGATCCAGGAAGCTGTCTCTGATCGGAGCATTTGTCAACTTGAACCAAAAGCCATTGACACAGTAACTTGGTCATATTTTAACCAAAGTAATTGGTCCCTTGGCAAGAGTTCTAATTAATTTAATCTCGGGTGAAATTAGACGATAGACCTGAATACCAAAGAAGAGATAGTAAGTTATTTATTGTGCAGTTACATTAAAAGAGGCCAGTAATTACCGGGGTGCTTACATATTCGCTCAACCAAGAAGGAAAATGACGTCTCATTTCTTGTTCTAATGCTTCGTCTGTTAGGTAGGGTCTAACCGACCTCAACTCAGCATTATATGTGCTGAAAAACAACGAAGCAACCGCCGATTAGTACAATAATATTAGCTTATACTATTACATTGAGATGACATAAACTCATCATTAATTACTTATCCCTCTAGCTTCTCCACTTCATCCTCGTCGCAATTGAGTAATACATACAACTGAGCAGCTCTTAGCTCTTCGTCATTCAAATAACTCTTCTTCATTTTCCCCGAAGGCTTTCCGGACGCATTGAATACTTTCAATATTCCATCATGAGATTCTTGATAACCGTCGTCGTTTCTCGGAGCCCTCGTTCTATTCGTAGCAACATGAGGTTTGAAATACGTCGAGCAGAAATTTGTAATCTTCTCGAGAATATAGGCTTCATAAATAGAACCCTCGACCCGAGACTTGTTTTTTACCTTCCTCTTTAGGTGGTTCAAATGTAGCTCAAACGGGTACATCCACCGATAACCAACAGGGCCACCAACACATGCCTCATAGGAAAGATGAATTAGCAAATGCTCTATGGAGTCGAAGAATCCAGGAGAAAATACCTTCTCGAGCTTGTACAGTATTACCGCAATATCGTTCTCCTGCTTTTCTAGACTATCAACGAGCAACTTACTAGAACAAAGATGTCTGAAGAATATGCTAAGCTCGGTCAATGGATCCCAAACAACCGGGGGTAAGAATTCCCGAAATGCAATCAAAATTAACCTCTCCATGAATACGTGACAATCATGGCTCTTCATACATGTTAGTTTGTTCTCCTTGAGGTCGACGCATCTTCTCAAGTTTGAAACATACCCGTCTGGAAATTTCAGACCTTGAATCCACCTACAAAGTCTCACTTTATCCTCTTTCTCCAGTGAGAAAATTGCCCTTACTAATGATGCTCTTAGGTAACATATTTAACAGATGAGATTTTTATGTTACACTTACGCATTTATAGCTATAAACTGCTTGAGCAACAACATATAGGTATGGGAATCGGTATCGGACTATTCCTATGAGTATTGGTATCAGCGATATCGGTAGCAGACTTACTAGCTAGGGTTTTGGTCAAACTCTAGTCCACAAGTTCAATTAGCCTATTGGCTTCATTTCTAGGTAATCCTATAGATATCTCAGGGTATAGGCTAAGGTATACTAGGTCAAGCACATATGTATACCATATATATACAATAACATATATATATATATATATATATATATATATATATATATATATATATATATATATATATATATATATGTTGGCCCAATGGTTGTATCATATTTTTGAATATGGTTAATATGTTAATTTTTAGTATTTCATTATTACTAATCTTTATAATATCGCTATAGCATTTCTACTTATACTTATACCTTTGGTGATATGTGTCTATTGGTTTACATATTAGTGATATGATCTTTCTATCTTAAATTTAATCGGGTTGCCAAAATCAAAACTATATTTTTGATTGTGGTTATTCAATTAAGTTTAATCACTATGATATCACTAACATTTATGCTATCACCTTAGCACTTATACTTAAACTCGGCATTGTCCTAATGTGCATTAAACTTATCACACTTGCTACTATGTATATTGCTTTGTTCGTCTAATATGTACATGTAGAAAAGCAATAAGCAAGATCAATATGGACATATGTAATGAAAAAATTATGGTGGGCCAAAGACGACGGATCCCACAAGATTTCTCTGAACCACCCGACGATATCTCCGGAGCCACGCACTCGGGGGTTTCGCTGCCCGGTCAGCGAACGGGGGTCGAGGGGGCAGCGCCCCTCGTCGGGGGTTCGGGGGCGAAGCCCTCGAAAGGTATCCAGTTTTCACAAACTGGATATCTTTGGACAGCTGCCGCCAAGAAAAAAAGCCAGCACCTATCAAAGGAAGAAGCCAAGCCATGCCATCATCATTTCAAGACTCTGAAGAAGCCTGCACCTGCCTAAATATATCTGGAGTCTGTAATGAGTTTTAGGAATAATTGTAAACACAAGAAATGGATGGCAAAATCGAAAGCTAGGGTAGAAACTAGCCCAGGATCATTTTCGGATGAAAACCGGCATACCGACGGTATACCGGTCTATATCGACGGTATACCGATTTGTTCACAGAAAGTTTTATGTCTACAAAATCGGCATACCGACGGTATACCGGTTCATACCGACGGTATACCAGTTTAGTAACGTTGAAATTCCAATGGTCGAATTTCGAGCATTTAATGATTCCAACGGCTATATTTCTAGCCGTTGTAATTCCAGACCAGAATACCGACGGTATACCGGTCCATACCGACGGTATACCGGTTGCTGTCTGAAAAGTTGCCTTTGAGCTCTTTTTAATGCTTTGGTTGTAAATAGCCTTGAACCCCTTCATTCAAGGTTGATGCTTTGAGCCTAAAAATTTCTAAAACTATAAAAGCCTATCCACAAACAACTCTACAAAGCTTTTATTTGTCATCCACAAATTGTGTTAGAGTTATTGAGTTGAAAAGTAAGATCTTCATCTTATTGTATAAGGAGATCAAAACCTATTGTAAAAGGTTGAAGTTGGAGAGTCTTCGTATCCAAACTCTCGGTTGAAGTTGGAGAGTCTTCGTATCCAAACTCTCGGTTGAAGTCGGAGAGGCCTTCGGATTAAAGCTCTCGTGTAAGAAGTTGGCGAGTTCTTCGGATCCAAACTCGTGTGTAACTATTTACTCAAATAATGGATTAAATCCGGAGAGAGTTCCGGGACTGGAGTGCCTCTTGGGAGGATACCAGGATATATCGTGTGTCGGTATTGTTATTGCTTCTTCTCTTGCACTTATTTTTTAAATTGCCCATTAGCTTGTGCTAAGTGCTTGATTAGTTAGTTTGACCCTATTCACTCCCCACTAGGGTTCCTACAATATATATATATATATATATATATATATATATATATATATATATATATATATATATATATATATATATATCCTCTCATAAATATAGTATAACTCATATCCCAACATACCCTCTCATATATGCAAGCTTACTTATATACATAACTCAACTGAACCTATCTCAGAAAACTAAACCAAGGCAAACATCCATATGTATCAATGCATATGCTAACCCACACATAACATGAAATCTGAACTCACTGCACTTAGACAACACACGCATGAGAAAATACCTACATATACATCATCCTATATATGACAGTAAACAATACCTACATATACTATATTTATGAAACTGTAAACCCAAATTTATCCCAAACTGGTATGTAAACCCACAAACTGAACTGAACTACAACCCAAGCTAACTCAGAGTCTCACAAACTCAACCTGGGAATCAAACTCAAAAGCAAACCCTAACTCAAAACTTACCCAAACTCCCAAATAACATACAACATTCAATTATATAGCCTATTTATATAAATACATACACATACATATATATGTTTAATATCACCAATACAGAAATAATGTAAGAATTGTATCAGTCATGATCAGGACTAACATTTAGGTTAGGGTTTACCTAGTCGAGGTCGGAGGAACGGGTCGTCGAGGGGGCAGGGGGTCGCTGGTGGGGAGCTGGAGATGAGGGTGAGCGGGGTCGCCGGTGGGAGCAGGGTCGCCGAGCGGGGTCGCGAAGGGTCGGGGGCCGAGGGGGGAGGGTCGCCGAGGGGGGAGGGGGTCGCCGGAGGCCGAGGGGGGAGGGGGTCGCCGGAGGCCGAGGGGGGAGGGTCGCCGAGGGGGAGCGCGCTTTCGTTTGGGAAAATTTCGATCGAAAAATAATGGGGTGGAATAAAAACTGAAAGCCCTCTACTTTCAATTTAGCGACGTCACACCTATATGTCGGTAAATGTCGCTAATATTAATGAAATTAGCAACGTTACAGTAGTTACGTCGGTAAACGTCGCTAATATTAGTGATATTAGCGACGTTCGCCGACTTATCCGTGACGTATGTTTTCTTATACACAAAAAAGTCGCAAAACGTCGCCGATCGTCGGTAATAGTGACGTATTGCGACGTTTATAGAATACGTCGCTAATTCCTTAAACATTAGCGACGTTTTAATAAAACGTTCGCTAATATGACTTATTCTAGTAGTGTACGCTGACGCAAGTGATGACGTTTTGTATGTAATCGTCGTCTGAACGCATTACAAAGCGGCACAGCTTTTAATGCATTGTAAGACCGGATTATGCGGTTAACCTATATGCATCTAGGCTTTTGCCGTATGATCTACTGTCTATGCTTCCTCAGAATCATCGTCTTCGGCGTATAGCTTCTAGCGCATAGCGCATGAACTTCTTTTGAAGATTACCAAAGTTTACTGACTTTGGTCTTTAGTGCGCATAGGGTTAGTTGCATAATAAAGGCGTATTCAGTATGTGGAATAAGTAGCTCGACGCATAGCTATCATGCTCATGAACATGGAATTTTGCATGCTTCTACAAGTTTAAAATTGAATGCACAATTTTTGCAATCTGTGCGCGATCAGCGCAATTAGCACAGCCCGTGCATACGCACATATGCACTTACTCACATACTCGCATAAGCAAATACATGCATAGCCGCATATTCGTATAGTCGCCCATGCCGCTCATGTCGTGCATATGCGTACAACGCACTCGTGCACCTGTTGCAATCATGTAGCAACCATGCAGGCAACAACGTAGGCAACTTGCGCATAAAACGAGTGCAGGAGCGCAATAATGCGCACAAGCGCCATCTTGCGTCCGTTGCGTACGTACGAAGTGCGCCATCAAAGCGTCACTATGCGCCTTTCGCCCTTCGCCTAAGTCCGAGCCGCTAATCCCCTTCAGGTCGCTCAGCCTCACCACCTTCAGCTTTCCCCTCTCTATCATCTCCCCGTGCTCCACCTGCACCACGGACATCTACCTATGCAAACCCCCATGCGGACGGCCAGCTTGTTTGCATCCCGGACCGTGGACAGAACACGACCAACGACCTTTTAACTGTGTCCACAACCTCGACCGGGGGTCGACGACCTCGACCGCCTCGACAACCTCGACCCCTCATGATGACCTCTGGGAGACTGGGGGTCGACTGGTCCCTCCTCGGAGATGTTTGGATCCACCTTTGGAAGGGATACAACTTGACACGTTTAGGTGGCACGCAATTGGACACGAACGGCTATGGACACAGAAAAATATTTTCTAAAAATATTTTACCAAACAAAATCTTCATCTTTTTGTTTTTAAAATTATTTTTAAACTAAAAGTAACCAAACGTAAAGCTTAAAATTTTATACTAAAAAAAATAACTTTATAACTTATATTCAGTAAACTATTTTCAGAATAAAATTTTGGAAAACATATGCAAACGGACCAAACGGATCCTTAGAGCATCATTAGTAGTTGGGACTCTCTAATGCAATTTGGAGCCCAAAATTTCAAAAAAAAAGGTAAATGTAGAATGGGTTGGGTTTGTATGAGAATAGTAGAAAACGATAAAGTGAGCTCCGGTCCCAAAAATTGTGTGGTCAAAAATTAATGTAGGAAAAAAATAATATAAAGTTTAGAATCTAGAAAGTTGGGCTCCAAATTGGAACTTACTATTCTATAAAACGAGTTTCTACAATCTAGAATCTAGAAATTGGGAGGCCCAACCTTTAGCACCCATGGATGGGTTGGGACCAAAATTGTAAAAATTGGAACTAGGAATGAGACTTATTATTCTACAAAATGAGCTCCTACATTCTAAATCTAGAATCTAGAAAATGGGATGGGCGTTACTAATGATGCTCTTAATAATGGTAAAGTTTCGGTCCATTTTCCTCCGACCATACAGGGAAGAGGGAGGACATGTAAAGAACATTGGAAGCAGCTCCCCGGAGCAGTTGGAATACAGGAGGAAATTCCGGACCCCTAAACTCTCAAGTATCCTGTTAAAGTCATCCACGGTCAACGTGTCCGTCACACACGTAGTCGGTGCATCCACGTGCACCATGCTCTTCTCGCACTCACATCCTCACCCGCTACCAACCAGCAGGGACCACCGACGTCCCACGTCGGTAACGGCTAAATTTTCATCGGTCAGCGCCACTGATTTCTGCCACGTGGAGAACAAGCGGGGTTCTAACTGCGGACGCGAAGGCGCGATTCCAATTGGGTTGTGGGTGCTCGGACAGGTCCGTTTGGATCACGCCGTTTGCGAGTATATAAGAGTGTCCTCTCTCTCTCTCTCTCTGTACTATTGTTATTGTTATATATTCTCTAAGAATTTGTACCAATTCTTTTGCGTGTGTGAGCGGGAACGCGCGAGTGAGTGAGCTCCGGAGGATGGCGAGCAGCGGGGACACAGCGACTCCGGAGAAGGTTCCAGTGTCCGACACGGAGGTCGTGTCAGTAGACCTACCGGCACCCGACGGATGGAGGAAGAAGGTTCGATATCGACTCTTTCTAGCTTGAATTCTATGTTTTCTTGTGTTCTTAGCTTGATTATTAGTTATAATTGCAGTTATTTCTGGTTCCGAGCTTTAATCGTTTGTTTGTTTGAGCTCCGATGCATAGGGTTTGTTTGCGGTTGATAGTAGTTGTGAATTAGGTATAGCTAGGGTTTGTTTCCGAGCTTACTAGAATTTGATGGTTTGCGTGGTTTCTGGGTGAAATTTGGGGACCAGGTTTTGGGAATGAGTACATTTTTGTTCACCCCCCAAAGCTATCTTTTTTTTTTTTTGGTGGTGGTTTGGGGGGGGGGGGGGGGGGGGGGGGGGGGGGGGGTTGTTGTTGACAAAAATTACTTCAGGGTTGGGGTTCTGAGAGAAATAGTTGTAATTAAAAATATTAGTAAAAGAAAGTCTTCTTCTTATTGTTTTATTACTTGTTCTTATAATCTCGATACCTATTCCCAACATTTCGAAATGCCGTATCTTACAGGAACTCATGATCATGAGTTCTTAATTTTAAACTCGGCCATTAATTAGCTCATCTTCGTATCAGGATCTATACTTTGGACAATGTTGCCAACATTTTAAATGTGTCCCTAAGAATAGTGAGTTTCAATGCCACAACTCTCCTACTGATAAGGATATCGTACTGCACGAACGAGATTTTCAACACGTGAACTGGCACATGAAGCGTCTCGGACAGGACCCAACATTGCTATTGTGGATTTGAGTTGATATGTTAGCATTAGGTTTATTTTAGTCCCACATTACTTATGGGGGAGTTGATTTCTTTTATTTGTATTTTTAGTCCCACATTGCATGTGGGTTAGTATGTTGCTCTTCGTATGCTATATAGGCTTGCTCTATTAATATTGGAACTTCAAAAAATAATGAATGAAATATTGTGAGAAATTTTTTTCTTGCAATCTATTTTTTTGAGGTTTTTGTGTAAAACCTAATCTCCCCCGGGTATGTGAAACCCTAGGGTAGTCGTCCGTCGAGCGTCCCGACTCTCTCCTCTCTCCAATTCCTCCGCAAAGTCGTCTGCCACCCGATCCAGGAGGTACCAACAGCTCCTTGTTGTCATGCCTCCCGTTCCGCCCTCCTCCGTCGTGCAATAGGTCGTCCGCCGTAAGGCCGTCAACGATCCACCTTCAATTGCAGATTCACCAACAAAACACTCTCCTTCCTATCTAAAGTTATACAAGATACATGTGTACCATTCCAACTCTTCTAGTATTTGTGAAACTACCACTATTAGCATAAGGATGTCTTTAATCTTTTCAACATTCATGACTGTCATTATTTTTGATTGTGAGCGAGCGAATCTGCTTGATAATAGGATTTATATGTGCTAAATCTCGAATATTAAATCAAGAACTAAATTAGAGTACAACTTCATTACATTAATTTTTTGACGTGCAATGAATACAAGATTTGTAATATTTTATTGTGCTTATACTTAAAGAACTATTGGGATCTCGGCCTTGAAACCTTAAAATTCTTTTGCTTAGTTAGTCGTTCTTTATAACGTATCATTGGTTCTTGCTCACTCTGTTGATTTTGACAACCTGCGTAACATAGAGACGTATGTTAGAATTAATCAAAACATGTATTACATCAACTTTTGTATCAGAGCATGGTTTGTGCATTTAGATCATTCTGCATAAAAGGACAAAACCTCTACAAGATATGGTTGGAATTTCATCACATATCCATAGTCCCAAAACAACAGATTGAACTAAATTTAAAATTTATTTAGGCATTGGCCTTAAGGATTTCTTGTGGCAGTGCCTCGGGGTTGCCGACCATACGAAGCTCATTAGGACTTTGAAGGAAACGGTTGTGGTGTGATCTGATACTAGTGAGTCTCGTGCCACTGGAGAGGTCCATTCACTCAATTCGAAAAAGTTTAGGAGCTAATTAAAAAAATGCATTCTAGGTTTTATCATTTTACTTAATTAAAAAAGAGTTGCATTATAGGGTTTAGTATTTCATTTCATTTAATTAAAATAAATTTGTATTTGCATTAACAACAATCATTTAGGTTTAAGTAGTGCATGCCTACACGATTTGGTCATTTATATTTGTTAGGCGAATTTACTATGGATAGTATGAATCCCTAGTTAGTTAGGAAGTTAGAGGCGCTAATTGGACAAATGGGTATCATTGGTCAAGAATGTAGGACTACCAGCAAAGTCTTAATTGAATTCAAAACGAACGCAAGATAGGTTTACTAGAATTAAAAGAGCACGTAGTCGTACCCCACAGGAAAATAACAGAGTGAGAATGCGTAGTCGGACACCTCATAGGGATGAGTATGACTATCAAACTGATTACGACCATGGGGTTTCTCATTCCCTATAATGAAATCAAAACCATCGACCACAACAATATGACCCTGACGAGCAATATTTGAGGAGTATCAAAGTTGAGACGTCGACCTTTGACGTCAAACTCAACCCACAATACTGTTTGGATTGGCTCAAAGGTATGGACCGTTACTTCAAGTAGTATACCTTGACCGAGGAGAGAAGTAAAATTTGTTGTTATGAGATTGACTGGCCAAGTTAGTCAATATTAGTCTAATATCGAATACTTAAGGAAGATAAGAGGTGAGTTGTCCGTGAGAACTTGGGCTGAAATGAAATACCAATTAAAAATCTCCCTCCCTCTTATTACCCCTATTTACTAGATCAGCGGAATCTCCTATGCCAAGGAAATATGTCGGCTAAAGAGTATGTAGCAAAATTTGATGAGTTCATAATAAAGGTGTAGTACTATTGAAAGCGAGCTCTTAAATAAATTCTATCTAGGTTTGGCTTGTGAATAGATTTGAAAACTGAGTTGTTCGTGCGAGACATTGACACGCTAGAGAGAGCTTGTCATAGTTCAAGATCTAGACGAATCTAAACCATATTCGAGTTTTAGGAGTCAAGATTTTCATTAACAAGCTTCACGATCATCAACAAACCAAAAGCCTAATCAAACTATTTCCATCCTAGGCCTAGGTAAATACGAAGGGCAAGAGTGTTGAGAAAGAGTACGTTCAGCACATTGATGAAAACAAAGAATACCTCGAGGAAGAAAATGATGTTGTCTTAGGTTACATAGGGTCTCCTACATTAGCACATTAGCTGCTGTAAGGTACACCTTGGACCAACCTAAGGTTAGCGATGACTAGAAACGTCACATGATCTTTCACACTTTTATAAAGATTAGAAATAAGAACTGCAAGATAATTATAGATAGTGACAGTTGCATTAATGCTATTTCTGCTTCTACAATATCTAAAATGAACCTTAAAGCAATTCCACGTTCTAGTCCTTATAAGGTGTTTTGGATCAACGAGACTGTCTAAGTCCAAGAAAGATGCCTTGTTTCGCTTCAATTTTCAATCTATAAATAGAAGATTTGGTGTGATGTCTTGCACATGGACGTAGGTCAAATCATCCTTGGGAGACCATGGTTTTATGATAATAATGTTTATACCTTCGGTCGTTCGAACATGGTGATGTTTGAACATGATGGTAAGAAAATCAAGATTCACCCAGTACAACTGAAAACTAATCATCAGCAACCAAGTCAAAATAAGTAACCCATGGAGTTGAATTTAATTAGTACGAAGGAAGTGGCTCGTGAAAATACCAAGGGGAGCAAGGTTGAATTTAATTAGTAAATGGATGTTTTCCTAGTTATGCATATATTCGAAGGAATTGAAGTGTATCGAAGATTGATAAATGTTGACTCAAGAGATATTATACCTAGACGAATAATGATTGTGTAGCATGGTGAATCGTTGAATTATAGTGTCTTGATGGATTCTAGCTTATAGAATATTGATGGATTGAATAATAGTATTGAAGTTTCTATGACTTGGTTAGATGAACCTGAGCATGTCATGAATGGATATTAGTTAGATCAGGCTTAGTGAATGTTGGAATTTCATGTGATTGATGTAATAGATTTGGAGTGATGAAATTGATAGATTACGGGGATTTTTGAGTCGACCTATAAATTGGTTGGATATGTAGGTTTGAAATAATTGATGACTACAAGAATGTCTTGACTTGTGGATTGATTTTAAGTTGGTCTTAACTATACTAGTAAATTGGATGTATGGATTGAGTACGAGTTGGATTGGAAGTGAAAGTAAGTTATGATTGGTGGATTGGTGATTGAGATTGGTAACTTGTGATTGATGATTTAGATTATGACTTGGGATTGGTGACTGAGATTTACGCATTTAGATTGGTAGGTTTATTGAACGGATTTAGGTTTTTGACTGTAAGAGTTGTTTGGATTGATGTCGTCGATCATGATATACTTGAGGATGATTGTTGGATGAATTTACCCTAGGAGAAGTCTTAGCTAGATAGACTTCGACCTTTGGATGTTGATGATGCTAATGTTAGCGGGCTGGTCTGAGTTGGTTTATTAGGTATCTTGAGTTAGAGGAGTTTATCATAAGTTTGGGTAAAATTCTTTAGATTGCTGGATAAGATTTAACCCTAGGATTGGAATTTGTGCAGCGATTCTGGTTGTTTATAGGAGATGAGTTATCAAGATGTTTGAGTGCGCCCTGTGAGTTAGCTAGCCTAGTTGTTAGACAGACGTCCCAACGTTGAGCGTTAGGGATCGAATATGGTAACCTTAGAAGAGTTGCCTAGATAGATTGCGTTAGAATAGAGCTGAGGTAACGATCGTATCGTCTTAAGGAATTTGTTGAAGGATTAGGTTTTCGTTCATAGAATAGATCGAGTTTTGATGGTTCAATATTTCTTGATTTAGGTAAAAGATGAGTGAGGAATATTTTTTGTGATATGTTGGCAAGCTAGCGATGAATTAAGATTGACCTTAAGAATTAAACGATGACTTTATATTTAGCTGAAATTGGACGATGTCAACAGAGGTTAGGATTATGTTTGGAAGAATACGATTGATGTGTGCATAGTAAGTGTTTCGAATTTTGTTAGTTTTCTTGGATTGAAAAATTCTTGGAAGATAGTAATTTTTGAGATAATGAGATTCTTCTACAATTGAGTATTGTATATAATTGTGATTGAGATTTGGATGCAGCCAAGTTTGAGTATTTGGTTGATAATTAAATTTGATGTCTTGAGGACAATTTGGATCGCTTGAGGTGCAACACTTGAAATTTGAATGGAAATATCGTTTGGCTTCGGGATACGTTCTATTTGATTCACAATAGAATAGTATAGTGCTTGGATAAGTTTACCTTAGTCTGGTTTCGGTTCTTGGGTGTTGGTGTCTGTAGCTTTGGTTTGCTAGTGATATCTAGCGTAATGAGTTAAAAAGTGCGGTTCTGTGCGAGACACGTTGTTGATGGAGGCAGAGATGTTGGTGAAGCTTTGGATATGGTTGGATTGAGTTCAGTGGTGGTATAAGTTGTTCAATGGATTTGGCTAAGGTGTGATGGAGCTTGCATTTTATTAAGGAAATGAATGAGTAAGTTATGTTTGAGTGATCTTTGAAGTTATGCAAGGCGTATTCATGTTGGACAAGTAGAAGATGCTTCATGGAGTTTATTGAGTTCATTTGTTTGAGTATTTTGGTACAGCTATAGATTAAGAGAAGTCGTAGGCACAAGTAGAGAGTTGTTGCGGGTGTATTTGTTGTGTGCTGAAGGATTTTCTTAAGTGTTGCTCAGGTATGAAAGGTGAAGGATTTTCCTAAGTGTTGCTCAGGTATGAAAGGTGATTCATGATTGTTCTAGACGTTGATCTACGTGTATTGGTGGTCATTCAGTAGTTGAATCGGTAAAAGTTTGAATCAGAGATTGATTAATGACTTCTCTTCATTGGTCACTTGACGTGGAGGGAGGAGTTTATTTTGTTTAGGTTTCGAGGAATTTTTTTTCCTGAGTGATGTATCATGTAATGTCCTGCTCCGCACGGTGTATTGGACTAGTTTGTTGGCTCAAAGGCCTGATTAGACTTGCGTTTATGTAGAGGAATCATTTAGAGATCTATGTGATCGGTGTTATGTCTCACTCCGTGCGGTGGAATTGTGTTGATTTCTTGGTTTGAATAGAATAGTTTGATTTGACTAGGTTGATTTGATTGTGTTGTGCGAGATATCGTAGGATTTGAGCAGGGATGCAGACTGGCTTAATTTGGTCAAACTGGTTGGTTTATAGAGCAAAACTCATTTGTATAGTTGTACCGATTAAGAAGTTCGTGCATCACATCAAATCCTCTATCGGAGGCGTTATGTATCTGTTCGGTCGAGGCAAATAGACATTTATTTATGGTAGGTGATTTTGATCATTATCTTCTTTACCTTCACGCTTAAATAAATTGATCTTTGCATGTCTTCGTTGTTATGTTCTATGAGTTTTGTTAATGCTAATAAAAAGAACCAAGATAAAAGAGATTAATATGATTGTTGTCAACTTGTTGTATGTGAAACATATTGTTGTTATGTATTTGGTTGTATATCTTATTGTTTATGCAGAGAACGAAAATGTATGGATGTGTGGTGTGGTGCCATGGAAAGGTGTTGATGTGGTACGGTACCACAGAATTGTCGGGTTGTAGTATGGTGTCACGGTATGTTTGGGACCAATGGATCGTTAATCGGAACATTGAATGGAAGTGTGGATATCGCGATTATGATCCGAGTATCATCTGTTATACGAGTAGATAGTTGTATTTCTTTGTTTCAGTTTTTGTACCACGTATATATTTTTGTAGTTAACTGTTCACGTATTTGCATGATCAATAGACAACTTATGCACAATGTTTGATTTTTTTCGAATGGTTGTCGAAGTACCGAAACCGATTCGTCCTAGGAGGAATTATGTGGAACGTGTTTCACGTACGGTGTATTGTAGAACCTTCAATAGGGCTAGCTACCCGGACTGGAACGATGCGTCGCAATACGAGTATTTCGTAACTTTCGGTGGAGCTGGCTACCTGAACGCGAAGGATTTTCGTCTTACCAGAAAAATAGTCCAAGATGGCTTGTAGTGCCAGAGACCTTCATATATTTAGGTTGTATGCTAATGTCATCTGCTTGTAGGCTTAACGAGTTGGTCGTAATGACGGGTTATATATTGTGAAGGCTAACAAATGTCTTATACATAGACATATTGTGACACCTTTATATATTTTGATTGTTATCATCAGTGTTCTAAATAGCTCTTGAGACGGCCGCCTAGGTGGTAGGCGGTCTCTCTCCGCACTTATGAGGTACGCGGTGGAGTAGGCGGCAAACAGAGGTGAGGCGGCATAGGCGGAGGTGAGGCAGCATAGGCGGACGCCTAAGCGGAGCAATACCTAGCATGATGTTTTGCCAAAAGGTTTGGCAAGCATTATGGGCCTATGGTTCTCTTTTACAAAACTAAAATTTTATAAATATTCATTCTACAACTTAGTTATATATAGAATACTCTTAAAATATGCATATTATGCAAACATAGTGGTATGTAGAAAATGTCCAAAATATATCTACCGCTTAGGCAACTTAGGCGGTAGGCGAACTTTCTCCGCCGCGCACCCGCCTACCGCCGTTTAGAACCTTGGTTATCATTGTAAAGCATGAAAATGTAGTAAGTATTGGGTAAGATCAACTTTGATGACCGATACTTTTATGCTTGGAGACATATACATGTTTATGAATTGTTAACTGATCCTAAGACAAGATTAGAAAGATCACATAATATTTGTTTAGTGAGTTGGTTTAGGGCCACTCACCAGTGCATTTTTTAACGTGCTGACATTCCAACTCCATAGGTGGAGGAAGCTGCTTGGGTGTGATGAGGTGTTGGAGCTTGGTTGACAACTTGAAGTTGTTCGGCTGAAGATGCTTTCTTTTTGTTTATAAAGGACAATTTATGGAACAATGCTAATTGTTTTAGTTTCATGAGTTGTAAACCTTGTGGCATCGTTTATTGTATTGAGATCCTATGTTATAATAAGTTGTTCTTTTGGCCTAGAGTCGTCGTAATTTTGCTGCAGATTATCAATAAAGAGATTAATTTTTATATATCTTGTGTCTATTAACTTTTTGTTTATTTTCCCCCTGCAATGATGTCTTTGAGAAATTTTATCGGTCGCATTTTATTCTCGTCTTGTACAAGTACAATTTAGGCTTGTATGGTACCACATCCAGTGACAATTTTCGGTCCTGCTGGATCTGAGCGTAGTATCAAAGAATCTCGGAGGTGTCGATAAGCCCGAAAGGAACGAGTCATCAAAGTCTGGATAGTCGGATGAAACATTATAAACATATAATATCACAAGAAATGAGACTCGTGCAATAAAGATATTGATCTTATAAATATCAATACTAAGATGAAATGACGAATATACTAACGAATGTAATTCTACAAGTTCAAGTCCGCCTTGACTTATATTAAGGTACTCTGGTGTGGGAAAGATTCGTGTCCTTGGTAAGAGGGTTACAACAGTTTTGCAGTTCTGGACAAAGACTGTGTCGATCCGCAGTTTCACAGTTTTGGTAAAAGACGAAGTTGGTGAAGATTGGGATATTAAAAGAGAGACTAAAGTTAGGGAGCACAAAGTCGATGTAACTATTTCATAAGGTGGCTAGCTGAACAACAAGCCAAGATGGAGATTGTTGTAGTGGTGGCTTGTGTTATGGCGGAGTCGGGTGTCGGAGAATCTTGTAGGTGTCGAAAAGCTCGAAAGAAAGGCGTCATCAAAGTTGGCATCAAAATCGGGGTCAACCGAGCAAAAGAAGCCAAGGAAGCTGGGGTTTGAATTCCTACCCATGGAGTCGGAATTCTGACTTTTCATGATTGAGTAGTGTACATGAGTCGAAATTCCGGCCAAGGGAGTCGGAATGCCAACTTATCCCAAGATGTATAGGTGCAGGGAGTCGGTATTCCGAGCCCCCCTGACTGGAAGTTTTTTCGAGGCCCCCGATTGGAAATTTAACCCATACGGAAAAGTCCAAATCGGGCTTTTTGCTTGATGGTTTTCAACAAGCAGATTTACTCCTAATATTTTTAAATATTTGGAGAGCTTGTTTAAGGTTATTTCTAACCTAAAAGTTGGTGAGCTTGAGGCTATTAAGGTTTTGAAGGAGAACTTGCTTGAGAGAGTTCTTGGAAGTCCTAAGGGAATCTAAAGAGAGAAGGTGAGAGTTCGTTGGAGATCTTGTAAGGGAGAGTTTTCGTAATACTATATTTGTTTGTGTAAACTCTTGTAAGAATTCTTTTCTTGATTCAATAAATTGGAAGGTTTTTATTTTTGAATCAATAAAGTATTCTCTCCTTGCCCCATGAATGTAGGTTGATTTTGATCAAACTACCTTATATTGTGTTTTTGTTCTTATGTGCTATTATTTTGGGTTTTTGTGCATTGTTATTAATTATCGTACAGGGAGTTCATCTATTCCGTGGTTTTAAGACTTTGTGGTCTACCAAAGGTTCTAGCTAGGATTCATAAACTGAATCATTGAAGGGACTTACGGTGATATGATATACCATATGAGTCCTTTGTAAGTATCAAGTCACTGGTATTTGCTCAGGCCTATCAAGTCCTGCCATCAAATTTGGGTCATCATGTAGATGCAAATCAATCTGATTAAACTTGATTGTTTCAATTACTAGAGGAGGAAACGGGAGAAGTGGATGCACTATCAAGCTAGGGCTTAGGAAGTAGAGGTGATCAAGATTCCATGCGTTGTAATTGTAAAAGTCCTGCCACTATAACAAAAGTGTAAAGGGTTTGTGAGACATATTTATATTATTCAATAAGTCCCCGCCTGGCCGAAGACCCGATTTTATAGTTGAGAGCTGGTTTCACACAACGGTGTGTGGCTTACGAGGTAGCTACTGGCCTATTAAAAAAGTTGTTGGTTTCTCTTTCAAATTTCTCTTTAAGAAAAAACAAACGTATGGTCTCTTCCAAATCTCTCTTTAAAAATAAATCTCTCTAACAAATCTTTGTATCTATAAAACAAATCTCTCTCTTCTAGCACTCTGGTTCGCTCTACACTTTAATTTTCTACAACTTGACCGACTTAGTCCATCTTGATCTCGCCTACTACCCCTCCATGGCGTCGGAACTCCTACTGGAAGTCGAAAACTTGAACAACTTGAAGTGGCTCCGCATGCAAATGTCTGGTCTCTACGGTGAGATCCCCGACACTCTTCTTGGCTTGGGCAGAATTCAGCTCCTAGATCTATCCCAGAATAGTTTAACTTTAAGATTACCGACCAACTTCGGTTCAGGACTCGGGGGTAGTGTATCTTGATTTGTCCCAAAACAAGCTATATGGACCTTTTTCTACTGATATATGTAAGGGCAAGAATTGTACATCTCCGCTTCTGGCATTGGCATTGGGTGTCTGGATGCTAGACCGAGCTAGTCAGAATAGATTTATCTTGGGAAAATTTGGTATCGATTGATCGAGACTAGTAAATTGAGATCATTTTCTATTCATAGATTAGCTTCTGATGACTTTGAGTTCCAAAGTGCAGTGAATCGTGCTTGATAAAGGAACTCTATATAAGTGCTTATTTCTATCCTTTTCATTATTCTTTTGTTGGACGTTTTCGCTGCTTGGTTTTGATGAATGTGTTTCAGTTGTCATTTTCGATGAAATTTCAATGTTCGCTTTTATCGATTTCACATTTATTTTGAATCTTGAGAGAAAGAGAAAGGAGAAAAAGAAAGAAGTATGTTGAACCTTCGTTGGTGCAATTTCAGGTGGACGCATATGCGAGATCGTTGCATAAAGCTCCTCTTTCTTTCGGATCTTTTCATTTAGATGAGTGACTTTGATCTTTCGTTCATTTATCTCCACTCCTTAATAAAAGATCTCTTCTATTTCAATTGGTGAGTCCCTACGATCAATGATACCTTAACAACAAAGACAAGTTAAAAGAGAGGAATTGCATGCTTGAACTATAGACTGTAAATACAATTGAAAGAACTATTATTATACTTAAAGAAAGAATGATTGCATGTTATAGAAAATCTTGTACTGTTTGCAAGTAAATGATACCTTGTGTTGACCCACGTCTCAACATGTATTGGAAGGCAAGGGAATATTCAGAGGCGTTAGAAGCTCATCCAACTCGGTGAAAAATTATTCGACGTCTCGAATTGCAATTCAAGTTTAAAAGTTGTAGAAAATAATGGTTTGATGATTTTATTGATGGACTACTTCACTACTTATAGGGAGTCTAGCTCCTCTACATACTAGATATTCCGATGTAGGACTAAAAGTCCCTTATTGATTCTCAACACTCCCCCTCAAGATGGGCGATAGATATTGATCATCCCCATCTTGTTACATAGCTTCGACAGACTTAATGAACTAAGACCCTTAGTCAGACAGTCTGCAACTTGTTCTTCTGAGCGGACATGGTCAATCTTCAGTATCCCTTGTTCCAGCTTCTCCTTGATGAAGAATCGATCAATCTCGATGTGCTTCGTTCTGTCGTGCTGAACTGGATTGTTAGCTGTACTTATTGCAGCTTGACTATCGCTCAGAAGACGCAATGGTGCTCCCTTATCCACCTGCAACTCTGTCAGCAATGCTTTTACCCACAGCAACTCTGACACTCCCAGAGCCATTGCTCTGTATTCTGCTTCAGCTGTCGACCGTGCTACCACTGATTGTTTCTTGCTTCTCCATGAGACCAGATTTCCTCCTACAAAAACACAGTATCCCGTGGTAGACCTTCTGTCGTCTATGCAGCTCGCCCAGTCTGCATCACAGTATCCCTCAACTTCTATGCGTCCATTCTTCTTGAACCATAGCCCCTTTTCTGGCGTTCCTTTCAGATATCTCAAGATCTGAAATACTGCTTCCATATGACCCTTTCTTGGATCATGCATGTAGCGACTCACTACACTCACCGCAAATGAGATATCAGGGCGAGTGTGTCCCAGATAAATCAAGATCCCTACAAGTCTTTGATATCTTTCACGATCAACAGGCTCTCCTGCTTCTGCTCCAAACTTATTCTTCTGGTCAATTGGAGTAACGGCTGCTTTGCATCCCAGCATCCCTGTCTCCTTCAGCAGATCTAGTGCGTATTTTCTTTGTGATAGAACAATTCCCTGTTCGCCTTCACACACTTCGATACCTAGAAAGTACCTCATCGCTCCTAAATCCTTCACCTCAAACTCCTTCGCAAGTTTTGACTTCAGCTTAGTGATCTCGACTTCATTATCACCTGTGATCACTATATCATCCACATATACAGCAAGTATAGTGATGTGGCCTCTTGCATGCTGGAGGAAGACCGTATGATCTGCATTTGTTTGACGGTATCCCATGCCTGTAACAGCCTTTCTGAATCTGTCAAACCAGGCTCGAGGAGATTGCTTGAGCCTGTATAGCGACTTCTTCAGTTTACACACCTTTCCTTGCGACGTCCCTCCGTCTGATTCCATCGCGTAGCACCCTGGCGGGAGCTCCATGTATACTTCTTCTTGCAGGTCCCCATGAAGAAAGGCATTCTTCACATCCAGCTGGTACAGCTTCCACCTATAGTTCGCTGCAATGGAGACCAGAGTTCTCACGGTGCTCATTTTTTGCTATTTGGGCAAACGTCTCATCATAGTCTATTTCATATGACTGTGTGAATCCTTTTGCAACCAACCTTGCCTTGTACCGCTCTACTTTTCCTTCTGGCGTCTCTTTCACTGTGTACACCCATTTGCATCCCACAGCTTTCTTCCCTTTAGGTAATGGAACCAGCTCCCATGTCTTATTTTTCTCCAGTGTTCCAAGTTCTTCCATCATTGCAGCTTTCCACCTTGGATCTTTCTTTGCTTCCTGCCAACACTTGGGCAACGAAGTAGAGTCTAACGATGCAATAAAGGCTCGATAATTCGAAGAAATGTTAGAATAAGACAAGAAGTTAGCAATGTCATGTTCGTAATCATCAAAACGAGCAGGAGCCTTACCCGCATTGATGCGAGAAGATCTCCTTAAGGGAGCAATAGGTGGTGGAGAGATCATACCATCCGAGTCGGAGAGATCCGTATCAGAATCCGAGTGATTCAGTGCGGGGGCAACATCTTCAGGAGTTGGAGCAGGAGTAGACGAGGGACTTGGTACAGTAGGCACAGGGCACGGCATAGGCACAGTACTGGACTTCTGTTGTCTCCTTCTGTAGACTTGGAGCTCCTTTTTTCTTGTCTGCTGCCCCCCCTGCGTAACATATGTATCTTCTTCATTCTCTGTATCTGAGTCACTGTGCTCTTCCCCTTTCGTCCAGTTTTCTACAACCGGACACGGAACCGATCCGACGACCACATTTGGGCTTATTATCTCTCCCTCACATCGAACACCATCTGTGTTAGGTGTGTCACCAAATGCTGAACCTTCATCCGAACCATAATATGGTTCGAGCTCTCTGAATGTAACGTCCATGCTGACAAACATCTTCCGTTCGACTGGACTCCAACAGGCATATCCCTTCTGAGTCGCCGTGTAACCGACAAAGACACATTTAACTGCCCTAGGATCCAGCTTGCCAACGTCTGGCCTATTATCTTGGACAAAGCACACACATCCAAAAACTTTCGGTGGAACAGTGTATGTAATTGCCCAGTAAGCATCTCCAACGGTGTCTTCCAGTCCAATACTTGAGATGACATTCTGTTGATGGGATAAGAGGCCGTCAATATAGCCTGCCCCATAAGTGTTTCGGGACATTCATAGCCAGCATCATCATCCGTGCGACTTCCAGCAGGTGTCTGTTCTTTCGTTCAGCCACACCATTTTGTGCCGGAGTATAAGCACATGAAGTTTGATGTAGTATTCCATGAGTGAAAAAATACTCAGCAACCCGCTTATTAGTATACTCCGTCCTATTGTCAGACCGAAAACACTTAATTTTAGCGCTATATTGTGTTTCCACCCGTAGATGAAAGTCCCGAAAGGCCTCAAGGACGTCACTTTTATTCTTCATAAGGTAGACCTATGTCACGCGGGTATAACAGTCAATAAAGGTGACGAACCATCGAAAGCCGTTAATTCTGGTTGTAGGACAAGGGCCCCATACGTCCGAATGTATCATGTCAAAAGCAGCTGAACTCCTATTCCCCGAGCTCACATACGAGCTTCTGGTATGTTTTCCCAACTCACAAGCATCACAAAATAACTTCTCTTTATTAGCCCTTTGATATAAGGACGGATACATTCGACTAATAACTTGAAAAGAGGAATGACCGACACGCTGGTGGTGGAGTAGTAAGTTGGCTTCAACACTGCGACAGGAAGTTTCTGGAGGTGCGTCTGCTACCAAGGATGCCAATGAGTTGTCCAGTCCAGTCCTGTCTAAATACCACAGTCCCTTATGCCATGTTCCAGTCCCAAGTCGTCGTCATGTCCCTTTCTCCTGAAAAGTCACCGTAGGAATGTCAAAGGAAACAGTACAGTTAAGATCAAGTATAATGGCACTAATTGATAGAAGATTGACAGGAAAAGACGGAGCATGTAAGACATTGGTTAGAGTGATGGAAGGGGTGCATGCGACAGTGCCTTTACCCATTACAGGGCTGGATGTACCATTAGCGGTCTGAATACTCTCCGGCAATGGTAGGTGAGTATAGTCCTGAAACGCACCACGGGATCCCATGACATGGCGAGATGTCCCAGAGTCCATAATCCATCCTGGCTGATGGACAGATGCAAGAGCATGCGCAGAATTACCAGTGCTGGTTTGGGCAAAACAAGTGATGTGATCTCCCGAGGTAGAAGACGCCCCAGGACTGTCGGCCGAACCCAGCTTTGTGCCTCGCAACTTCTCAAGGAACTCCCGCTCAAGCGGGGTTATTTCAGCCAGTTGATTCTCTCCCCCTTTCTCCGCCAGATTTGCTTTGTGTCCGTCCTTTCTACCAGCATATCCTCCTCTACTACCACGTCGGCCTCCACGACCCCGTCCTCGATCATTAGACTGATTGCGCAAGGGTTTTGGACAAAATCGGATGTAATGTCCGGAGTCACCATAATTGTGGCAAACACCACCCACAGATGGAGGTTGATTGAAGGCAGCAAGGGCAGACTTTTCAACTGTGGCTTGCTCCCCCTGGTAGGAGTCCTTGTTGGGCATCAACTTCAGTCGAGCTTCTTCCTGTGTCATGACGGCTATAGCTTCTTCCAAGGTCGGAAGCGTGGGTTGGGATAGGAGGATATTCCGTCTCTGCTCAAATACATGGTGTAGTCCCTTCAGGAATTTTATCATACGCTGCCGCGAAATATAAGCCAGGAACGTCTGAAAGTACTTCGCGAATGCCGGTTCGACTTGTGCATCTTCTATCCCAAGAGGATCATAATGATCCAGATCAGACCAGTACTTCTTCAACAGGGCTGCGTACTCAGAGATGGTACGTTCGTCTTGGGCCACCCTATCGAGTTCATCTTGCAGTTGAAAGACTCGCATAGGGTTGCCGGAGCCGGAGTACATATCTTTTAGAGTTCGCCATATATCAGCAGCAACCTCCATTGCCTCGACATTGCCCGACACCTGGTCGGTTAATGAGGCAGTCAACCACCCAGCCACTACGTTGTTGCCAATCTCCCAAACAGCAAACTCCTTTGCGGAGTGATCGGCTGGCGCCTTGGCTTGGCCAGTGACATAGCCAACCAAGCCACGTCCCTTCAGCATCCGTATCGCCTGTCGCGACCACTTCAAGTAGTTGGACGTTCCTTCCAACTTCGTCTCCAGCTTCTCCAATTTTTCCATTTTGTAAGGTGACGGATCCACCTCAGTATGGATCACACGTGGGGTTGTCTCGGTCAATCTCTTTGATAAGATATCATCAACCAAGGCCTTCATCTCTTCGGCCGTCAGTTTGCCACTGATTGAATCCATGGCTTCTTCAATTGTGAACCCTATTCGTCGTCTTCTTCGGTGTCTTCGACGTCGGAGTCGGCAACTTTCCCAACTACGTCGTCGTCTTTGTCTTCGTCGTCTTCTTCTTCGACGTCACAGACTTTACGAATGCGCTAGTAACGTGGCCAGCACCGGCACGCGCATGTAAAGTGAACACGTTAGGTCACCAGAGAAGACATGATCAGTCTCTGTAGAGATCCCGATGTGAAGAAGGAATAACAAATAAAGCATTTGTTAGTTCTAAACGGCGTAAGCGAGGATCAGAATTGGTGCAAATAAAGCATTTGGCAGCCGTCTGTCTTCGAAATACGTCGTTTTTTTTTTTTTTTGACGGCTAGGGTTTGTAGTAGATGGAAAGGCTAGGGTGAGACATGGTGGTGGCTAGGGTTAGGGTTTGGGAAGGGGGGTGCCGCCGGTGGTCGGGGGGGTTGGGGGGTGGGGGGGGGGGGGGGGGGGATCGGGGGGCTGCTGCTTCGGGGGGGGTCGGGGGGGGTCGGGTGGCTGCTGCTTCGGGGGGGTCGGGGGGGGTCGGGGTTGGGTCGGCGAGGGCGGTGGAGGTCGGTAAGGGGGGGTGGGTCGGGGGGGGGGGGGGTCGGGCTGCTGCTGGTGGTGGGGCGGCGAGGGGGGGGGGGGGGCGAGGGGGTGTCGGCGAGGGGGGGGGGTCGGCAAGGGAAGGGGGGGCGGCAATTTTTTTTTTTGTTTTTTTTGTTTTTTGTTTTTGTGGAGAGAGAGAGAGAGAGTTATGGCTCTGATACCATGTAGAAAATAATGGTTTGATGATTTTATTGATGGACTACTTCACTACTTATAGGGAGTCTAGCTCCTCTACATACTACATATTCCGATGTGGGATTAAAAGTCCCTTATTGATTATTCGACGTCTCGAATTGCAATTCAAGTTTAAAAGTTTTCTTTTCAAGGTGCTTAATCTTTTCTTTAGTAAAAAAATATGATGTATAAAACAATGTGGTGTATTCAGTTTCAAAAGATGCAAGTCAAGTTTGGCATTTTGAGATGGTCAATAAGAGTCTTATAATCTCGTTGCAAGTTATGAATAAAAGTAGTTATCTTGTTCTTATCTCATTGTTGTTATTTGGTTTTCTGCATTAAAGTTCCGCGACTTCATTATCTATTCGGTCTATTTTGTTAATGTGTAAGTTCATGTCTTGTACAAGCACAACTTAGGCTTGTACAACATCACGTTCGGTGGCGACTTTACGATCCTCCAGAATTGGGACGTGACAAGAGTCTTGTGGAGTGTAATATCTATAAGAATTCCTTCAGTGGCTCGGTACCTAGAACAATGAGTAGTGTTCTAGTCTCGAGAGGTTTCAAGTGGAAAGCAATGGGTTTGTAGGGGACTTCCGTCGGGGTTGTGGTCGCTACCGAACATTAGGCTAATCCGAGCTGAGAACAACCGGTTCTCCGTATGGATTGGTCGTGTTCTAGAGCAGGTTCGGATTGACAATAATGAGTTCTCGGGTAATATTCCTTGAGGGCTCGGTAGGATACGGACAATGTACAGGTTCTCCGCCCCGCATAATGGTTTTTACGGCAGTTTGCTGGATGATTTTTGTGATTCATCGATCATGAACATCCTTAATGTCTCGTATATATAACTCACTTTTGGGTTCGATACCGGAGCTCAGGAACGCTACGGGGATGTGTCGCTGTCGTTGGCTGACAATAGTTTCAGTGGAAGCATTACCGAATTCTCTTGGTCATTTGCAAGTGCTGGCCTACATTGATCTCTCCTACAATGATCTTTCCAACACCATCGGAAGTATTAATTCTTTGATAGTCAATGGTAGGTGCTCTGGAAGTGTTTGATTATATATATTTTTTTTAATCCTTATCCAGGTTAATGTCCATTTTCCATCTGAAGTTTAATCAGCACTCATTTATATGAACAATTCTGTTGCATTTGGAGCCTGTTTGATACTAAATTTTTTTTTATCCTTATCCAGTTACCAGCTCCTCGGTTTTACCATCTCCATAGTGTAATCAGCACTCATTTGTATGAATCTTCTGTTGCATTTCTATGCATGGTACAGTAGTAAAGATCTCTCTAGAATTTTCACTGTCATAGTTTCATTCACTTACCTCTTGGACAATTAGACGGATGATAGTATTGTTTTGATATTGGTGATGCTCTTTGAACATAATGTTCAACATTGTCTTTTTAGTTATTTTCATCTTTCCACAGTAGAAGATGTTTTCTTCAGCAGTTAAATATCTTTTCATAGTATTCTTACCAATGCTGGAATATCTAACATTTTGGAATTGATTGTGTATCTGACTGATCAAATTCACTTTTCTGAATCATAATTCAGATCTTCTGATGTTACATTAGTAGACATATAGTTCTATCAGCGGCAGTTCTGTCTCGTGTTCGTACTTTTTAACAATCTTATTAGACTTTTTGACAATCTCATTAGACCTTTTTCTGCTGTATGTTTACAGTTTACTCCAAGGAAAGGTGGCACTCCCAAGAGGAATGAGATAATGTTTATTTCGCCAACTGGCGAAGAAATAACAAACAAGAGACAATTAGAGCAGTACCTACGCTCCCATGCTGGAGGCCCCCCTTCATCTGAATTTGACTGGGGAACTGGTACTTCTCTCCCTTTCTCATCATACTTGTCTCAATAATGCTTCAGAAACATGAATCCTTGATTTATTTCCCAAACAGGTGATACTCCAAGGAGGTCTGCTAGACTCAGTTCCAAGACTAAGGCTACAGAGACTCCAGAAGACGAAAGACCGAAAAAGGAGAGAAAATCGAGCTCTAAGAAGGGTCTGAAAGATAAAAGTGGGGATACTGAAACTGAAGCTCTTGAAGAAGCAAAAGATGCTGCTGCAACCAATGAGTCTGCTGATCAGGAAATGACGGATACTGAGGATCATGCCAAGAAGACCGAGGAGGAGGTTGGTGCTGACACAGTTGATCAAGGTGCAACTGAGAACAAATTGTTAGAAAAAACAAACGAAAATATTGAAGTGGAAACTGAGGAACTTAACCAAGAGGGTCCTGAAGAAGCTGTCAAGGCTGACACCGATGTATCAATTCCAGAGTCAGGGAAAGAGGAGGTGAAAGAAGAAGAAAATGAAAATGAAGATCTACCGCCCGTCTCTGAAGAAAAGGGAGATGAAAATGCTGAACCAGAAGATTCTGAACATGTGCCTCCGGCTGAAAAAAGGGTGAATGGCCAGGGAAATGATGACAAACCTGAAGATCCTGTCGTGCCACCTCAGACATCTGAAGTTCACAAAGAAGCGGATCCTACTGTAAAAGATGCCAAGGATGGAGTTCTCCCATCTAAGAATGATAGCAACATTGATGATCGAGATGGAACAGTCCCCAACAGAGCACAGTCAGCTAACTGCGAGGATGGGCAGCATCAGCCGAAGGCTTCGCCAGTTAACTGTTAGAAACCACAATTACTAAGGCAAGACGATGTATAATTTTAAATCTTTCCGGACTCGGGTAGTTTGTAGTGTAGTGGCAGGCATAGGAATAATGTTCATTGTTTCATCCCATGTCTGAATCTTTTGAGTATGTTCCAGTATGCTGCCCTCAGTATCATCATTGTCGTGTAATAGAGAGCTTATGATACCTTTCATCCTAGCACGTTTAAACACGATACTTTTGACATAATTGTGCATCTTGTTCTATTTCCATATTATGAAGGTAGTATTTTTAGGCTTCAAGTTCATTGTACGGCCACTGGTTTTGGTCGTGTATGTGTTCAGTGAAAATCTTAAAAGGGAGCTATCCAATGGCAGGAGGTTCATGCTAATGCAAGGCTTCGACGGGGTCAAGATGTAGGCGGTCTTGATCCCATTATGAAGAGACTTTGTATCCGAGTCTCAAACTTAGAGGTGCATTGAGGGTGGCGGAGTCGGGTTTAGTGTGACTTGATATAGACTTGGGCTCTCTCCTCCTAACAAGTAGCTTTTAGGATGAGTTCACTAAATGTTGGTAACAAATGGCATCAAAGATTGCACAATGTCTTCCTGTGGTGCCGCTGACATAACAAGTTCATCTAGGACTATGTCTAGTACAAAGCCAGCCCACGTAGTGCATGGGACTGCGGAACGTAGTGGAATTTTATGAACATTTAGTCCCACGTTGGTTTTGTTGGTAACTCGATGTGGTTGATATAAACCTTTGGATCTCTCCTCGACTTATCCTTCAAGGCAAAGCATAATTAAATACACCGTATCTGGATGGAGTTTGTAGAATCGGTTGAATTAATGAGGTTTGTAGAATCGGTTGAATTAATGAGCTCTCTCGTAATCTTTTTGAATATTTGATTCTTAGATAATGAGATACTCCGTGGTTTATGTATAAAAGAGATTTGCATTTGGGCCGGACTTAGGTCTGCATCCATTAACGAAGCTAGTAGGCTTGGGCCTCTAGGCCTATGTTATATATTATAATAAGCCCTCGAGTATTTAGTTGAAGTTGAGCAACTAGTTCAGCCTATGACTTTCTTAAAAATAGGCTCATTTGGCACATCAATAGTAGGAACTAAGAAGAACGAGGACCCAAGTTTAGGCTCGGTCTTGGTATCCTGCATTTGATTTACTCGGAGAAATTTTTGTTGGGAAAGAAACGCGGAAACCTTTCCCCAAACTAGAGAGTACCTGCGAGAGAACCGAGCAAACAACGCACGAACCAAAAACACCAAAAACAAACCACGCAGACACAGAGAATTTTTGACGTGGAAAACCCTTGCGGGAAAAACCACGGGACGATCGGAGTCCAACCCTGAGAAGCCTCCACTAATTAAATAGAAGAATTACACCCTCTACAAACTTCTCCCAATCCAAATCGGATCACCACAACACTTGGAAGCAAGAACAATGATTACAAGGCTACGAAGAACAAGAACGACGAGTAGAGATTACCCGAATCCGATTCTCCTCCGAAAAAGACCTTCAATCCTCCGTCTTCTCTCCCAAAGTTGCAATGGCACTCTTGCCTCCTTCCTCTCTCTTTTCTTTTGTGTTGTCTACAATTGTGTTACTATTGATTAGGGTTTGAAAATCCCAACTTAACTCCCTAATACCGCAACAAACCTGGATCGTTTGATTAGATCCAATGGTGAAAAATCACCCCAGATTTTCGCTCAGCCCCGACGACACAGAGTTCGGCCATAACTCTGTGTCGGACAACTAGCACTGTCTAGCAACATTCTGGAACAGCCAGACCGAGCTCGGCCAGAACTCGGCCTGGGACCGAGTTCGGCCCGAACTCGGTGGCTCCAGTCCAGAAACCCCCCCTTTGTTAGCAGCAGCAGCAGCAACTCCTCGTTGCCTACTTTCCGAGCTTCTTCGACATCGAACGGCGCTCGTCGCACTCCGGGATAGGTTGGGAACCCCACCCACTCCAACAAATCTCTCCCTTCACAACTATGGGGAGGATGTCGTCATCCCGACGATCTGCCTGCAGTACTCAAACTTTCCCCTCGGTAGAACCTTCGTGAGCATGTCCGCTCCATTGTCATCAGTATGAACCTTCTCAAGCGCCGCATCCTTCTTCTCAACCACATCCCGTATCCAATGATACCGAGTCTCGATGTGTTTGGACCGACTATGAAATATATGGTTCTTCACAAGGTGAATAGCACTCTGACTGTCGCAAATCAAAGTATACTGCTCTTGCTTCAGCCCCATTTCCTGCAACAGCTTCTTCATCCACAACAGCTCCTTGCAAGCCTCCGTCGCCGCAATGTATTCTGCCTCCGTCGTCGACAAGGCAACACACTTCTGCAACCGCGACTGCCACGATACCGCTCCTCCGGCAAACATCATCACATAGTCCAAAGTCGATCGCCTCGTGTCTACATCTCCAGCCATATCAGTATCGGTATACCCAACCATCTTCGGCTCGTCACCACCAAAAGAAAGTCTCCAATCAGCAGTGTCCTGAAGATATCGTAGAATCCACTTGACCGCACTCCAATGTACCCTTCCAGGATTTGAAAGATACCTGCTAACAGTGCCAACTGCATGAGCGATGTCTAGCCTCGTACACACCATAGCATACATAAGGCTCCCTACAGCTGAAGCATATGGAACCCGCTCCATATCTTTCTTTTCGTCCTCGGTAGATGGACACTGCTCCTCAGTGAACTTAAAGTGAGCCGCAAGGGGGCAACTCACTTTCTTCGACCCGTCCATACCGAAACGCTGAAGTACCCGGTGAATGTACTTCTTTTGGGACAAATGTAGCAGCTTTGACTCTCTCTCTCTCGGCTGATCTCCATCCCAAGAATAGTCTTCGCTGCGCCCAAATCCTTCAGAGAGAAGGCAGCGCCCAGTTGGCGCTTCAACTCCGCTATCCTAGTGGCATTCCGACCCACTAATAGCATATCATCTACATAGAGCAATAAAATAATAAAATCATCATCAGCAAAATATCTTACAAATACACAATGATCCGACGTCCTCCGAGCATAGCCATGCTCCCCCATAAACGACTCGAACTTTCTGTACCACTGCTTCGGAGCCTGCTTCAGACCATACAAGCTCTTTCTCAATCGACATACCAAATGTGACTTGCCCTTCTCACAGAATCCCTCTGGCTGCTCCATGTATAACTCTTCCTCAAGATCACCGTGGAGGAATGCCGTCTTCACGTCCATCTGCTCGACCTCCAAGTCGAGACTGGCTACTAATGCTAGCACCACCCGAATAGACGAATGCTTGACGACAGACAAAAAGATCTCATCATAATCCACGCCTTTTCGCTGACCGTAGCCTTTGACTACCAGCCTCGCTTTGTATCGAGGGCGAGTAGCATCATCCGTCTGCTTCACTCTAAACACCCATCGATTCTTCAAAGCCTTTTTGTCCTTTGACAACCGCACCAGCTCATAAGTGGAATTGGCGTGTAAGAAACTTATCTCCTCCTGCATAGCCTCCATCCACTCCTGCCTGTGTTCGTCTTCCATAGCCTCTGCAAAACTTTCGGGCTCTTCCCCGTCAGTCAATAGCACCACCCGGTGAGTATCTCGTAGATGGTCGACGCTCTCTGTCGCTCCTTCTCAATGGAGTCACTGGTGCTGGCTGTATACCAACAGCCTCCTCCCCTTCAGGAACTGTCTCCCCGGCATGCTCATCCTCCTGAGGGACACCCTGACCACCATCAGCAGGCTGATGATCAAGGTTGGGAGCAACTACATGTACTGGCTCCCCCATAATGGGATCCTCTGCGATGTCCTCTGGAAACTGCTCGAAGCGAAATGACTCTAACTCAGGCAATTTTTCAGCCTCAGAAGGCATCTCGGAATCCTGGGTGTTGGTCATGGTCTGATCCTCGACGAATACCACGTCCCTGCTTCTGTAGAGCTTTCTTTCCACCGGGTCGTAGAGTCTATAGCCAAACTCATCCCGACCGTAGCCGACAAAGACGCATCGCCTCGTCTTCTGCTCAAGTTTGGTCCTCTCATCCTTCGGTACATGCACGAAGGCCTTACAACCAAACACTCGCAGGTGATTGTATGACGGCTCTTTGCCGTACCATACTTTGTCAGGCACATCACCCTGCAAAGGAGCACTAGGAGACAAATTAATAACATAAGCAGCTGTGAGAAGAGCCTCACCCCAATAACTGCCCGACAAGTTTGCTTCTGACAACAAACACCGCACCCTATCCATCAGTGTCCTGTTCATGCGCTCCGCTACACCATTGAGCTGAGGTATCTTTGGCGGAGTCTTCTGGTGTCGTATCCCCTGCTCTCTGCAATAAGCATCAAAGGGACCGATGTATTCGCCGCCATTGTCGGACCGAACACACAATAAATTCTTGCCCATCTCTCTTTCAACAGAGGCCTGAAACTCTTTGAAAGTAGGCAGCACCTGATCGTTGGTCTTTAAGGCATAGACCCAAACCTTCCTGAAACAGTCATCAATAAAAGTTACAAAGTAAGAAGCACCACCAATAGATTTTACCTTCATAGGACCGCAGACATCCGAGTGAATCAACTCGAGCAACGCCGGCTTCCTTGAACTTGGGTGACTTTGAAAAGACACCCTATTTTGCTTTCCAGCTAAACAGTGCGTGCACTTCTCCAACTTTGTAGACTTGAGCCCTGGAATCACTTTCCTGTTCACCAAGTAGCTCATCCCCTTCTCGCTGATATGGCCGAGCCGCCTGTGCCACAACTCGGTAGACGCATCACTGACTGCGTTCACCTCCTGTGCCCCCTGTGCGCTCCCTTCCATATAGTAGAGACCGGACTTCTTGCTTCCTCTGGCAATCACCATCGAACCTCTGGAAAGCTTCCACTGACTGTTTCCGAAGAGACTAAAGAATCCCTCGTCATCCATCCTTCCAACCGACACCAGGTTGAAACGGATATCATGGACATGACGAACATCTTTGAGAACAAGAATCGCACCCGTCTTTGTTCTCAAATGCACATCTCCAACGGCAACCGCCTTCGACACATCTCCATTGCCCATCTTCAACACTCCACAGTTGCCTGTTGTGTAAGTGACAAATAGTGCCATGTTGTGAGATACATGCGCTGAAGCCCCTGAGTCCACCAGCCAAGAATTGTCATCGCAGGCGAGGTTTGTAATGACCTCATCACCTACGACGATCACATCGCCTCCATGCATCGAGGCCGCCGCTGTAGTGTTCTCTTCTTGCTTCCCCTTGTCGCCCTTCTTCTCTCTCTTCCAAGCGAAACAGTTCCGCTTGATGTGGCCCTTCTTGCCACAGTGGTAACACTCTGAGTCCTCGTACCGACCTTTGGACTTTCCCCTGCTCTTGTCTCTGCCACCACCTGGACCCCTGCTTTTGCCCCTTCCGCGGCTCTCTGAAACCGATGCCTCTGAGTGGTGGGATGTGGATGAAGTGCCCTGAGAACGTCTTCGCATCTCTTCATTCAGCACCCTGCTCTTGGCAAACTCCAGACTGACCACGCCCTCTGGAGTAGAAGCGATCATAGATACTCGTACGGTCTCCCACGAGTCTGGCAATGTACACAGCAGCCATAGTCCCTGAACTTTGTCGTCGAACTTGACTCCCATTGAAGACAGCTGGTCGACCACGCCCTGGAAATCACTCAAGTGATCCGTAATAGACGCTCCATCTTTGTACCGCAGACCCATCATCGTCCGGATCAGGAACAACTTGTTTACCCCGGTCTTCTTCGGGTACAAAGACTCCAGCTTATCCCATAACGTCTTCGCGTGCTCAATATTGGCAACATGGTTGTACACGTTCTCGTCAACGAACTGCCTGATATATCCACACACCTGTATATGCTCGAATTTCCAGTCCTCTTCGGATTTATCACTGGGCTTCTCGGATGCAAATACGGGCAGATGCAGCTTCTTGACGAACAGCAAATCTTTCATCTTGCTCCGCCAATAGTGATAGTTGGTGCCGTTCAGGTTCACCATGCGCACCGGCTTCGCGTCCATCTCTCCTCTCTAGTTTATGTCAACTCCTGACACCCTTCTGAATTCTAGAACCTGGCTCTGATACCACTTTGTTGGAAAAGAAACGCGGAAACCTTTCCCCAAACTAGAGAGTACCTGCGAGAGAACCGAGCAAACAACGCACGAACCAAAAACACCAAAAACAAACCACGCAGACACAGAGAATTTTTGACGTGGAAAACCCTTGCGGGAAAAACCACGGGACGATCAGAGTCCAACCCTGAGAAGCCTCCACTAATGAAATAAAAGAATTACACCCTCTACAAACTTCTCCCGATCCAAATCGGATCCCCACAACACTTGGAAGCAAGAACAATGATTACAAGGCTACGAAGAACAAGAACGACGAGTAGAGATTACCCGAATCCGATTCTCCTCCGAAAAAGACCTTCAATCCTCCGTCTTCTCTCCCAAAGTTGCAATGGCACTCTTGCCTCCTTCCTCTCTCTTTTCTTTTGTGTTGTCTACAATTATGTTACTATTGATTAGGGTTTAGAAATTCCAACTTAACTCCCTAATCCCGCAACAAACCTGGACCGTTTGATTAGATCCAATGGTGAAAAATTACTCCAAATTTCCGCTCAGCCCCGACGACACAGAGTTCGGCCAGAACTCTGTGTCAGGCAACCAGCACTGTCCAGCAACATTCTAGAACAGCCAGACCGAGTTCGGCCAGAACTCGGCCTAGGACCGAGTTCGGCCCGAACTCGGTGGCTCCAGTCCAGAACCCCCCCCCCTTGTTAGCAGCAGCAGCAACTCCTCGTTGCCTACTTCCCGAGCTTCTTCGACATCGAACGGCGCTCGTCGCACTCTGGGATCTTCTCCACATAGGTTGGGAACCCCACCCACTCCAACAATTTTCTTGTCAACATCTATAGTATCTATGGTATCAAGAGCAGAAGAGGACACCTGCTCACCATGTTTATACTCGGTACTTGAAACCTCAAAGTTCAAAAATGAGATGAGCACATTCACATACGCATCGCTCTATATCAAGCTGTGTTGAATACACTAACACGACATGAACACAGTTCCAAGCCCAGCATGCCCTAGTGTACATTAGTTTGCAGATGCAAAGAATTCGCGGGCGTCAGCTTCCTAGATGATAAGAACCCATTCTCTGTGTGCATCCTCACTAGCTCGAGCAAGCTTCAAATGTCATAAGAATGACAGTTCAACCAATCAGCATGCTTTGACACCTCATCTGCAAGTAAGCCAGCTCAGCAAGTAACTGACTCAACTGTCAAGAGTAGCATAGTATCAGACTATAAATAGAAGAATGTAAGAGGAGGATGGGGTGAAGAATGTTAATGAGTTTCTTACTGTAGTTTTTTCAGTTCAGTATCTTTCCTTCTTCTTTATAGAATGTAATAGTCTTCTTCTTCCCCAATTATCAATAAAAACCCTAGAATTCTCCGATCCCCAATTCTTTTTCTTCTTCCACTGAAATTTTCTACAGATTTATGGCTGAATTTACACCATTTCCAGATCAGTTAGGACAGGGTCCTAACAATTGGTATCAAAGCTATGATCCAGTTCTTGGAGTTGATCGATGGCAGAGCTATAGCAGCTATGTTGAATCGGGATCGCGACAGGGACTTTCGCCGGAACCGCCGCTATGGGAGAGCCGAGCATATGAAGCGAGCTCGACCTACCATGGATCTTGGCAAGGAGCTTCCCTGGAACAGCCAGCACAACCGTTCGATTCCGTTCTTGGGGCGTATGGAGATCCGAGTTCGATCTACTATGGCTCTCAACAAGAAGTTCCACCGAAACCACCACCATAGCCGTCGATCTCGACGGAGGAGAGGCAATTTCAATCTTGTGAAGGTAAAATTCAACAACTCAATGACAAATTTGATCGATTCTTGGAGCAATTGGTTAGGTCAAGGGAAGAAAGAGGGTTACAACAGTGTAGGAATGTTTCCAGTCCAAATTTTTGGGTTAATCAAGACCCTAATACCATGATTCCCACTCCAAATTATGGGGTTGATCGAAACCCTAATCCAACGAGCAATTATAATGTTCTTGATAGTAGTTTTCTACTGCCAAACCCTTACAAATCTCAGTATGTTTCTCCTTTGGATAATAGTGCAAGAAAATATCAAGAACTTCAGTTTCAAAACCATAGCCAAATGAACTTGTCAAATGTTCATGGCATGTGTTCTCCAATACCAAATTCTCCTTCCATGGTGACATGTCCCATGTCTGCAAGTTTTCCACGGTACCAGACTAGTATGCAACCCCCATTGATTGCACAACATAGTGCAGCAATGTCAATCCCTGTCCAGTTCCCTGGATGCAGTTACCAGCAGAATAGTAGTAACCCTGCCTACCCAGGGTTGACACAGGGACTTGCACAGTTTAATGTAGAAGCACAACCACCTGCATAGTTTGGGATAGCACCATCAGTGGTTCCTCAGTATGGGGCAAGTGCCCTTGCACAACCCTATGTTCAGCAGCAAGAGTTTGGGTCAAGTTCAGTTGATATGAGTTTTCAAGGAATGCCAAGTCATTCGTATCATGAAATGAACCACCAAGAATTTGCCAAGTTATGGGTATCTTGGAGTGAATCATCAGGGAGTAACATGTACTGCATATCATGGTATGACTACCCAAGGAATAACCAGTCAAGTGCATACTGAAATGAACTGCCAAGGGGTGCAAAGTCCTGAGTACACTGGTAATCATTCCCAGGTTTTGCAGACTCTTGAACAAACACAGATTCATCCAGGAAGTTATCCCCAATCAATGCCAATACTTCCTGTGAACACGCCTATGCCTATGAGTACCAGCCAACCACAGTTTCCTAATTCCACACCTCTACTGTTTCATGTTCAGTCTACTGTAGCAGCAGGGAATATTGTTGATGATAACCCAGAGCAAGCTACTGTTGAGAGTTCCATGGAAAGGAAAACCCTTGAAGTTCTAAGTCTGAACTTAGATCAGGAAACTACAATTGTAAGCTTTGATTCAATGAGAAGCAACTCTGAAGATCTTGAGCAAGAAGTTAGTACTATGTGTCCTTTGAGCAGCTCTCCTAGCTCCCATAATTCAAGTAGGAAAAGTTTGAGGACATCAACATTGATGTCAGCATCACAGAAGAATAGATTAGTACATACAAAATCCAGTTTGGAAGTTTTGAGTTTATCTTTTTCTGATAATCTCAAGAGTGATTCAAATACTCCTGCAGGAAAGCGTGCACAAGATCAAGAAAATTACCCGAAGATTCAGAGTGCTTACAGGATATGGGATCCAGGAAGCAACAAATGGGTATTACAAGTAGAGTGCATGACAGGCCTCAATATTGCCAGAGATCATGTCTGCACTGTTGATGAACTGTCACTAGAACTTTGGTGATTGGTACCACATGGATGAAGCAGGACATGTACAAGGTTCATCATCGTTTTCAGAATTGCAGAATGTCATTGCTATAGACACTGTTACACAACACAACAAGGTATTTTTGCAGGTTAATGCATGGCCTCCAATTCATGATTCTGAAGCTTTTAGTACTGATTATTGCTCATCATATTTTCTACTTGTTGGAGTGATAAATGTTCATGTATGGGTTGCCAAGGAGGTGAAGGATTCATTATTAGACAATGGTGCCAGTTTCCATATTATGGTGTGGGATCCAGGGATCCAATTTACTCCTCCATTGACCTTGGGACAAGGTCAATTTAAGGGGTGGGTATTGATAAAGAACCCATTCTCTGTGTGCATCCTCACTAGCTCGAGCAAGCTTCAAATGTCATAAGAATGACAGTTCAACCAATCAGCATGCTTTGACACCTCATCTGCAAGTAAGCCAGCTCAGCAAGTAACTGACTCAACTGTCAAGAGTAGCATAGTATCAGACTATAAATAGAAGAATGTAAGAGGAGGATGGGGTGAAGAATGTTAATGAGTTTCTTACTGTAGTTTTTTCAGTTCAGTATCTTTCCTTCTTCTTTATAGAATGTAATAGTCTTCTTCTTCCCCAATTATCAATAAAAACCCTAGAATTCTCCGATCCCCAATTCTTTTTCTTCTTCCACTGAAATTTTCTACAGATTTATGGCTGGATTTACACTATTTCCAGATCAGTTAGGACAGGGTCCTAACACTAGATATCAATAGCCTAACTTCCTAGATATCAATAACCTAATACCGACGCATACCGATAGTTCCACCTTCACCTTAATCTGAAGACGAGATGACAAAACAAGAAATACAGGGTTGCCTGCATTTAACGAAAGCAGGACCGAGTCAACTCAGAAGTAACCAACATAAGTTGTATATGAGATCCATTTACTTATTATAATATGAGCATACTAAGGTAGCATTATGCTCCATTACATGATGCAAGAACATAAGCATAGAGCAGATTATACATGCTAAGCAGCAAAATACAAATAAAAGTTTGCGTCCGTTGTTAGAACAGGTTCAGCTGTCAGCAACAGATGAAGCAAATCCGATACTAAAGCTGAAGGTGATGCAAGAAAGCTCCCTCTTCCCATCTTCTCCAATGATCTTCATCGTGAGATGGTACGAACCCTGAAAAAGGAAGATATCAGCAAACAGCAGCTAATAAACAAAATGAGAAGCCTGCAGGATACTTGCATGTTCCAATCTCTCTCTCTGAACACCACTAAAGGTTACTTGCATTATTTTTAATTCTTATATTGGGAATTTGTCAAGGTTCTAAACGGCGGTAGGTGGTAGGTGGGTGCGCGGCAGAGAGAGTCCACCTACCGCCTAGGCCGCTTAGGCGCCGTCTATGCGGTGGATACATTTTGAACATTTTTTTTTTACTATTTTACCACTGTTAACCGTTTCTTGCATAATATGCATATTTTAAGGTCGTTCCATGCATAACTAAGTTGTAGAACGAAAATTTATAAAGTTTTAATTCTGTAAAAGTGAACCATAGGCCCATAATACTTACAAAACCTTTTTGCCCAAAATATCTTGTTAGGTATTGCTCCGTCTAGGCGCTCGCCTACGCCGCCTTACCCCCGCCTATGCCGCCAACATCCGTTGGCTGCCTACTCCACCGCCTACCAAAAAGCGGTGCGGAGAGAGACCGCCTACCGCCTAGGCGCCGCCTAGGCGGCCGCCATTTAGTACACTGGAATTTGTTGCTGCATTTATTTTATCACATGGAAGAACAAAGTTTTGACACAACCCTGTTAATAACTGAAAAGTAGTTTTGTAGACGCTTGCAGCATAAAATGAACTTCCAAACGTCGTGTGCTGTCACATGGAAACTACTAGGAAGCAGACTGTATTTGTGCCTTATCGTATGTGACATGTATTTGGCACAAAATTTCTTTGACACCCACCCAAAACCTAGTTGAAAGTGATGTCGACATGTTTGTGTTCTTAGCAAACGTAACTAAGATATGAGAAAGTAACATTTCTGCAAATTGAATTGTCTTTAGAACATTTTGGAACGTACTTACCAACCAAAATATGATCAACTATATATATTATTAAGATGTAATATATAAACTATGTATAGAAAAATGTTGGACATGTATATATAACCCTATTCATGACATACCGTACCCGTATCGCAAAATTTTCAAAAATGTCCTATTCCGTATCAGTATTGTTTGTGTCCGCATCTGCATCCTTGTCTATGCAACCTAGGTCATGCATGACATGGTGCCCCACAGGTTGTTGTGCACCCAACAATAGACGTGTAGCTCACAATCATGCATGTGTCAAAAGAGCGTTTAGCTGTGCGACATCGGGAAAGTATTGCTCTTCATAATTGTATCCACTTAAAATTCTATTGTCATCAAGTAGAGAAGGCAAATGATGCCAATAGTGAAATTGTGCATGCAGGAGAAATGTTTGATATTGTGGTGACACGCTGAGATAGACATGACATGTTCAGTACTAAAGACACTGAAACCAGAAGCACTTCTCTTGAAGATCTTTTAAATTGAATACTACCTAGAAATTCAAGTTTCAACAAGTCAAGAACAATAGGTGTTTTCCCATGGATCTTTCAACGGGTTATATACATCAATACAATTAGCAACCGTAATATAGAAAAAGTAGAAAAACAAACAGAACATGCATCTAACCGGTGGAGTGAATGATGGTAAAGTCTGTTGGTGTGATAGCACGAAGTCACCCGTTGTGATTGGGCAAGAAGTCTCCTCACAAAGTTCCTTGGTTTCAGAGTGAACATATAAGAAGAAGTACTTAACATCTATAACCACCTTCCCCTGCGATATATCATCCCCTGCATGAAACGTCAAACAATGTCACTAATACAATTGCAAAAGGACAATCGACCAGTTCAATTACATCTACAATGATCTTGCTACATGATTAAGCAGGTTTTGATTGATAACAACTATACATGTGGTCCATTTGACGTTCTTTAAAAGTTAAAACTAAAAGTAGCATGCTTTCATCTTCATCCAAGACCTCGGAGATAACTTTTGAGGATTCAATATACTTGACTTGCGAGAATTAAAAGGAGAAAAAGAGATGGGAAGGATAAGAAAAGAGAGGTACTCAACTTATGTTGGAGAAAAGATGCAAGAAACCTGACAACACTGGAGAATCCATTTTTGGATTCCGGAACATTACATTTTTAATTGCTGATGGTTAATCAATTACACATTGAAAATGATGATTGGCAAGTCCACTCCACATATATTATTCTGGTGCGCACACACACACACACACACACACAAATTTATGAGCAATGGTCAAAAGATGATGAGCAGAAGAGAACAAAAACCAATATATTTCAATTTTGTTTCCAGTTTCAGAAGGCTTATGGAAAACAAATTCTCCAAATATCAATAGAGTTTTTCTCATGGGTGTCAATATTCCTGTGATGCAAACTTGTCCCAAAAATGTAATATAGTAAGTAGAAAAATATTTTCTCACAGGTAGAATCAACAGACATATTACCAATGCTGTTGAGGATTGCACTTTTGAGTTGATATTATATATTGGAATTAGGCCAATATGAATTAGCATGAGTGACCAAAAAAACCTACTCATTGCCAACAGAAAAGCACTATCATGAGATTTAGAAGTAAATAAGAGAGAAATCCAATTAGCAAAGGCTCTCTCTCTCACACAAAGAATAGCAAACAACAGCTTCTTAGTTCTAACCATGTGATTATTGGCATCCACTGGTTCGCATTATCGGTCGATACCAATACGCAGCATCGCATCACTTTTGGCATGCCCAATCCAATACCCAACCTATACCGATACCGGTTGATATCGAAATTGTGGCTATCTTTCTGAGTCATTTTAGCATGGATTTTTTTTGTAAAATGAGCGAACGAGAGAAGTATGGAAAAAGTAAATGATTCCATTGTTCCGAAGATCAATATGCTACATGGTGTCGATATGATTCATCGACACAATGTAACCATTATCACTTGTCATTTGTCATTTGTTGAAATTGTATAATGTACATTCATGTTCATACATTGTAATATTATTCCGTTCAAAACTATATATTGTGGGCATGTTGTCGAAAAGAAAGCAAAACGAGTAATAATATCTAACAAGTAATGCATAAGATTGTGCCTAAATTTATCAAATATTTTTCTTGCTTCTTGAAATAACTTCTAATTAATTTGTTTATTCTCCGACCAAGAACTCCAAATCTCCAATCTGAAATCACCAAAACTACCGAAACCACTAATACCAATACGCATAAGAAGGGTCCGAAACCGATACCGATACTACGAACCTTACATCCAGGAAGTGATTTAAGAGCAAATATCATGCGGTATAACATCATCTTTTAGAGTAAGAGTGATAAATGAAAGGTCATTAGTAACCTAAGAAGGCATCCCAAAAATCCATAACATACCAATGTCGTTTGTGTGACTTATCGAACACACCACACTCCAAAATACACTGGGCCCACCAAAATAGGTGACGAATTGTATCGCTGTATACAAATAATGTTGTGCTCTAATTGTGTCCATGTGACATATAAATAGTAAGTACATCTACATATCGCAATCCCAAAAGATTGTCATCCCTACAGTTTGTATAAGGTAAATGACATTTTGCTTCAGGCCAACTTAACATGGTTTAAATAACAAAGCGGCTGTAGGTTGTTGGCAGTGATGCCCAAATTCAAGGTGAGGAAAATAATATCATGGGCCTAAACCAAACTACATAGGAACAGTGTTCTTTCAGAAGATCATTATATGGTATCATTAGTAAAATACCTTCAGAACATTATGTTCTTACTGATAGGTCCCGTATCGTAAATAACATAAACCCTAAATTTGTGATCCCTTGCTTCCAAAACAGGCATAGCAGAGCAGTGGAGACCAACTACGAGAATGAGAATCTAGCCAGCAACGTGGTATTCAGAAAGGTAGAAAGAGATCTCTTTCTCCCTTGACAGAGAACAAAAGGATACAAACATGGAGACCAATACTAAGCCTTATTGGCAAGGACATCCAGGGCCGGCCCAGACAAGACTCCGGGTTTGAGCAACCCCCAAGCTCAGTATGAGCCTACAAGAGGTAAGGGGGGTGACCCTCCAGGATCGACCCACAATAAGAGTTGAGGGGCAACCAAAATTAGCTCCAGATAGGACAACCCAACCCCTTGGGCCGGCCCTGAGGACATCAAAGGACCCGAGAAGTATACACGTGATCCTCCTATAGAAGTGCAATGCAAAAGGAAAAAAAATAGTCCTACCAAGGACGAGCCTACTAGCAAGCTTATTTCTTCTCTGTAATGCTTGGAGAAAAATAAACACTTGAAAATTTCAGCATATATTTTTTAGAGTACAAATGAAAAGGCCTGAGTACCTATCATCGACTATGGTTATCAACTTTCCTAATATTAGCAACTTCTCAACGACAGAAGAACGAAGGATCAGTAGCTCTACCGCTGCTATCACCAGTAACTGCTGAGATGTTGAGGGTTTCACCTGTTCTGCCGCAACTAAATCATCCAAAAATATAACAATTGGAAAGCTGATGACCCCTCATATCATACTTCACTTTGGAAGTAAGCATTCTGGCAACAATCAAATCTAGTATACCATCAAAGGTTTGGGATCCGACTGGGACTATATACTTGTAGTTGGACAATAATGTTAGTAGATATCAACTCTACCAATAATATTTCAATAATGTAGAAGTGAGAAACTTACTAAAAATATCGTCCTCCCCTTGTATAATTGTCTATGCCAAGTGTATCCACTCCTCTCTTGAATATCGATGTCATGAGACAAAAGAAAAATGTATGTTGCCTCTGCCTGCTGTATCTATCTAACCTGTTTCTGAGTTGGGACTAGTTCATTCTGCCTTTGGTGGCGCAAGCAATACGTAGTGTCATCAAATCAAATCTATCATATTTCATCATTTGAAAAATTCCTCTCATCTACAGGCATGTGAATGTGATGGAAAGAGGCTATTCTCCAGGGAGTGGCGCTGGCTATGGATATGGTAGACAAAAGGATTGTACAGTTTGGAGACATCTCTACAATGAGAGTGCATGGATGCAAGGGCGGGGCTATTAGTTGGCTCAGGTAGCACACCATACCACCAACACTAAATACAATTAAACTTATTAAGTAAATAATTTTTTATATGTGAACACCATTTCATGTATTTAGCCCACTAGGCCACTTCGACGACATTCTTAGAAATTAAGTGTTCTTTTAGATGCAACGCTTGGGACTTTGTGCACGCTGCATTGCATGCCTTTTGGGCCCACTGTCCCCCAACTCCCACCCTTTTTTTAATAGAAGAAATAATATGCCCTGGCTCGATTCACCAATCTTCCAGCCACCTAGCCAGGGGTCCTATGCCCTCTCCCTGGTAACCACAAGGGTCACTCCAGTTCGGCGGAAATAAGTGTTGAATGTTTAGCTCAACTTATTAGTAAGCAAATAATTTTTTGTATATAAAAAAAGTTCTCACTACGTTTTAAGTTCAATCCGGGGTAAACTAAAAATTCTGACTCTGCCGATGGATGACAATTACTCCATGAGGTTTTATAGAGCTATCAGCAGCATGGGCTGACCTCCAAATATTCGACGACTTATAAATTTAAGCAGCAGCCAGAAACTATTTAACAATATATATATATATTTGAGTAAGGTTTTAGAAAATATTACCGGTGGTGGCGGAGATGTTGAACTGGGCGGGCTTGCCCCCTTGTACCGGTTCGGGGCTGATGCTGACCCCGCTGATTCTAACGGGATACTTGGCCCTCTTATCTAATCAATTAAATCCAAAAAAAATTAATTAGTTAATTAGTTAGTTATTTGGCTAAGCAGATCTCGATCTCGACCGGGAAAGAAATTGCTTACTGCAGTACTCGAAGGAGGTCGCTTGGGCGAGCGAGAGGAGGAGGAGGAAGGCCGAGACGAGTACGAGAGCGGGGGAGGAGGAGGAAGAAGAAGAGGTCGCCATGGATTATTTCTTTCTTCAATTGATCGGAACTGGTTGGTGTCTATTTTATGTTATCGGGTTTTTATGGAGAGAAACGAAGAAGACTTTTCTTTTCTTAACAGCGAATTTAGGGATATATTTAGGTGGGCATTAAAGGAGGACGGATAGATAGATGACCGACTGGACTATTCTATTCATGGATTTTACTCTCAACGGACAGTCCACGAATAGTATAAACGTGTGCGTTCGCCTCTAACCACACGAGTGCACTAACCGACCTAACCTCGCACGTGCCACCTGTGCTTACCGGAAATTATCTTTCTCTCGTCACGTGTCATCTGTGGGGAAGAGTCCAGATCTGTCCATGGTAGCCGATAACCAAACCCGATTGGTAACTTTGACATTCGGGGAAGAAAGACGTAAATTGGAATGAATTTTGGGTCGATATAATATCATATAATAGAAAAATGTTGAGGTTTCATTACCCAAAAAAATATATATATATATATCAAAATGATCTTATCTATATTTACAAATTAAAGATGTTTATTTATAAAATTTAACATGGGTAGTTTAATATTGGATAGAGTTTCTGACATATGTGAAGAACACCCTACAGTGAGATGAACGTCATTTGCGTGTCGGAAAAATTTAAGGAGTTGGAGACGACGAAGGATGCTCGATTTGAGCATACGTCAGAATTTGGAAAAACTGTATTAGTACCGGCTATACCAACGGTATACCACCACCGGCGTACCATCGGTACACTGGTGATAGATCGGTTTCCTTCAGAACAATTTTGACTCAAAAAACCTATATTCGGTATACTATTGGTATACCGTTGCCAGTATACCTCGGGGTTGAAAGCAAAAATTGAGTGTTTTATTAATATCGTTGGATCGTGATCAACGACCCAGATCTTTTCAGGAGTTGAGTGGTTTAAATAGGTGCTTCTTAACCTTAAATTCATGAGAAAATAATCTAAGAAGAGTTTTCTCAAGAGTGCAATTTTCTAAGGAGAAGATAAGGTGATTCGGAGTTTCGGAGGTTAATTTGAAGAGAGATCGTTTTGAGGAGTTCTTCATTGGTTCTTCCTCCTCTCTACAAGAGTTAGAGACCCTCGACGAAAATGACTACAAGCTAAACAACACATTGAGCTATACCAGGGCTGCATCTTTAAAGCCTTCAACGGAAAGGTGAAAGAGATAACTTTTCAAGTGGGGGATCTGATTTGACTGTCAGAAGACCCATGATCATGACTCTCAAGAGCTAGAAAAAATTCCAAGCTAAGTGGGATTGACCGTACATGATATAAATTGTCTAATCAAAATACATACCGGCTTGTCAGACAAAATAGCGATCTACTAATGATACATATTGTTGAGACTTGAAGTGATTTTATTGAATGGAGTAACAACATATATATAGGAGAGGCTAGCCTCCTCTCCTATCATTCTAGCCAATGTGGGACTAAAGCCCAATAACACTATATATATATATCAACACTCCCCCTCAAGATGGGCGAAAGATATTCACTAAGCCCATCTTGTCACATCCTCTCATCATGTTGATAGAACTAAGCCCCTTTGTCAGTCCGTCTGCTACCTGATCTTTGGTTGGAACATAGCCCAGCTCTAGTTCTCCTTTATCCAGTTTCTCTTTGATGAAGAATCTGTCAATCTCAATATGTTTGGTCCTGTCATGCTGCACTGGATTGTTGGCAATATTAATAGCTGACTGGTTGTCACACCATAGCTTCATCTTTGTTCCCTGGTCCAGCTTTAGCTCCGTCAGCATATTCTTCAACCACAATAGTTCTGTGACTCCCAAGGCCATCGCTCTATACTCTGCTTCAGCTGTTGATCTGGCCACTACTGACTGCTTCTTACTCCTCCAAGAGACCAAGTTGCCTCCTACAAATATGCAGTATCCCGATGTGGATCTCCTGTCGTCAGCACAGCTAGCCCAGTCAGAATCACAATAGCCCTCAATGCCTACATGATTATTTCTTCTAAAGATCAGTCCCTTCCTGGGGGCTCCCTTCAAGTACCTCAGAATCTGGTACACTGCGTCCATGTGACCCTTCCGGGGGTCATGCATGTAGCGGCTTACTACACTTACCGCAAAGCTGATATCAGGTCGAGTGTGGCTTAAGTAGATTAACTTGCCCACCAATCTCTGATATCTATCCCGGTCAACTGGTTCTCCAGCTTCAGCATCCAGTTTAAACTTCTGGTCTATCGGTGTCGTAGCTGGTTTACATCCCATCATCCCTGTTTCCGTAAGCAGGTCCAGTGCGTACTTCCTTTGAGAAAGAACGATTCCCTCATTATCTCGAGCAATCTCAATCCCAAGGAAGTATCGAAGGGGGCCAAGATCTTTCACCTCGAACTCCTTGCCAAGTTTTACTTTGAGTTGGGCGATCTCCTGCTCATCATTGCCTGTGATAATCATATCATCTACATATACTGCAAGCATGGTGATATGACCTCCACTCCGTCTGAAGAAGACAGTGTGATCAGCATTGATCTGCTGATATCCCATCCCTATCATTGCTCTCCTGAACCTGTCAAACCATGCCCGAGGAGACTGCTTCAGTCCATAGAGAGACTTCTTCAGTCTGCAGACCTTGCCTTCTGTCTGTTTTGTGCCGAATCCTGGTGGTATCTCCATGTACACCTCCTCTACTAGATCTCCATAAAGAAATGCATTCTTCACATCCAGTTGGTGTAGCTTCCACCCTCCATTGGCTGCCAGGGAGATCAAGGTCCTGACAGTGCTCATCTTCGCCACTGGTGCAAAGGTCTCGTCATAGTCGATGCCGTACGTCTGACTGTATCCTTTTGCCACCAGTCGAGCTTTATAGCGCTCAACCTGTCCATCTGGGTTCTGTTTCACAGTAAAAACCTATTTACATCCAACTGCTCTTTTCCCTTCTGGCAGTCTCACCAGCTCCCAAGTGTGGTTCTTCTCAAGAGCTCCCAACTCCTCGTGCATTGCCGCTTTCCACTTTGGATCGTTCTTGGCAACCTGCCAATTGTTAGGTACAGTAATACTATCCAAAGATGCTATAAATGCTCCATGAGAAGAAGATATATGATCATAAGAAACAAACTTAGCAAGATCCCAACCATATCTGTCCGGAGGATTTCCCGCATTGCTGCGAGTAGTCCTTCGTGTAGGTAGTGGTATGGGAGGAACGATATCACCTGAGGAGGGTGGTGGTGTAGATGAGGAGGATGGTGGTGTAGATGAGGAGGATGGTGGTATAGGTGTCTCAGGAGTTGGGACAGGCGCAGGCAAGGGACTTGGCACTGACACTGTAGGTACTGGTCCTGTAGTCTGCTTGTTGTTTCTCCTGTTGTAGGTCAGTAACTCCCCCTGAGCCGTAGGTGTAACACTTCTCGTCTCCTCCCTCTGTTCCGCTTCACCTTCATGTTCCTCCTCAACCGTGTCTCTATGCCAAACTTCTAAATCGGTTACCACCAGGTTCTCCAAGTTCTCTATCTCCCCCTCTCGCCTTATACTTGTAGTATGAGGCGTGTTATACGAAGTTCCATCCTGGCGGTAATATGGCTCATGCTCCCGGAAGTGGACGTCCATACTAACAAATTTCTTCTTCTCTACTGGACTCCAGCATACATACCCCTTCTGAGTTGCTGAGTAGCCCACGAAGATGCACTTGACTGCTCTAGGGTCAAGTTTTCCAACGAATGGTCTGTTGTCCTTCACAAAACACACACATCCAAACACCTTTAGTGGAAGTATTCCACTATTATTACCTTGTAATACTTCACATGGAGACTTCCATCCCAGGACTTTTGAAGGCATCCTGTTTATAAGTTGAGCTGCTGTCAACACCGCATATCCCCATAGGTGTTGTGGGACATTCATGTCGATCATCATACTTCTTGCGGTCTCCAGAAGATGTCGGTTCTTCCTTTCTGCTACTCTATTTTGTGCTGGTGTATATGCACAAGAGGTCTGATGCTGTATTCCATGTGCTGACAAGTACTCTGCAAGTGTCCTATTGGTATACTCCGTCCCATTGTCAGATCTCAGTATCTTCACCACTGCATTATACTGAGTCTGGACATATTTATGAAAGTCCCGAAAACAAGCAAATACATCACTTTTGTTCTTCATCAAATACAGCCAGGTGACACGAGATGCACAATCGATAAACGAAACAAAATACTTATACCCATTCATAGTGTTAGTAGCACATGGGCCCCAAACATCAGAATGAACTACCTCAAAGACTGAAGAACTCTTATGACCATTTCCAACATATGAACTCCTAGTAAGTTTTCCTAACTCACATGCATCACATACTAATTTCCTTTTATTTGATTTTGCATACATATCTGGATACAACTTATTTAGAGTATCAAAGGAAGAATGCCCCATCCTCCTATGATGAAGTATCAAAGTGTCTTCAGTCTTCTGCTGCAGCTCCTCCATTCCAGCCTTCTCTGCCATAGACACCAATGCTGAGTCCAGTCCGTCTTGATCTAGGTACCACAGTCCATCATGCCAAGTGCCAGTCCCAAGTCTTCGTCCCGTCCCTTTCTCCTGGAAGATCACCTTAGGAATATCAAAAGAAACAATGCATTTTAGTTGGAGAATTATAGAACTAATAGACAAGAGACTGACTGGGAAGGATGGAGCATGCAAAACATTGGATAACCTTACTGAACCCGTACAATTAACAGTACCCTTACCGACCACTGGTTGGAAAGTACCATCCGCAGTCTGAATGGTGTCTGTCGATGCTAGGTGAGTGTACGAGGAAAACATACTAGCATTTCCGGTCACATGCCGAGATGCTCCTGAGTCGATAATCCAGTCTGACATTTTAAGGGAAGACATAGATGCAAGAGCGTGAGACTCGTCAGTACCTTCTGATGGATGGGCATACATAGCGGCGTTGAAGAATGGAGTGGATGCCTCCTCTGCTACGCTCCTCCTGTCTCCTTCGATTGACGCTTTTTGCTTTCTCTCCAGCAGATCCAGTAGCGCCTGATCCTCCTCAGTAAAGGCGCCGCCAGCTCCTCCATTCCCATCTGCCACCAGCAGGTTTGCCCGATAGCCTCCTCGACCGCCTCGTCGGCCTCCTCGACCACGTCCACGTCCAGCATATCCTCGTCCACGTCCACCACCTGAGTCTCCCTCCTTAGGTGGTTTGGTACAAGCATATCGATGGTGGCCCATCTCCCCACAGTTGTAGCACTGCCGATTCTGTTGCCAGAGCTCTCCCTTGGATCCTGTATCCCCCGAACCGGTAGCTGCTAGTGCTGACTTCACTTCGGGTAAAGCACCTGTCGATGATGCGCCTGTCCCTGTCTGTAATCTGATCCGCGTCTCCTCCTGAATCATGGCTGAGATAGCCTCCTCGAGACTAGGGATCGCTGGCTGGGCGAGGAGTAAGGCTGTTCTCTGTGTGAATGCTGCAGTCAGTCCCTTAAGGAATTTCATCGTCCTCTCCTGCAGACACACCTGTCTCTCCTTGCACTTTGGGTCCCCGCAGCTTGCCCGTTTGGAATGGTGATCATAATCCAGCCAGAGGCGTTCCAACTCCGTAGCGTACTCCTGCACCGTCTTCTCGCCTTGTACGGTGTCGTCGATCTCCCCTTTTATCTGGAAGATCCGTAGATTGTTACCTATGCCATCATAGGTTCTTCTCAATTTCTCCCATACGTCTTTCACCATCTCAATGCCATCTACTGTGGAAGCAATAGACTGGACTAAGGAGTTGAGAAGCCAGATATAAATCACCATATGAGTGGATTTCCACTCGTCGCGTCCTGTCGAGCCCTCTTCCGGCTCTGTCTTCTCGCCTGTCAAGAATCCCTCCAGGTTCTTACCTGCAAGGGTTCTTCTCACCCGCCGTGACCAACTCAAATAGGTGGCTGGTCCATCCAACTTCAGATCGATGGAGGGTAGTTCTAACTTTGGCGGTGCTCGTGTCGTGCTTTCACCAGCCGACACCTTTATCAACTTCAGCAATGTCGCCACATCGTCAGCATCCAGCTTCTTGAGAATCTCCTCCATCGATGCTTCTTCTCGATCACTTCACACTTGCTCCACGACTCACGCTCGTCCTTGCCGTCCTCTCCTAAATCCGAATATGTCTGATTTCATCGGATCTAGGGATTATAGGCATCTCCTTGAGATTGATCTCAAGAACGAGCGTGAATCTTGTACCCGCAATAGCGGTACAATGAATCCTGCAGCCGTAAAAACGGTACAGAAACGAGCGTGAATCTTGTACCCGCAATAGCGGTACAATGAATCCTGCAGCCGTAAAAACGGCAGCAGCAGCAGCAGTTGCAGCCGCAACAGCGGCACAGCAACGGCAGCAGCGCGGCAGCGGCGGCGGCGGCGCGGCAGCAGCTGCAGCGGCAGCGGGCGGCAGCAGCTGCAGCGGCAGCGGGCGGCAGCGGCGGCGTAGAAGGGGGATTAGGGTTAGGGTTTGTGTGGAGGAGGGGTCTCTAACGGTATGCTAAGCAATTTTAGGCTCTGATACCATGTTGAGACTTGAAGTGATTTTATTGAATGGAGTAACAACATATATATAGGAGAGGCTAGCCTCCTCTCCTATCATTCTAGCCAATGTGGGACTAAAGCCCAATAACACTATATATATATATCAACACATATCATCGACAAGTTTCTGAAAAAAGTATTATTCTTAGCCAAGAGCTGAAAGGCATGAAAAGTTCTCCACCACGCGAAGAGCTCTACTTTATAAATTCATGCAAATCAAGCTCTTAGTAAAGCAAGTTCTCCAACTGAATGACCCCTATATGTCATTTAAGAAACGAAGTACCACTCTCCGACTATTTGGAAGTAAAATTGAGAGTTCCAATTCGTGCACAAAGGCATGCAACGTAGCCTACACAAAGTCCCATGCGTTACGTCGGTCATCACAAAAAAATGAGAGTTCCCAGCAAGTCAATAACAAGCATCAAATCTCCCCACTGAGTCAAAAGGTACCTACTTTATGGCCTCAACATGCTATTCTTGGGATACGCATTCCTCCCCAAGCCGAGCAACCTCAGCATGCCATCCATGCACCATGCAATAAAATTCTCATACAGAAAAATTCCTTGGCAAGAAAAGAAGGACGGTTCAATATTCTCCCCAAAAGATGTAAGGACAAAAACCACCAAGTCCCCGGCAAGTCACGAATAATTTTTGACCTCCAGCCAGTAAAAAATAAAAGTGCTACAATATCTCCAGTAGGTTGAGACCCGGTCGAAAGAACTTCGAGTTACTATATGTACCAACTATTGGTATGCCATGGGCAATGACCCCACTCAAAAATTCTCCAACAAAAACTGTCCTCAGATCCTCTAGATCCATCCAAATAAGATCAAACTTTGAAGTTTCGTCTACTTCAAACAAAGTCTCTACTTATATATCGAAGCATGTCTAGAAATTTTATATTTCTAATCCTCAAATGGATTAGGAATAATCATTCATCTTTTTTAAGCAAATCAAAAGATATTACTAAAACATCTCTAGCAAGTTGAGATCCCATTACAAATCTCGAGTTACTATATGTACTAAAAAATTAGTACGCCATGGGCAATATATCCACTCAAAAGTTCCCCAATATGAACAACCTTCAGACCTTTGGGTCCATCCCAATGAGTTCAAAAACCTGAAAGTTTGAATCATTTCAAACATATCCTTATTTCTAGATCCTACTAGGTCTAGAAATATCCTAGCCAAGAGATAATCGTTTGTCATCGTCGACAAATCTCTTAAATCGAATCCCATCTCCAAAGCCTGGCTTATTTAAAAAGCATTCAATCCCTTCTCTTTAGGGCTAGGGATTTCAAAATCTAAGAGATATCCAACTGTCTAATCCCTAATTGGGTTATAGGTATTGGTCTTGATCCATATTTATGAACTCTCCAGTGGGTCTAGGAGTCTTTCATCCCATAATTTTTATTTCCATAACCCATTCGGTTTATATATATTCTGCTTTTAACCCCCAGTGAGGTTAGAAGCACCCAACGATTTCTGGCTTGCTGGTCTTTTCTATCATGTCCAGTTTTCCACCACTAAATAGACAGAATTACCAAGTATCCTCCTTGTCACGTCCATGTTACCTCTGACAAAAACCTACTCCCAACCCCCGAAGGTCTAGAAGCATCCTATTTCTAAGTCCTAGTAGACTTAGAGATATCATGTCTCTACACCCGTACAGGTCTAGCGATATCCCGTCTTTTAATCCCCATCAAGTTTAAAGGTACTTTTGTTTGACCATCGCGTCCATTTTACCTATGAATGATTCATTCATCATTTAATATTCTTATTTGTTATGTCCATTTATCACCTCTTAACAGACAATATTACTAGGTATTCAATTGACATGTCCATATTACCTTTGTCAATCGAATCTACACTTTTTAAGATCGTTATTTATTCCCTCTATCATTTCCAGTTTCCCACCTCCTAACAAATGAGATCACCAGGTCTTTAATTGACACGACTATGTTACCTCTGTTAATTAAACCCCATCCACAATAAAGTTTTGGATCCCCTCTGTCATGCCCAGGCCGATATCTATGAATAGACGGGCCTCCTGAACTCTACTTCTTGTTGTCATATCTAGATCATCACCGATGATAGATGCTTTCCTCCTGTAATGCTGACTCCTAGTCGGACCATCCACCACCAAACTTTCTCTCTACGGAGAAGCTGGGAACCCTGTGTTACTTGCAAGATTCCCAATATAGAGAGGAAATTCCAAATAAAACATTCAACAAAAGCAAATAAAAAATATCGAAACATAATGCAAAATGAGAGCTTCCATTTGATAAAATGCCACTGGAATACAATAGTTCTTTTGTGCAGTTACTAAAAAGCAAAGAAAAGACACCAAAATGTACATTGAGGGCGAGTGACTAACTCCCAAATTCTCTAGTACAAAAATATAATGCGGGCCTCACGCTTCTTTTGGGCCTTTGTCAATGTCGTCTTGTTTATGTCCTCAGTAAGAAGGACAGTAAGATTATACTCATTTGGGAACGTAGCAAGTTTCGCATTTAAATCATCGACGAAATGTTGGAATTGAAGACCTTCTTCGGCTAACTCTCTCTTTCGCTGCTCCATGTCAGCATATCGAGACTTTGCCCGATCCAATAATATTTCAAGCTTAGTGAACTCTTGAGTTACATCATGCTACAGAGCATTGGGAATCTCCAACTCAGTAGTGATTTTTTCTCGTCTAGAGTCCACCTTACCCTATAGATGATATAACGCTTCTAGATGTCAGCATAGGTTGTCTTAATGTAAACCCCCTAAAAATTCGAGAAAATATTTATTTATTTAAAATATATTAATTTTTGCTTGGTCATTCTTTTATTATTTATTTGGAATAGTTTTTTGTTATATAAAGGTGTATTATAAAGTAAAAGAGTTTTATAATATAATAAATATATAAGTATGAAATATCTCTACATGAGTAGGGAAATATGTCATAAAATGTTTTTAGAAACTATAGGAAACTTTTAAGATTTTTTAGATAATTTTACGATTTTTATAGGATTTATTTTAGAGTCTTTTAAAAGAAAAAAACCAAACCAATCCAAAATCTCGCCTGAAATTCAATTTCTTACGAGTGGAACAAAAATGCACCGACCCGATCGTAAGCTATATAGATTTTGAGGATTTGGTCGATTTAAAAATCGATCAATCCATGATCAAACAAGCAAAAAAAATTTACTGCATGATTCCGATCATATTCTTCACTAGATGACCTAAAATTGTATTTAAAAATCAAATTCAATTCAATTTTAAAATCGAATCTAAATCATGGTATAAATAATAACTCGTTTTTTAAGATTTTGGAAGGAAAATCACGAAAACCTTTTTGTGATCAAACCCAGCGACCCCAGACCATCCCCCTAGTCCCCAAAACCAACCCTGACCGTCGCGCACCACTTGGGACCGGCGCCAACCGCCGTTGGAGGACCGCAACAATGACAACAGCAGTAGAAGCACTAGCCCAAGCCCCCTATTTTCAAGTATGATTTCTCTTTCCTCGTTTTTCTTTTTTTAGATCTACAAAAATCTGTGCGTAGCCAACCTAACCACCTATAAATTCCTTCAAGTGGATTTAATTATTTTGAGATGTACGAGTCAAAAATTGAGTTCCAAAAATATCAAAATTTTGGTCACAAAAATCTCCCGAAATACTGTTTTGGAAGTCAATTTTCGGACCGAATATGGAGAAGTTTTAAATTCTACTTGAAAAATCTTGTAGGCAACCTAACCAATATTATTTTCCTTTAAATGGTTTCGTTTAATTTGTTTTTAATCCCAAGTTATTTCTGTTTGAACTTGGTGAAAAAAACTATTTTCGAAATATCAAAAATCTCAGATACAGGGTCTCTTCGGACAAACCGAAAGACTTCGTCACGAACCGAGAGCATCAAAAGGTGTGTACGGACTTCGTGGACGTGTGGGCTTTGACAGAATTCAGATTGGTTGTATGTGTGTGACAAATTTGAACTGTATCCGTCAAAAATTACCATATCGGTGTTTTAGCAAACTTCTTGATTATTTTGTGCATGCTCATTGAATTGAGACAAAACTTGTGCATTGGATTCGCGTCGTCATGCTGGTCATGTGAACCAAGTAATTTGTAGATTCTTAGATAGTTTACTAGATCGTCGTTTTGCGGGTTTCACCAATCGATTCGACGGACGTTTTCGTGAACGACTCATCGGAATTCAAATCTGGACATACCATTGGGTTCGAATCGTGAAAGTGGACTTGTGGACATATAGTTTGTTGACTTTAGAGATCATGGGGTGCAATACGAATCCAACGGTAGATATTATTTTGATCTAAAATTACCATTTTGTCCCTGTGTCCAAATTGGACTTATAGATAGCCTATTTTAGCTTCCTCGCTTCTTTTAGAAATATTAGTGATGTCTATTTTAGCATCCGAAGATGTTTGCGTTGATTCCATCCTTATTGCTACCATTGACTTGGCAATTTCACCTACTAGACGTCGTTAATTCTATACACCACCTCCAAACAAGTATACTTTTTTCTGATTATTTATTATTAATATTTCAGCATATTTATTATTTATTTATTTATTTTATATTAAATGGTGTTATTAAGTCATACTTGGATGCAAGTGGCTAAGTTAGACGCTTTCGTTACTTTTTTTATTTTATGCCCACACCATTATTGTGATGTATTGGTATATCTCCTTTGGCCATGACACACGTGTTCCACGAGTTATGTCTCATGTAGGATACGGACGTTCATAGTTGGCTGTTACTTTTGGGACGTACGACAGATAGGATATAACTGCTAATAAAATTGTATGATTAGTAGACTTAGCAGTTATTAGAGGTATATGTGTTGTGGATACAACATAGTTAGGCATGGGATGGAAAGAACAATTCCTTAGCATATGAGCCACGAATGTACTTTCCCTTTCGTAACCTTTAAGCACCGTTGGAGATGCGGGTGAGATGATTCTCTAGTTCTAGTTGACCACTGACGTTCACAGAACGTTATGCACTTTAGGCCCCTAGTGTCCAAGGAAGGACTATGCCAATCCCATTTTTAGCTAGAGTGTCCATGCATTGATGGTTTGTCTTAAAAGTGCATATTTCACGTAGAATGGCTAGGAGTCATTTTCATTCATCATTTTATATTCAGTATTTCATGGCTTGCTATATGTATCTTGTTACGTCTCTCTGAGGACTTGATGATCTCTCCTGGCGTAGACGATCAGATCTATCCTTAGGAGTACGGTTCAGCATTGGATTCTTCTTTTTAGTTGAGGAGGTTTTGCCTTTTGATTGTTTTCGTGATCATTCTTTATTAGTTGGACATGTTTATTGATACTTTATTTCTTAATTTATTTATTTCGGGAGGTCGGACTCCATTTTATTTCAGAGTGTATAGTTGTTTAGTAGTATATTTGTCTCTATCTGACTATCATTTAATTCGACTGTTTATTTGTCTCTATCTGACTATCATTTTATTCGACTGTTTATTTCATTATTTGATGGACTATTTCTTTTATTATTGTTGTGGATGAGATATGGATATACATATGACTGTTTGTTACTTTATGAGCAATAATAGTTCACATGACAACTTATGTGTGTATTCGAGAATTCCATGACATGCTACGTATTCCTAGTCCTACGTTATTGGGACTGGGGCGTAACACCTAAGCTTGTTAATATTTGTACTTACCGCTTAGTACTCTAGCTCATGCAAGGCAGATCGCCGTGCCACGACCAGGCCTTTTCGTTGACAGTTTGCTCCACCTACGTTAGCAACTGCTTGAGAAATGGCAATCGCTCTGCTCCAATCTTTCATGGCATGGCATTGAGGTAATTGGCTATATATGCCTTCATTTTCTCAAAGTTCAAACTAGTAGACCTAGAAATTACATCTATCCCTTTCTGAAGCAAGACATAAAATCTCTGAACTTGTGTCTCTAAAACTTTTCTGAGCCCAAATACAATGCTCAGTGTCATGACAACTAGAGGGACGAATGTAGAGCTCGTTGCGTCGATAGTAGTGGCAACATTTGGGTCAACATGGGCTCGGTTCAGCCTTATTCTTGAGTAAGAATAAGGTTGGAGTCGTCACCGGTAGACCAACAATCGAGATAACGGGATCTGAAGCACCACTTGACGCAGGTACTATATCTGATGATTGGAGGTACTATTGACTCTTTGATGGCTTAAAAAAGGGGATCCGAGACACTATTAGTGCATACAGTCTCCGAAGGTGTTTGTCCAATGGGCTCATCAACAGCCACCATCTCAAAAGTAAGGACATTTGATCCTGTAAAATCTAGACAAAGACAATCAGTGGGGAAGCAATATTACATCAATTAGTGAAGAACTCTAAAAACTATAAATACTTTCGGGCTCCAATGTAACGCCTGATACAAGCTCTTCTAAATCCTTCCATGGCTTAGTTGTATTCCCTAGGGTGCCCAAATAATCCGTAGGACATTCTTCAACCCCTTTAGAGGTAGCAGATTGGAGTTTTGTTCATGAATTTTTTACTTCGGTTGAAAGAACAATAGGAGGGTGTGAGCGAGAGAATCGTATCACAAATATTTCAAAGGTCATCAGCCATCTTACATCAAAAGTCAATAAGTCTTTCATCGCGAGAAGGTTACCTATGGGTTCCTCTCGAATCGGACCTTCAACAACCAGTTCTACCTGCTGAGAAGAATACGAGTCGACCTTTGCAAAGCCTTTGACTTCACCCAAAACTATTAACCCCTTCTTGTCAGGAGGTAGAACGTATATCTGCACTCGAGACATCATGTTGAGAGGTCTGTCGCATTAAAACCTTCCGTGGTGATATATTGTTAAACAAAAGATGGACCGTGGTCTATACCCAAATGGAAGAGTCCCATAGCCAATGAAAGAGATCTTTGCACAACTATGATAGGGGTTATCCCCGTCGGTTGCTCCATATCATCTAAGCTCCTCTCTGACCTAGATGGAGACATAAGTCTCGTTGCCCAAGCTGATCGATTCAAAATTGACTAAGCACCCCATGCCTCTTTGCCATAATCCTCTTCTTAGGAGCGGGTGAGGAAGTAACATCTTCTCGTAGTCGCTTCGAAGTTGTCTGAACTATAGGGGACATCTCCCTCTCTTCTATATTTATGGGAGAGAGGCATTTGCCAGCTGGTTAGTGGTCTCCTTTACCCTAATTGGAGGATCATTTTCCTCTAGGGACACTAACCCTCCTCCTAATCGGTTGATCTCCTATAAGTTGCAAGAAGGAGGAATCGATCTCAAATTCAAAAAGTAAGCAAGTATAAGAATCGTAATGCACGAAAAACCAAGCTATCATGAACTGCCCAGGGTTTATGATAGGTAAGTGAAATTTAGCCTAGGTAAAATCCATGTGGTAATATCTCCATGTCTGATCCCTGTCAATCATACTTCTAGAATGGGCCAAACCTAGGTTAGGGTTCCCTACAAAGAGCTGGTCTTAACCAAATTAGCGTGCAAAGAGACTGAGAATATATGGCTCTAGATCATACGAGTTCTCCATCCTGAAGACAAGATGAGAAGTACAAATGTCCATGAGTCACTCAAACGCCACAACTGGAAGACAACTGCATTCTTGGTCTGCACCCTGGAGATTACTAATATCCTCTTTGGGTTCGATATCCACGTTAAGGGGATTGCAATAGAGAAATTCATAGATAACTCACCTCCGATCTATCCTTCGGACATGACGAAGATCTTTCGTTTGCCAAGTCGAGCCATTAAGGCAATACAAGAAGGCCTTATTATGTCTGGCATTAGTATCGAATCCCAAAAAAACATTAAGGCATGTTAGTAGATAGAGAAGCACACTATCAGATATGTATAAGGCAAGTCAACCTTAGACGTAGGCCATCCTTTGGCTGCAATTGCTTCACGGGCGCAATGAAAAGGTTGGCAAGCACATAAAAGCCCTCGATGTATACAACATACCATAGCCATAGGAAGAGCCAAATGATGGTCGAAAGTTAATCTAACTTTTATGAATATCATGTCATGGTGACTGTGATCAACCCTAGTATAAGTGACTACACACTTTCGGAGCCATATGGACAAAAATCCAGCGAAGGCAACCTCTCACGATATAGGGTAGAGGGCTTGATAATGGCGCTAAAAATGACGAAGTTTTGGTTTCGCGATATGCAAAACCTCTATACAAATTGACTCAAAAATTAGTATGAAGAGTCATCCTCGTAGAAGCTATCTTCCGCAAGGTCTTTCCTGCGAGAATAATATTTTAGTATGACAAAGCTTCCCTATACTTATATAATCCTCCATCGAAGAAGATAATCAATCATGTCATTCCTGCACGAAAATAATATTTTTTGCATGGAAAGGAAGTCTCCAAGTAGTGGAAATAACCTAAGTAGAAAAGAGAAATTCATTCATGTGCGAAAAGAATATTTTTTGCACAAAAAATAGCTCAAGCGAAAAGAATAATTCTTACACACAGCAAAGAGAGTCCAACAAAAATGCTTCCTTCTGGCTTAGCACAACTTCCGAAAAGCACTACTACATCATATTTATTTATTTAAGAAAGATTTCCTCGGAATGCAAAGAATCACGCAAAGAATCACTTTTGCAATAAACGAGAAATGAACCTCAGAATGCAAAAGACAAAAACTCAGTTATTTGTCTTCTTCTGCCATGTACATGGTAGAAACTTAGAGTCCGTTTGGATGTTATTTTAAAATCACTTTTTTGCGTTTAAAAGCAAAAAAATGAACAAAGTATGTTTGGACAAATAAACTTAGAAAAAAATTTTGAAAAAAATTTCGGGAATGAGCTGTTATTGTTGGTGTTTTATTCTATGTGTTGTGTGTGTTCACAACATTCTATTGTTAAAAGATAGTCTCACATCGGAAAATCACACCAATACGTATCTCTATATATTACTTATGAACGAATAGAGAGATGCACATGGGTTGAGGCCCAATGGAGGGTGCCATGTGGGGGGATTTTACATAGAGGTGAGAATAAGAAACCAACTTTTGGCCAAAATGAAAATAGATTGGAGCTAAGCCCCGAAGGGGCTTAGCGACTCGGACTCGGACTCGGACTTGGGCTTGGGCTCGGACTCGGGCTTGGGCTTGGGCTAATGGGCTTTTGAGGCTTATTGTGGCTTTTTGATGGCTTATTGCGGCCCTGCGTGGCGTGCGAGGCGTACGGAGCGTACGGGATGTACGGGTCGAGCGGGTCGAGCGGGCCGTTCAAATTATGTAACGTCCGCGGGTCTTGTGGGCTCAGATCCGGAAATGGCTCAGATCCAGAAAATCCGGATCTGGCATTAAACCAGGACGTGCGTTCAGAATTTGAAAAGCCCACCTCGTGCCTATAATATCAGGAGCATCTCCTCTCTCCAGGGTTACAGAAAATATCAGAGAATTTCCAGAGAGAGAGAGAAGTGATGCTGCTATTCCGAGGAGTCGTCGACATTTTTGGCCAGCGTTCTAAAGTTCTCTTCGAACTTGCTGGTTCCTGGAGGCTTGTCCGTAAGGCGGATATAGCTTTGAGCGCCGGTGATCTTTCACCCCAGCAGGCTTTCTTCTTCTTCTGTTGCCTTCGAGAATACCGTCGCTTCTCTTTAGAAGTTATACGGTTCTGTTGCCTTCAAGAATACCGTCGCTTCTCTTTAGAAGTTATACGGTTCTGTTGCCTTCGAGAAATATTACGAAATCTTTTTAGATTTCCGTAATACAATATTACCTTCTTTAAGGTGTTGTTGCTGGAAACATTGTCTTTACAATAGTTTCTGAATTCGTGGTTTTCCATCGATTGTTCGCTAAGGGACTAACAATCTCAAAGCTATATCGAGAAGATGGATAACTCACGTGCATCGCTCGTCAATACCGACTTTAACAAGTTGGAGAAATTCGACGGCGAACATTTCCAAATCTGGAAACGGAAAGTAACCTTAAACATTCAACTCGTGGAAGTTGATCACGTGCTGAATGAGGAAGAACCGATCGTTCCAACAACCGGAACCGCAGAAGTTATTGCAGCTGCTAAGTCCAAGCAGGCAAAATGGATTAGAGAAAACAGTATCTGTAAACTGTTGATTCTCAATAGCATGGAAGACTCTCTGGCAGAGTCCTATTCCAAGAAGAATTCTGCCAAAGAGATTTGGGACTCCTTGGGGAAATTGTACGAAGATGACGAGAATCGGTCCAAGATCTTCTTGGTTGAAAGATACCACAAGTGGACCTTCGAAGATGAGAAGGCTATGCTGCCCCAAGTAAAGGAGTTTCTGAAGCTGCGCCAAAAGTTGGATGACGAGAAGATGCCTCTTGTCGACAAGTTTGTCGTTGGAGGAATCGTCTCTAAACTTCCTGCGGGTTGGAGCAAATTCTATGCAAGGATGCACCGCAAGAAGCTGGACATATGTATGGAAGATCTCCTGCAAGAGATCCATGTTGAGGACGAGATGCGCTCTCAACAGAAGATGGATTCTCTGTCCAAACAACTGGCGAAAGCAAATCTGGTCCAAGCCAGAGAGTACAAGGGGAAGCAGGCGGATTCTCCTCACAAGAAGAAGAAGGACTTCACTAATCTGAAAGTGAAGAGTCCTTCATTCAAGAATCAGAAGTCCAAGTCCCATGTGACTTGTTACAAATGTGGCAAGAAGGGCCACTACAAAAGTGACTGCAAGGAACCAGAAAAAGGTGAGCCTAGTAAGGTTTCTTTGGTTACTAATCTGGTTGCAATGATAGCGCAGGTTGCAAATGTGGGGGTTGACTCGGACTGGTGGATAGACACTGGTGCGACATGTCATGTCTGCTCAGACAAGGAATGGTTCGACTCCTATGAGCCAACTTCCGAGAAAGTCATAATGGCAAACCAGGCACAAGCTGAAGTACTGGGGATCGGGACGGTGGAGCTGAAACTCACATCGGGGAACACTCTGACGCTTCAAGGAGTGAAGCATGTTCCTGTAATTGCTAAGAACCTGATCTCTAGGAGCCTGCTTTGTAACGCAGGCTTGAGGATGGACATCAATGCTGGCCAGATGGTGATGTCCAAGAAGGGTACATTCTTCGAAAAAGCTTTCCAGACTGAAGGAATGTACAAAATTCAGCTTGTTGTAACCCAGAAAAATGATATTAATGCTATTTCTACTTTGAACTATTCTTTTGAGTTATGGCATAATAGGCTAGGACATGTTCATTGTAAAAGGATTAACAAGATGTCTAGCCTAGGACTTATCTCCAAGTGTGGGGGTAAGGTAGAGAAATGTGAAGTGTGTGCTCAGACGAAGATCACAAGGAAACCCTTTCACAGGGTCCATCGAAGCACAGATCTTCTGGAGTTGGTTCACTCAGATATCTGTGATTTCAAGCATTTCTCTACAAAAGCCGGGATGAAGTATTTTATTACTTTCATCGATGACTTCTCAAAGTATGCTTTTGTCTACCTGCTCAAGTCTAAAGACGAAGCATTCGAGAAGTTCAAGGAGTTCAGGGCCGAGGCTGAACGGCAAATTGGACAACAACTCAAAAGGCTAAGGAGTGGTCGAGGCGGGGAGTATCGGTCTCATGATTTCTCATCATTCTGTAAAGAACATGGAATCATAAATGAGACGACGGCTCCGTACTCTCCTCAATCCAACGGAGTAGCAGAAAGGAAGAACAGAACGTTGACAGAGATGATGAACTCTATGCTGTTGACTGCGGGTCTTCCAAAGAGCTTCTGGGGAGAAGCTGCATTAACGGCTACTTTCATTCTCAATAGAGTATCGTATGCAACTTCGGACATAACACCTCATGAACTCTGGTTCAAAATCAGACCTAACTTGAATGTCATTCGAGTGTGGGGGTATCTGGCTTACGTGAAGCTCCCAGATCTGAAGATTCAGAAGCTGGGGACTAGGACCACTAAGGCTATCTTCTTGGGTTATGCCGAGAAGAGTGATGCTTGGAGATTCCTTGATATAGAATCAAATCATATCATTGAATCTCGCGATGCTGAATATTTTGAAGACAAGTTTGCAAGGCACAAAAATATTATTCTCGCGGATCTTCCGGAGAATGATGAGAGTGCAAAGCAGATAGAAGTCCTTAAAGAACCAGTAGTCCAAGAAGAAGCTATTGTCGAAGAGACACCAGTTGAACCAGAACTCGCTGAGCCGTCAACTAAGCGAGTAAGGAGGCCGAAAGACTTCGGAGATGACTTCGTCACTTATCATGTGGAAGCAGATCCGCTTACCTATGATGAAGCGATGAAGACCAGAGATGTTGTATTCTGGAAGGAGGCGATAGACAATGAAATTGACTCAATCACCTCCAATAATACATGGGTGTTAGTTGACCTGCCAGAAGGAGCAAGACCCATCGGATGCAAATGGATCTTCAAGAAGAAGATGAAAGCAGATGGAACCATCGACAAATTCAAGGCCAGGCTAGTGGCCAAAGGGTTTGCTCAGAAACAGGGGATCGACTATTTTGATACTTATGCTCCAGTAGCTCGGATGACAACCATCAGATTGTTAATTGCTCTAGCAGCAATACACAAACTAGTGATACATCAGATGGATGTGAAAACGGTATTCCTTAATGGCGAGCTGACAGAAGAGATCTACATGCAACAACCAGAAGGTTTTGTCGTCAGAGGTCTGGAAGACAAAGTCTACAAGTTGATGAAGTCTCTGTATGGTTTGAAACAAGCTCCCAAAATGTGGCATGAGAAGTTTGACAAAGTGATAAGGTCAAATGGCTACAAGGTCAGTGAAACAGACAAGTGTATCTATACTAAGTTTGCTGACGGAAGAGGAGTTATCGTTTGTCTATACGTTGACGACATGCTAATCCTAGGTACGGATTTAAGCTGTGTCACAGAGACAAAGAAATTTCTCTCGACCAAGTTCAGTATGAAGGACTTGGGGGATGCCGATGTTATCTTGGGGCTCAAGATCATCCGGACAGGCACGGGAATAGCACTGTCACAATCTCATTACATTGAGAAAATGCTCACTCGATACGGGTATCAAGATCTTCCTATAATTGATACACCGTACCGGAGTGATCAGAAGCTGGAGCCAAATTCGAGAGAAAGCGTCAAGCAATTGGAGTACGCCAGCGTCATCGGAAGCTTGATGTACGCTACTACTGCCACAAGGCCTGACATAGCTTTTGCGGTGGGAATGCTGAGTCGGTTCACTAGCAACCCAGGCGTTGAATACTGGAACGCTGTGAAGCGTGTTATGAGATATCTAAAAAAGACTCAGACATTTGCACTATACTACAGCGGAGATCCGTCAGTAGTGGAAGGCTTCAGTGATGCTAGCTGGTGTTCAGAGGTGGAGAGCGAGTATTCTACAGGTGGATTCATATTCGCCTTGGTGGAGCTGCTATATCGTAGAAATCGAAGAAGCAGACAATGTTATCTCGCTCCTCCATGGAATCTGAATTCTTTGCATTGGATGCTGCTGCAGATGAAGCAGAGTGGCTTCGGGAGCTCATGTATGATCTTCCAGTGGTTGGAGCTCAGATACCGGCAATCCCGATATGTTGTGACAACCAGGCGGCAGCAGCAGTAGCATCAAATGAACTCTTTAACGGGAAGAAGAGGACTGTGCGGTTAAAGCACAGAGCAGTGAACGATCTCATCAAACGAGGCGTCATTGCAGTAATCGATGTTCGGAGTCAGGAGAACCTGGCGGATCCGTTCACGAAAGGCCTCAAACGACAGCTGGTCGAGGACACAGCAAGAAAGATGGGTTTGAAGGCATTCTAATATTGTGTCATTATAATCCTATCAATAAATTTTATGTTAGTGGTTCAAAGAGAAATCTACCAGATATCTAATTTTTTGATTCAAGGGAGGACTATTGACTGAAAAAATGTTAGTTAACAGTGGGTACTTGTTTTGCGGAACATGGAAGGATTTCGGACCCAGAACCACTGTTGTCTACTATGAATTTTCTACGAAAAATTGATCCTGTGGGAAGGATGGCATAATGCCTTAATGAGTTCTCAGACTGTGTGAAGGTCTGTTATGCTTTACAGGAAGCATAGTAGCACAGCACTACAAGGAGTGTGACTCCATGCTATGTGTGGCGGTGACTCCACTATGAGGTTCTCGAAAGAGGTAAATCCTCGGCTATGTTAGCCAAGTCACAGCGGCGTAGCACCGCAAATAGGCAGTTGGCCTAATGCTGTATATTAAATTAAAGAGGGATGTAGTCAGCACTACAAAGAGGAGGTGTTCCTCATGTTACGGGTGGCACGACACCACAATGAGGTAAACCCGGCTAGGGATAAAGCCTCGGCCTTGCAAGCCATGTCGTAGCGGCGTAACACCGCACAGAAGCGTAAGGCTTCATGCTGGGTAGTTTGGCACTACAAAGGGGCTAGACCTCATGCTACGGGTAGTATGACACTACGATGAGATTCCCGGTGATTCGGGGTAAGGTCCTCGGCTTAAGGCCATGTCATAGCAGCGTAGCACCGCAAAGAAAGCGTTGGACGCTTCATGCCATGTCTCTTTAATAAAGAACTCACCTATAATGTATGGACAGAAAAATAGGCCGTTTCTTGAGGGTAAATTTGTAGACGCCCAAAATACATACATTGAAATCCAGGCTGGCACAAGGCCTTTAATGTGCAGCCAGAAGCACAGATAACTACATTATGTGAGTGGAAAAAAATTACAGTTGTGGTACAGAATTCAAGGCGTAGTCCATTCTTGTATCATACTGTTGTTCAACCCATGCGGCAAGATTCAAGTCGTCAGCGACATCTATCCTAATACATAATGGACAGTTATTATGTGGAACGCTTAACTCATATATATAGAGATATGTGGGAGATTGTTGGTGTTTTATTCTATGTGTTGTGTGTGTTCACAACATTATATTGTTAAAAGATAGTCCCACATCGAAAAATCACACCAATATGTATCTCTATATATTACTTATGAAGGAATAGAGAGATGCACATGGGTTGAGGCCCAATGGAGGGTGCCATGTGGGGGGATTTTACATAGAGGTGAGAATAAGAAACCAACTTTTGGCCAAAATGAAAATAGATTGGAGCTAAGCCCCGAAGGGGCTTAGCGACTCGGACTCGGACTCGGACTCGGACTCGGACTCGGACTCGGACTCGGACTCGGGCTTGGGCTTGGGCTTGGGCTTGGGCTAATGGGCTTTTGAGGCTTATTGTGGCTTTTTGATGGCACTTTGTACTTAGCACGACAGCTCGTCGCAAGGCGCATTGTGCGCTTTAGTTGCGCTCGTGCGCGAGCCTCTGCGCGGCCCTGCGTGGCGTACGGAGCGTACGGAGCATACGGAGCGTACGGGTCGTACGGGTCGAGCGGGTCGAGTGGGTCGAGCGGGTCGAGTGGGCCGTTCAAATTATGTAACGTCGGCGGGTCTTGTGGGCTCAGATCCGGAAATGGCTTAGATCCAGAAAATCCGGATCTGGCATTAAACCAGGAGTGCATTCAGAATTTGAAAAGCCCACCTCGTGCCTATAATATCAGGAGCATCTCCTCTCTCCAGGGTTACAGAAAATATCAGAGAATTTCCAGAGAGAGAGAGAGAAGTGCTGCTGCTATTCCGAGGAGTTGTCGACATTTTTGGCCAGCGTTCTAAAGTTCTCTTCGAACTTGCTGGTTCCTGGAGGCTTGTCCGTAAGGCGGATATAGCTTTGAGCGCCGGTGATCTTTCACCCCAGCAGGCTTTCTTCTTCTTCTGTTGCCTTCGAGAATACCGTCGCTTCTCTTTAGAAGTTATACGGTTCTGTTGCCTTCGAGAATACCGTCGCTTCTCTTTAGAAGTTATACGGTTCTGTTGCCTTCGAGAAATATTACGAAATCTTTTTAGATTCCCGTAATACAACATCACCTTCTTTAAGGTGTTATTGCTGGAAACATTGTCTTTACAATAGTTTCTGAATTCGTGGTTTTCCATCGATTGTTCGCCAAGGGACTAACAGTTATAACTCAGCTTTGAGAACGTAGCTAAAAGCTACTTTCTGAGCACTACTTCCAAATTATTGTGGACCCCACCCCCATCCCTCCCAATTCCCCAACTATCTCTCTCTCTCCTCATTCTTTCTGCTAAAAAACCTCCTCACTGGAGATTCTCTCCTCCCACTCCTCAGCCCGCCTCCGCCCTCCCTCTCTCTTTCTCACTACGACGAGTGAGGGAGTTTGACTGTGCGGGAGAGAGAGGAAGAAAGGAAGGAATGGTGGAGAGAGAGTTCGAAGTGCAGTCCGGCCGCGGGGAGAGGTGGCCGAATGCGGAGGCGCGGACCGGTGGCTGGGAGAGGTGGCCGAGCGTGGCGGCGGCAGACGAGGCTGAGCCTGGCGGCGGTTCTCGCGCTGCTCGACGGTGGCGGAGGAGGAGGACTAGGTCCTCGTGCTCCTCGGCGGCGGCGGCGACAGCAGCAGACGAGGCCGAGGGTGCGGCGGTCCTCGGCGGTGGTCCTCGGCGGCGGTGGCAGAGGAGGACTAGGTCTTCGCACTTCTCGGCCGCTTCTCGGTGGCAGCGGCGGCGGCAGACGAGGCCGAGGGTGCGGCGGTCGCAGCGGAGGACATGGCTGCTACCATGGAAGAAATTAGGATTAGGATTTTGGGACACTGACATGACACGACACAGAACATGACACATATAAAATATAATACAAAATTTTATCAAACAAATTATATTCTAAAATTATTTTACCAAGCAGAATCTAAATAAAAAAAATCAAAAAACTATTTTTCTGATAAAAGTAACCAAACGCAAACTCAAAATTTTTATACTTAGAAAATAACTTTATAACTGATTCTCAAAAAACTGTTTTCAGAACAAAATTTCAGAAAACATATCCAAACGGGCCCTTAACTTTCTTGCACTTGAATACTCATGCGGGTAGGGTTTCTTCCGCTTAAGAAATCCAATGGGAATGATCATTCCCATTGGAATGCATTTAGGGGCTGTTTGGATAGGAGGGGGTGGAGTGAAAGTGCTCTACAATTACCACTTTCTGTGAAAGTGGTCCCAGTTTCTGTGTTTGGTTGCCATGCAACTGCAACCGGGAGTGGGAGCTTTCTGACAGCTTCCACTTGCTGTCCCCTCCCTTTTCGATCCCTTCCACTTGCATCAAAAAAGAGAGGAAAGTGGGAGGAAAGTGGTGGGGAGTGGTAGCTGCCATCCCCGAACTATTGCTGATGCGAAGCCCTCTCCCTCTCCTTCTTCCTTTTCCTACTGGCTGGGATCAGAGGTGGAGCAGAGGGCGAGGAGGGGGGAGGGGCTGCCGAGGATGGGGGGAGGGGATCGGTGGGGGGCAAGGACGGGCTTGAGGAAGAGGGCGGTGGCGATGGGGTGGGAGGGGTGGAGGCGGTCAGGTGGAGGAGGTGGTCGGGGCGGAGGAGGTGGTGGGAGCGCGAGCGAGGGCCGAGCGCTGGGTCCGACGCGTCGCAGGAGGAGGTGGAGATGTCGAGCCTCCGCCGGGTTCGACGCGTCGCGGGAGGAGGTAGAGGAGGAGGAAGTGGAGTTGGGGCGCTGTTGCAGGGAGGAAGAGGAGGAGGAGGAGTTGGGGCGGCTCTTGTGAGAGGGAGGAGGAGGAGGAGGAGGTCCTCCGGGCTAGGTTGAGGGGAGAGAGAGGCGAGTGTTGTGTACTGGTGTTTTTTTTTTTTTTTGGGGAAAGAAGAATGAGCTGGGGAGACGAGAGAGTAGGTAGGAATAGTTAATATGATTAATGATATGTTTAACCAATAATATAATGATATGTTTAACTAATAATTTTTAGTAATTAATATGATTAATAGTTTTTGTATATATTAATTATTATTTAAAAACAAGAATCTGAAAATATGTATATATTAATTATTATTTAATTTTTAAAAAGTAAATAATAATAATAATAATAATAATAATAATAATAATAATAATAATAATAATAATAATAATAATAATAATAATAATAATAATAATAATAATAATAATAATAATAACAACTTCTTAATTTCCTCCTTAATACAAAATAATAATGAATTCTTCTTAATTTCCTCCTAGGTTTATCACATCTCAAAAAAATTTCCACTTTTAACTATTCAAACAACCGAACTACTTTTTTTTTTCACTTACAACAACCATCCAAACACCAAACCAATTTTTCTTTCACTTGCAGCAGACAAAAATTACTCAATCCAAACATATTTTGGAAAGTGCCACTTGCCGCAAGTCAACAGAAACTCAACTTGCTGCAAGTGCCACTTTTACACTTTCAAAGAGTTACATCTATCCAAACAGGCCCTTAACGCGCTGCACACTTTTTATGTGACAACTTTTTGTGCAAACGAGAAAGAGAAACAACTATCGCTCCACATAATTCGAAGTGATTGTCAGATGTCAATCTAATAAAGTACATTCAAATCAACGTTGGACAGTACGAAGCCCGCTTCATTCTTCTCATGTAGATAGTTTTGTGTTGATTATTTATTAGCATGAAAGGGATTTTACACTGGTTGCTTCAAGCGTGAAATATTATTTCAGAAAATTGTAAGAAAAGCATCAAAGTTTAATATAATTGTGGAAAAGGCATCAAGTTTCCAATATTTGCATCTTGAGCATTCAAACGACATTTGAAATGTCGTATCATGATATCACGTGTACGTCAGCTCCAGTTTTATTGATTAAGAAGTGGAGGAAGGATTAAGAGGGGGAGACGAAAGATTAAATAAATAAACGGCAATCCAATTGCCGTATGGTGACGTCGGATGACGTCACCATACTACATTCAAATTGCCGTTTCACTTTTTTTTTTTTTCCCTTTTTCCTTTACCGGGTTTTAGTTATTTGGTTTGAAGCTGACGGCATTTTGTTTAATTTTTTTTTTCTTTACAGTTTCTTTTTTCCCCAACGGCTCTATTTTTTTGTTTCTAGCCAAACTGTCGTTTTTTTTTGGTAACGGCTATTTTTTTTAAAGCGAGTGTTTTTTTTTTTTAGTGCAACGGCTATTTTGCCAACGGCTCTTTTGCCAACGGCTCTTTACTTATATATAGTGGTGGTAGTCAGGACCATTTTTTTTCATCTTACACAAAAAAAAAAGTCTGTCCATTAAATTTCTTCTCCATATTTCATCCGGCGCTACTCTTCTACAGAGGCACTACTCTTCTACAGCAGCACTCTTCTACAACAGCAACAACAGTCTACTTTCCTTCTCTCCCATATCTCATCCGGCACTCTTCCGACTTGAGGATCAACGATATACTTTGCAGGCTACTTCTTTGTGGTGCAACAATAGTAAAATTTTATAATCTTTTTTTTAATTATTGATATAAAAATTTATGGATCAGACACTCACATTAATCTGCTATCACGGAGGTGTTCTAAACGGATTATCGTACGAAGGTGGCACAACTAATCTTATTTCTACTTATCAAAGTATTTCATTTGAAAATATAAAAAATATTATTATAGAACGTTATTCTATTAACTATTCTTTCGTAATTAGTATTTTTTTTTACCGATACCTATTTAGTAATAGATAGTGAAGAATCTTGGAGATTTATTATTCAAAATAATGTAGATGCATCTTGTATAAAAATTTATATTACCGCAACACTGAGAAATATTAGCACAAATATTACTCATACTAGTGCACCTGTTTTTAATAGCCAAAATTTACTTTCTGGAGCTAGTACTTCCAACCAAATAAATGTTGACAATAAAAGTAGTGATGATAGTGCAGATCTAGTAGAAGATCTAGACTATTATTTACAGAAAGACGACGATCCTTCACAAGGTAGTACTCCTGAATTATTTTTGCATAGAGAGTTTTCTTCCTCTTATGAATTTAGAAATTTTGTTCGAGATCTTGCAATTCGTCATAATTTTAGTGTTAAAAGCAACCATAACAATTCGACAAGAATTGTATACAAATGCAAATCTTCAGATTGTTCTTGGAGAGTATACGCTAAAGCAGTTGGTCAAAGCGACACTTTTATAATTGAGACATTTGTATCACAACATTCTTGCACAGGTATGTTACCACAAGGACAACATCGACAAGCTACTGCTAAATGGATTTGTGAAAAGGTGATAGGTAAAATTAGAGATAATAATTCTTATAGCGCTTGTAATATTGTAAAAGATATTCTTAGAGAATTTTGAGTATGTGTTACGTATTCAAAAGCTTGGAGGGCAAAAGAACTTGCGTTATTCAAAATTAATGGTAGTTATGTTGATGCCTACGGTAGTCTTGAAAAATACGGTTTTACAATTATGGAAACAAATCCTGGAACGAAGTGTTTTTTAAAAACCGTAGGAAATAATATTTTTCAAAGAATATTTATTTGTTGGAAGGCATGCATAGATGGTTTTTTGCAAGGTTGCTTACCCGTTATTAGTGTTGATGCAACTTTTCTTACATCTAAATTTCAAGGTAATTTATTTGTAGCATGTGCTCATGATCCTAACTATCAATTATATCCAATTGCTTATTGTATTGCTGAAAATGAGAATACTGAATCGTGGACATGGTTTTTACAATGTTTAAAATCTTCATTTGAAACTTGTTTTGATCGGTGGGATGCTATCTCATTTATATCCGATAAGCAAAAAGGTTTAATTCGTGGAATACATGATATCTTTCCTAGCTCTCCACATTTTTTTTGCATTCAACATTTTAAACAGAATATGAGAAGTTAATGTACCAGTACACGACAATATCAAGTATGGTTAGATAAACTTGCCCGCTCTTATAATGATGTTGATGCGACAGAATGGTTTGAAAAGATTAAATCTGCTAATATTGATGTTTTTAATTGGATTGTTGGCACAAACGATGAAAATCGTAACTTTTCACATTGGATTACTGCTTATGCACAATGTCCTAGACTAGATATTAACACGTCTAATATTGCAGAGAGTTTTAATAATTGGATTAAGAATTTGCGTGATAAACCAATCACCACATTGCTTGATGGCATTAGAGCTAAAATCATAACTATGCATGAAAAACATAGACAATTTGCTGAAAACCTGGATACGATCTATTGTCCAAGGATGCTCAAAACTATGGCACGTATTAAAAGAGAGATACATCATTTTCAAATGTTGCATATCAATGTATATAAATTTGAAATATATGATCATGAAAGTAGTAGACGATATATAGTGGATTTAGAAAATAGAACATGCACGTGTTTTCGCTGGCAGCATACACTTTTACCATGTGTACATGCTTACTTTTCTTGTCAATCTAGTAACTTGCAAGTAGAAAGCTATTATCCTGAACAATTTTCTGTTGAAAAGCTTAAAAGTGTATATGCGCCATGTATGCAAGCGATTCCATCTCCATATTCTCCAGAAGCTGAATTGGTAAGAGGTGAAATTGGAGTACCAAACGTTGGACGTAGAGCTGGCAGACCCAAAAAAAATCGTTTTTTGACAAGGGAGCTGGGGACAAGAGATCTTCATTGCAGCAACTGCGGGGGCATTGGACACAACAGAAGAAAGTGTACAAGAGCACCAAATTTGGGTTAAGATTAACTTTAACATTTGTTCATAAATTGCTTTTACACATCAATTACATGAAAGTCAATAATCACCTCTATGCATCCTATCATAATGCCTACGATCGACTGGCCTAAGACCCAGTCTAGCCCGCCTAGCTGCTGTTTGCTCCGGTGTCTCCCCTGGCAATGGCTGATAGTCATCACCGGCCTCTTCTGTAGTGTTCTGGGTGTAAGGCGGTGGCGGTGTGTCAAATAATGATCTGCAGGTATCCTCAGCAAATGAGCTCCAATCAAATTTACCGGGGTTCGACGGCGGCAAGGTCTGCTGCGAAGGATGTCCCCATGGCCCTTGATCTCGATCAAGCTGTGACCAAGTCCTCGCCTCCTGCGACTCAAGGCCTCCCATCAAATCCATCGGTGCTTGTGATGAACTCAGGCCAACCTCAAGTATACGCGAAGTCCATGGCGACCAGGTCTGCTCCGGCTGACATGGCTGCGACGAGCCCTCCCCAGCAAATGTAGGCGACAAGCCCTCTCCGGGAAATGGAGACGACGAGCCCTCCGCCGAACCCTCTCCCCAACGACGTGGACGTCTCCTTTGGACATGACCAATAGGCTGATCCTCAGGGATCTCCAACGGTGGTACAGGGGGCAAATGTGGTCGACGGAGCCTTTGCATCGATGACTGAACCAGTGATTGTAGATCGACTGAGGGATCCTGGGTAGCGGCTTCCCATTGATCCAGCTAAAATACAAAATGTATTAGATTTAAGCATGTACCAGTGAATTTAGACATATATATATCATTATTTATTTGATTTATATTTATGCACATACCATCCTATTTACTTGTACGGTCCTGACACGATGACTATAATCATCCATTGCTCGTTGAGTAACCCGAGGCTCCTCAAAGACATATTGGCGGTTCTGGATGCGCGGAACACCGTACCAGCTCAAAAAGCGACGTGTGCCAAAGACTGCTGAATTGTGCAATTAAGATATAAGCTTTACTAGAAATTTAACATTATCTATAAAAGCTATAATTTGAAACTTACAGTCATCGTCATCATCCACAACGGCCGACATGTGGGTCACATCATGTGTGGTATATCGGTGCTCCCACCCTAAACAATGTTGCTGAATTCGTGCCATTCTCCGTGATCTTCCAATACTTGATGGCAGAGGGTCTAACGGTACAACTTATTTCAACCCTAACTGTCGCAGGACACGATCAGCGGGATGAAACATAATGAAGGAATTGTACATGACATAATATCTATGTCTACTACTCTCAACAACATCATCTATGACCTCCTGCGGTCACGATTGAGGAGTCCAGTTTACCTATGACACATTTAAATATTACAGTTCATATTGTATCGACAAAGCTTAAAGTGAAATATAATAAAGATAAAATTTACCTCGGTGGCACATAGTGTATCGAAATTGTTTCGATAAATGGATACCACTCGTGTAAGACAGTGAGCGGGATCCGTATCGTCGGAGTTCCATCTAACTCCTGCCGGAAAGATCCGTCGGCCTAGTGGGATGCGGCTAAGTGGCCGACCGATATAAAAATGTTCATATGACCATAGCTGCAGATCAAAAATATGGGCCAACATTAAAAATGTGTAACAGACATAGTTGTAAATTCACTCGATTTATCAATTGTACCTGTATGAGGGTCACACAGCCGGAGATACCCCGATGCAAACTTTCCCCTTCTCTAACAGAAACAAAGGTAGTCATCGAACTGTAGAGAAAGGCCAAGACTGCTGCACCCCAGGAATATGGTGAAGGCTGGCCCAAGTTTTCGAAAAATGGAAGAAAGTAAGCGGAAACCTTGTTTGCCGTGCCATCAGGAAATAGAAGACACCCACATAGGCTTAATAAGTAGGCTCTGGTGCAGCATATTACCTAAAATTACATAAAAATTTGTTGGTATTAAATTGAAATATTATAATTCAAGTGTACAAAATATGTATTACGTACCCGCGCATCATCTGGAGTAACAAACTCCGAGCCGATGTGGTCAATATGCTGAAAATTGGTACGAAGCCAAGTAAGCTTGATACCAGGACTGGTACCTTGATCTGGTGCTGGATCACGTCCTAAATAGGTCCTGATGAGGTCACCCACATTTGCACTCTCATCAAAATAGACAGGGGTACCGTTAATCTGTAACCCTAAGATCATCGCCACGTCGGCCAAGGTAATCGTCATCTCACCAAACGTAAACTGGAATGTGTTCCGTACCGGCCACCATCGCTCGACCAAACTCAAAATGTGATCCCTATCATGATGTCTGAGACGAACTGCGTCAACGTGGGAAAATCCAAATGACTCTACAAGTTGCTTTTGGAGAAATGATAGCTCCCAACCGTGACGCCATTCCCCATGCTCACGGAATCTAACCTCCGGAGGATAGTCATATAACTGTAAAATATTTTTGGTTTATTCATGAGTCTTTTTTTTTTCCTAAGAAGCAAAATTTATTCAGCAGAAAAATTACCGATCCTGAGAATACGCGGTCTGAAATGTGGGACCGTCGCTCCTCACGGATAGTTGGTGTTGTTGGTCCACCAGGAATACGTCCATCGTTTTGTGTTGCCATCTGAAATATGTCATAATTAAAACTATATTTAACTAAATTTAACCACATCTTGTGTTGACATCATGATACGGCATTTCAATTGCCGTAAGACATTTCTACAATATTTCCTACAAATATTTTGAACTAATCATTCCTACAAATTTTATTTATACATACCAAATATTACTAATAATTTCTACAATTTAATTTATACATAACAAATATTCCTAATAATTTCTATAACTTAATTTATACAAATTTGGGTCAATTTATAACAAATATTTGGTTCAGGATAATTTCTACATAACAAATAATTTCTAACAAATAATTTCTATAATTTATATATAACAATCACTACAAACTACAAAGATTATCACTACTTCCCACAATATTATCTCTACAATATTATTTCTACAAAATATGTACAAAATTACTATGGAAAACAATCACTACAAATTACATAAAATTTATACATACCAAATATTACTACAAATTTCTAGCAAATTACAACAAATTTATAACAAATTACATAAAATTTCTAAAAAAAATTCTACAAAATTACCTCTCCTGCCTCTTCTCCTCCTCTCTCTCTCTCTCTCTCTCACTCTGCTCCTTCACTCCCTCCTTCTCCTGCCTCTTCTCCTCCTCTTTCTAACAAATCTATCTTCTCCTTCTCCTTCTCCTTCTCCTCCTCCTCCTTCTTCCTCCTTCTTCTTCTTCTCCTTCTACGTACACAACACTCCTCTCTTTTTAACTTTTACCACTCTATTTTACCTTACCAGCCCACAGGAAGTTAAAAAAAATAAAATAAAAAACAAAATTACACAGGCGGCAATTGAAGTGCCGTAACCTTACGTCACTATCGAAATTATTAGCTGAAAAAAAAAAAAACACCCAGCCGGCAATTAAAATGCCGGAAGCTTACGTCATAATTTTAATAATAGCTGAAAAAAAAAGGTCAGACGACATTTGGAATGTCGTATGGTGACGTCATCCGACGTCACCAAACGACAATTAGAATGCCGTTTGTTTCTTTAATACTTTCTCAGTTTTCCTTAATCCTTAATCCACTTCTTAATCAATAAAACTGGAGCTGACGTAGGCGTGAAATCATGATACGACATTTCAAATGTCGTTTGAATGCTCAAGATGCAAATATTGGAAACTTGGTGCCTTTTCCACAATTATATTAAACTTTGATGCTTTTCTTACAATTTTCTGATATTATTTATGCTCGAAAAGTTATAATTGGAACTTGTTTGTTACTAAAATCGAGGAGAACTGGAAGAGGTTTTACCACATATTCTTTGCAATTATTGCTTCGTGGTGTATGCAGTTATAATTGCACATGGAGAAACATGCCTCATTTTGTACTGAGAGTGGTCCATATTTGTTTTCTCTACTTTTGTCGGGCAGTGATCTCTACACAAAGGGCCTGTTTGGTTGGATGTAGGTGCATGAAAGTGTGAAAGTGGGAGTTTCATGGGATTGTAACTCATTTGAGTTACAATACATTTCACCTTCCAAAAAGTGTTTGGTTGGCAAACTTTTTGTCCCCCCGCAAGTGGGCACTTACAGTATAGTTTGTTTGGATGACCACTTGAAAGTGGCGTTGATGGACTTTGTGTGTTTGGTTAGGACATTGCAAGTGATATAATCACCCTCATGAAGAATGGTAAGGTTACCCAAAAATAATTTTTCCACATTTTCAACCGATTTTGGCAGCAGAGAAACGGTTTCACAACCGAAAAAAATTATGAAACATGTTCCCAGCAAATTGACATGTTCGCAGCAAGATGACATGTTCCCAGCAAATTGACATGTTCCCAGCAAATTGCACGATTATATTTTTCCAGCAAATATGATACATGTTCCAAACAAATATGATACATGTTCGCAGCAAGTATGATACATGTTCCCAGCAAGTATACATGTTCCCAGCAATGGGAAATGTTTCCAGCAATCTGACATGTTCCCAGCAATACGATACAATGAAACAAAATCTTGTTCACAAGGACATTATGGGCTCAGAGTATGAATTCTGAAAATAATTGAAACATGTTCAGGAGAACATAATGGAACAATGAAACAAAATCTTCTTCACAGGAGAACATACAGGAGAACACAATAGAACAATGAATTCTGAAAATAATTGAAGCAAGTATACATGTTCCCAGCAAATATGACATGTTTCCAGCAATATGATACAATGAAACAAAATCTTCTTCACAAGGAATTTATGGGCTCAGAGTATGAAGAATGGAAATAATTAAAACTTGTTCAGGAGAACATTATGGGCTCAGAATGTAGCAAAATAGGATACATGTTCTCTGCAAATATGATACATGTTCCCTACAAATATGACATAGAAAACCAACAAGATGACATGTTCCCAGCAAATATGACATGTTCCCAGCAAATATTTAAATGTTCCCAGCAAATATTACATGTTCCCAGCAAATATGATACAACGAAACAAGATCTTGTTCACAAGGACATTATGGGCTCAGAGTATGAAATCTGAAAATAATTAAAACTTGTTCATGAGAACATTATGGGCTCAGAATGTAGCAAATTTTTCTTCGAAAATATCATCATACGAAGAACATATAAAAAATGTAAATTCCTGCGTAACATAAAATTGACACATGTACCATATTTGCTGGGAACATGTCATATTGCTGGGAACATGTACTGTTATTTGTTTCACATTGAAACACAAGTCATCATAGTCCATAATGCATTCTCATCATCGCCCACATATTATATAAGAACTGGAAGGAAGAAGAAGATACATGAAAATAAAAACTGCCCCCAAATTGAAGTCACATAAAACTGGAAGGAAGAAGAAGATACTCATCACAGCCCATATATAATATTTCAAGAAAGCAAAACTCATCACAGCCCATATATAAGATTTCAAGAAAGCAAAACTCATCATTAACCCAAAACTGAAATTGAAGTGCTGAAATTAAAGTGCCCAAAACTGAAATCAGTAAAAAAAACTTGATACTGGAGACTGAAAAAAAGTGATTGGCTCAAAGGATTCACCATCCCACTCATCATCGCCAATTTAAAAACTTGGCTACCTCCATCCATCACCAAATTGGTGGGGGAGGCCATCAAGTTTTGGTTCTCATCGTGGGGCACCTTCCTCATTTGTGTTGTCGGGACCGACATAGCATTTTAGACTCAAAGGTTGCATCTTCCTCATCATGGTCTAAAACTAGGCTACAAGTTGGCTACCTCCGTCCATCACCACATTGGTAGGGGAGGCCACCAACTTTAGCTTGTAATTAGGTTGCACCTTCGTAGCTCATTCGAAGACAACTCTTGCACCCAAACAGTACATACCCATTGTCATTACATTGTCATTACATTATAGGTGCAGACAAAAAGAACTTGGGTCTACACAAATAAGTTGGTACTACATAAAAGAGATGCATACTAAAATCGATACAAGTAATGTTAGAAAACCCAAAGTGACAATAATGGCCCATGGGTGGCCATTGCGCACTTCTTCCCCCTTATTTCCACATCGTTCATCCTTGAAATTAGAGTGGAAGTAACCCATTGCCTCCTCATAATCTCGGCACTTGAAATAACAAGCGCCTTTGAACCCATTCACTTGCATGTGACATTCAGGCCAGGTTGTGTACACCCCTGGCTTTCTTCCTTTCAAAACAACGTAGAACGACATACTACAAAGATATGAAAAGCATAGATGAAGCTGTGAATTAACAGAAAACAGCAGCATGCTATAAAGATAGGAAATGCAGTCGATTGCTACAAGACTACTTGTCTTGCATGAAATTATCTAGCCATGCCCGATGGAAAATGTACTCTCGGGCAACCCTATAAACATTATTTTTTTCCAATATTTTTCCTAATATTTTTTCCCATTCCAACCAAATCGACCCACTATAAACATACGATACAAAATTTCATATGTAAAAAAATTGACAGATCTATAACAAAATTTGACAGATCGACCCATTATCTAGTGATTTTTTCCCCAATTTTTTCCCATTTTTTACATATGAAATTTTGTCGAATAATGAAAAATTTGACAGATCTATAACAAAATGACAGATTTATACAGGAAAAAATAAAATCGATAAGCCATATGAAATATTAGACAGATCCATAAGCCAATATACCCGAATCTAGTGATTTTTTTCCCCATTTTTTTCCCGAGTTGATCTGTCCAATTTCCAATTATTTGCCATATGAAATTTTGTCGAAAAATGAGAAAATTGACAGATCTATAACAAAATGACGGATTTATACAATAAAAAACTAAATCGACAGATATTGGGGAGGAAAATCACTAGATTCGGGACAAAATTGTTGACAGATCTATAACAAAATGACGGATTTATACAAGAAAAAACAAAATCGACAGATATTGGGGAGGAAAATCACTAGATTCGGGGGAAAATGACAGATCCATAGGCAAATATTAAAAGAAATGGAAGATCTATAAGAAAATTACTAGATCGGGAAAAAAATGGGAAGAAATGAGCAGAAAATTACTAGATCCGGAAAAAAAAAATACTAGATTAGGGAGGAAAACCACTAGATCTGCAGAGGACAGCGGAAGAGTGGACCCAACTCCTCGACAGCAACCACTTCTCGGGAGATCAAGAGTCTCTCTCCTCCAGTTCCATGGACTTCAAGCAAAAATGGGGCGGAACTCAAATAGGGGTTTTCGGAGGAGACAGGGACTGCTCCACAGTCCAATCAATGGACTTCAAGTCCATTTATTCGGCCGAACCAAACAATGAAACTCCCTTCAGATCCGGTGAAACCCCACAAAAGTCTCCACTTTCAGCTCAGTTGGGCCCAACCAAACAGGCCCAAAGAATCTCTACACTTGATAGTGTTGTCGAATGGCAAACTTTTTCTCTGGACGATGTTCTTTCCTGCTGCACAACATTTTTTGCTGGAAGTTACAAATAAACTTTTTTGAGACTTTAGCTATGAATAGTCTCGATTCAAGTGCATTCAGAGGATCCTATAAGCCTCCAGGCAATAGTTATACGTCCATACTCTGTTCAAATCATTCCTCAACACTTGGTGGCCATCACCTCGTACATTTTGTCTTCTTCCACGAGAATTCCAAGGTACTTCTCTCGGGTCTACTACGTCCGTATTACCTTTAGTAGATGCTCAAATGAAAGAATATTGAAGTTTCTCTCATATGTAGTTTCTGAAGTTCATATCTACGAAGAAGACCATTCAACATCCTTGATTCGATATCCACTGCTACACTCTCCAGAATCTCAAGCTTGTATTCGAAATTCTTGTATGATTATGTTCCTTGTAATAGAATTTTGAATATTTGTAAGATTTTATTAAAGTTTTTTTTTTAAAGTAATGTTACTTTTTTTTTCTATATGAAAATAAAATAAGACTCTATTGGGGACTGCCTTTTTCACCAACAAGAAGGTTGTGGCTCAATCTGACGTCAAGTGCATCAGGACAATCATTGAAGTGTTGGTTATGGAGTTCAACGAACAATTATTTAAGGAAACACTTGCAGAAGCCTCCCATGGAGCTAGGGGTTACATTTCTCACAAAATTACTTATGGCTCTCACATAAGGCAAGCCAATTTCCCATGTAGGGACCATCACTCCAACTTTGATCAAGCACAACCTTCAAATGGCAAGAAGTCCAATAATGCAGGCTCCCGTAGGAAACAAGCTGATTGTTCACATAAGAACCATCTATCCAGCACCGCTAAAATACGACCTCCCCTCGGCAAGAAGCCTCATTTGGGAAGCTATGTCCCATTGTTGGACTTTCAACGCTAGAATTGCCACAGGTGAGCACACTCTTCCCCTTGTCATTAGCGATGCTGGGGTATGAGAATCGGGGCTCTGGTAGCCAAGTCCTATGAGTCTTCCTTGGCTTCATAATTGGTGAGGGGCTTGAGCGAGCAACACTCCGATAGCATATCTTCGAAAGCTTGTTGGTCGAACTCGACGACCAACATCTCTTGCGTAGTTCCCATCAGTGCAATATCGGATTGCATCACAACCTTCTTGTCGCTAGTGAAGGATATTCCCAATAGTGTCGCCATTTTGTTTTCCATTAACAAAAGTTTATACTTTTCCTTAAAGAAAACATTGATTATTGCTTTAAGTGCATCCAATTTGTAATTACAAGAAAAATTCTAAGTACAAAGACTAGAAATCAGAGAACTGGAGAGAGTAGCGTTTACTTTGTTGACTACCCGATGCGACGATGGGAACAACCTTGCTAACTTCGGCTCACAAACACTGTGGAGAACGAAAAGTGCCATCAAGTAAGCTCTGTCTCAAGAATCGATGCTTTCGATGTGCCTTGGCAACTCAAAACCCAATCCATTCATAGTCATTCACACTATAACGACCAACAACTAGAATTTTGCGCAAACCCCAAACAAAAACACACTTATTTTTCTTTTTGCACACAGAATACTACTCCCGTAAAACTCATGTATTTATTATGCCTAAAAATCGGATCTAAACATTTGCACAAAATGCTCCATGCGATACATGTTATCAGTTACAAAAAATACTTTAATATTGATGATGGCATCAACATCACCATTGTTGTCGTTTCGAATTTTGAAACACATAACTTCTAAGGCATCCGTCATTCTCAGAATACGTATTGGCATCGTTTGATTGCTCAGTCATTAATGAGGAGAGAGAAAAGTGCCTACACTGCACAAAATTTGTTCCACGAAACTTGTGCCATCAAGTTCGTAGTGCTGCGCTGGTCTAGTGGGTCAAGTTTGGTCCAATTTTGAGATAGTTGATAGGATCGTTGTTTTGCAGACCCCACGATCCTATTCAACAGGCATTTATGTGATCAACTCATCAAAATCTAAAACTGGACATAGTATTGAGTTCGTATAAAAAAAAACTAGACTTGTAGACGTATAGGTTGACTTTAGACCCTTAGATTTGACACGATTTTCGGTGCAAAGCGATTCTAACGACGAACATCATTTTGATTCAAAACTATCATTTTGCTCATGTGTCCAGAGTTTATGGGTAGCCTATCTTAGCTATTTATTTTATTTCAAAAACGTAGTGATGTTTATTTCAGCATCCCAAGACTTTTGCGGAAGTTCCACCTTTGCTGCTTCCTTTCACTTGACGAGTTTGCCTGTTGGACGTCGTTAAATCATCGCACCACAGATAAGATACCTTGTCATGTTTAATGTTTATTTACTTTTATTTCAGCATGTTACATTCATGTTATTATTTTTTTATCTATTTGTTTTATTTATACTGCACATCTGAGTCATACTTGGGGCCAACAACTGTGTTAGTCGTTTACGTTACCTTATTTATTTCATGGAAACTGACCTAGTTTTAGCAGGCTACCTTATGTTTGTGAAGCATCATCATGCCTTCATTGGCCTTAACACATGTGATCAACGAGTTGTGAGTCGCATATAGATCTCGGACTTGCGTATTGGCTGGCCACCGATACGTATATAATGTGCATTAGGATATAACTACTAATAGAGATGCATGTTAGAAGACAACGGTTATTAGAGATATTGTGTCGTGGATATGACATAGAGTATTGGATGGGGAGATAGTTTGTCACGTCCCAGTCCCAAAATCCATAAGGACTAGAACACGTGGCATGCCAGCAAACACACTCCATAAGTATATCCAATTTAATAGACCAAATAGAAAATACATTACGCTATAAAATAACATATATGGTAGTCACAAGAACTAAACTCATCCACAAATACAAAGAACCACATAATAGTAACAAGACATATGTGCTGAATAAAGGACACTGAATAATGTCAAATAGAAATAAAATAGTCACATGGGAAAAAAATCCATGGATACAAGTCTCAAAATAAAATGTAAATGAATTGTAAAAGGCTTAAATGAAAAAGTAATCACCACAAGTCCACAACTCCGACGTAAAAAATAAATAATAAAAATGTCTACTCAGGTGCAACCAGAAGTTACGTGTAGGCAACTCTAGAGGGGGTGAATAGAGTTTGTGTCGATAATAACCAATTAAAATTGCAACTCTATATCAAGTCCAGAAATCAACTACCAAGAGAGTAAGTAATCAGAGAGTAATGCGGAAATAAATAGAGATCAGAAAAGCATTTGCAAACACAACGATTTAACCTAGTTTCTCTCGTGGAGGACTAGTCCAGGCCTGAGAACTCTCACTCAGGATTGAAATCCACTATTTGTGAAATAGGGTACAACCAAGTGCCTTTACTCAGAAGAGCACACCAACTTCTTACAACTTCGCAGAGGCGAAACTTGGAATTGTCCAAGTGACTTTTCTTTCACTATTGCACACAACTTCAAATTGATATCGCACTGAACACCTTGGATTAAGGAGAGTTGTGGCTTAGGAGATATCGAAGAGTGGGGCTTGGAGTAGTAGAGCTTAGAAAGCTAAATATTTGAAGGTAAGAGATGATTTGAAATAACAAAATTCAAGCTCTATTTATACTAGTCTGAGGAGACAGAATTTTGCCAAAATTCTATCCCAAGAATTCAAAATTTTGAACGTTGGACAGCTAGTATCAAGCATGCCTTAAAAATTAGCATCCTAAAAATTAGGAGGTAGAGTTCTGCCCGAATTCGATTTCTATAGGGCCAGAACATTCAATGGGCTATGAGAGGATTGGTTTGGTTTGGTGATTGTCTTATTTTGTATGGTGGAGCTTGGAGAGTGAAGTCTAGGTTCGAGATAGCTCAGTACGACTCAACGTACATGTTCCTAGACTCAATAAATAAAAAGTACAGACTCAGTACAAGTATAATTACAATGATCAACTTGTTGATGACGTGTGTCTTGAGCTTTGATATGTTGTAGAAGATGTTCTTGACTTTGAGCTCAATGTGTCGTATTGGATCATGTCAAATATTGTTTAGTTAATTCTCTAAATTTGGTTGACTGTGATCTAGTTTGGGTCAACAATCTCTTCCATTTTAATAATTGACAAAAATAATATTTACATGTCGCAACATTCATACCTGGACACATGTTGAAGGGAGTAGTATGTATTGAGTAGCTCCCTCGTAGATAGATATATCGGCTCCCACGTAATTAACTATTCCGGTTATGTCCTGATACAAAAATCTTTTTCCAAGCACAACATAATATCTAAGATCATATAATATCTAACAACATATAAGATCATATAATATCCAACAACATATAAGATCATATCAACCAAATATCTATACTTCTCCCCCTTTGTCATTTAGCAAAATTAATCATAGCTCCCCCATAAAGAAAGATAAATGTGACAAAGTAAGGATAGCAAACACACAACTTATAACCATAACCAATTATCATAAGAGACAGCTAAGCAGTTTTGATAAACCCAAAGGAAATAAATTAGAAGTTCATACATGATAAATTGAAGTCCAAAAAAATATAGTGCAAAGAGTGCTAAGACATGAAAATGATAAAAACATAACTAAAGTGAACATCAGCAACAGCAGCAGCAGGTAGAAGACCACGACCATTATGGAGCATGGGAACGGGATGGACCGGCTGACTTGGACAGCTTGCTAGCAGAGCGACATGGATCAACAAACGTCGTATCAGGATCCAAGTACCGCAAGGCCATGGGTCGTCAATCCGGTAGCCTTAGCGAGAAGGATCCTGACCAGTAGGAAATGACATCGTGGCATGTCGGGCCATGTTGTACTGAATATCATGCAGAATGTTGCTGATGGCGCTCATTTGTAAAATGGTCCGGTAGTCCAGCTGGGTGTAGCGATTGTCTTCTAAATGGAAGCGGACACGCAACATGTCGCGAATGGAGTCAAGTGTGGCAGGAGGCTCAGGCTATGGAGCATCTGAGTTAGAAGATTCCTTCTCAACTGGAGCAGGAGCAGGGGCAGTCCTACGTGCCTTGGACAGAAAGGCAGGAGTAGGTAAAAACGGACACTCGTCCAAAGGGACATTGAAAGCATGAAAGATCATCAGAAGATACATCGCATAGACAAGCGATTTTGGCTTCTTCCTTGCACGAATCATCCAATCCATCATCGTATAAGAAAAATTGAAGGGGATGGTGAAGTAAAGATAATAAAGGACGGTAATCTCATGATAAGTAACCTCATCAGTAGATCATGCTTTCAGTAGGATGGAAGAGAAAATGATGCGATAAAGTTCATAAAAATAATTGTTGAGAAACTTAGCCCGAAGTTTTCAAGGACAGGTGTTTGGTGCACACATTATGTCTTTGAACCCTTCAAGAGTAATATCCCCAGCAAAAGTGAATTCACGGGCATCAACAATTTTTTCCCAAGAGTTGGGATCGGGAAGTTCAAGATATTTAGTAAGATCAAAATCATCAAACATGATATCAATGCCGTCGACCAGAGAGTAAGTTCGGTTGTCGTCGTGAGTCATATTGTAATAAAACATTTGTATTGCATTGAGGTATATGATTGATTGTGTGGATACAAGTTCATCGAGGCAAAGATCCTTGAATTTCGGATCAAAGTCGAAGAATATGGTAAAATTAATCGGGTGTCTCGGCACAACAGTTCTTGAGCAAAAATTTGAGTACCACTCATTAGATGCTTCTAATGAAACAAAAATTTGCTCATTATAAGTGTTGACATTGGGAGGTGGAGGAGGATTGTACAATGGGTGAATGGGTTGGACTTTTGGAGGAGGAGAAGGAAGGTTTGATGAAGAGGCACCTTCGGTTCTAACCCTCTTTCCTCGATTAAAAAGTCTAGGAGCCATATGATAAGTAAAGACAAAGATATAAAGAATGATAATGAAAGATAGATGGAGAACATGAGTTTATACCTAAAAATAATAAAGTAGAGTTGAAGAGAATCTCCAAAAACCTTGAAGTTTTGAAGAAGGGAAAGCACCAACAATGGAGTTTCTAGGGTTAGGGTTTGGAGAAATAGGCTTTGAAGAGAGGTTGAAGGTGGTAGCAATGAGGAGAGATAGTCCAAATTCGTGCATATAAAGGGTAGGGCCGGTTGCACTAGTTAAATCGTGGCCCTTGGATCAATCGGATGAATGGCCAGGAATGGCTGAAGGTTTTGGTACCTAGTACACAGAGTTCGGCCTGAACTCTGCCATAGGCAGAATTCGGCCCGAGTTCTGTGGGGTTGGTTCTAGAACTCCAAAAAGCTGAAAAATATTGATAACAAATAAAAAGAATTATCTTGAATTAGCAATGATGAATTATATTAGCCATAAAATAAATAAAATATTACGATAAACTTTGTTAAACAATGATCAGTACAGGTGAATCGCCTCAGGTTAGCTGTAGGGGCCAGACCCAGCTAGCGGTAGTCCGAAGACTAGTACACCGTGTCGCTTAGGCTTTTACGTCTTGTTGTTAGAAGGGCCATTTCGGCTCGTACCCAAAATAATTTCACCATGTATGATTATATTTTAACAATTATTTGTGCAGGTACAACTTATTGTATGATATTTTCATCCAAAGTTCCTACTTCTCGATAAAGAAAATTGAAATGCTCTTCGGCAAATGGTTTTATGAAAAAGTATGCTACCTGATGATCAGTGTTAATAAATTCTAAGTTGATAGTGCCATACATTTAATGATCACGCAGAAAATGATGTCTAATTTCTATGTGCTTAGTGCGTGAGTTACATACTGGGTTTTTGGTCAGGTTAATTACATTATGTTATCACAGAATATTGGTATGTTCTTAAACAGCAAATTATAGTCTTCAAGGGTTTTCTTCATCCACAAAATTTGAGCACAACAACATCCAGCTGTGATGTATTTAGATTCCGTTATGGATAATGCTACAGAATTTTGCTTCTTGGTAAACCAAGAGACTAAAACCTTACCTAATAAATGACACGTGCCGCTGGTACTCTTTCGGTCGACTTTGCATCCCACAAAATCAGCATCAGAATATTCGATTAAGTCAAAGGAAGTAGTTTTGGGATACCACAAGTCCACCGAAACAGTCCCTTTAAGATATCGAAAGATACGCTTAACCGCGGTCATATGTGATTCCTTAGGATTAGCTTGATATTGAGCACACAAGCAAACAGTACTAGACATGATATCGGGACGACTAGTAGTTAAATAAAGTAGACTACCAATCATATATCGATACTTACGTTGATCAACAGGTTTGTCGCTTTCATCAGGTTCTAATTTTATTGTAGTAGCCATATGAGTACTGATTGGTTTGATGTTGTCAAGATCAAACTTCTTCAGCATATCCTTTATATACTTTGATTGGATGATGAAGACACCTTGTGAGTATTGTTTGACTTGCAGTCCAAGAAAGTAGTTGAGCTCCCCCATCATGCTCATCTTAAACTCTTTCTGCATACACTTGGCAAACTCTTGGCACAAGACCTCATTAGTAGACCCAAATATGATATCATCCACATAAATTTGTACTAAGAGAATGGTGTCATCAAGAGATTTTATAAACAGTATCGTGTCAATTTTTCCTTTTGAAAAATATTTCTAAAGTAAGAAAGTGGTAAGGCGTTCATACCAAGCTCGAGGGGCTTGTTTGAGGTCATCGAGAGCTTTCTTAAGTTTAAAAACATGATCGAGAAATTTATGATTTTCAAACCAGAAGGTTGCTTTACCATCACTTCTTCTTTAATAAAGACATTAAGAAAAACACTTTTGACATCCATTTGAAAAAGTTTGAAATTTTGAAAATTTGCAAATGTATAAAGCATGCAGATTGATTTATGTCATGCAATAGGAGCGTATGTCTCATCGTAGTCGATACCTTCCTCTTGGTTGTATCATTGAGCTAGGAGATAGGCTTTGTTACGTATGACTGAACCGTCCTTATTGACTTTGTTACGAAAAACCCATTTAGTATCGATGATCAAATGATCAACAGGTTTGGGAATAAGTCCCCAAACTTGAATTCTTTCAAATTGGTTGAGTTCTTCTTGCATTGCCGATATCCAAAATTCATCAGAGAAAGCTTCTAAAACATTTTTGGGTTCTATTTGAGAAATAAATGCAGTGCTAGCTATAGTGTCTCTAACAGATGATCAAGTACTTACTCCTTTCGATACTTTACCTATTACCAAGTTTTTCGGATGAGATGGTATAAAATGAAACTTCTTTGGTAAGCCTTCTAAGGAACTGGTTACAGGTGTTGTATCCATGGGTGTAGAAGTTGTTGGTCTGATGTGTATATCATCATTGTCATAGGGAAGAGCAACTGTACAATTATTCTCATCAAAGGTTACATTAGCAGATTCTTCAACAATCATAGAGCGTTTGTTGAACACTCTGTATCCTTTACTCTTGGCAGCATAACCAAGAAAAATACCTTCGTCAGCTTTGGTATTAAATTTGCCTAAGTTGTCTTTGGTATTAAGGATAAAGTAGCGACAACCAAAAACTTAAAAATAAAAATAGTTGGTGTTCTACCAAACCAAAGTTCATAGGAAGTTTTCTTCGAAATAGGTCGAATCAACACCCTATTCAAAATATGGCATGCTGTACTGACAGCTTCAGCCCAAAAGTATTTCGGAAGAGAAAATTGATTCAACATGAATCTAGCCATATCGCCAAAAGTCCTATTCTTCTGCTCCACAACACCATTTTGTTAGAGAGTTCTAGGACATGAAAATTCATGATTAAAACCATTTGAGTCACAAAACTTTTTAAAATCGGAGTTTTCGAATTTGTCGCTATGATCACTTCGGATTCGAGTAATCATGAAGCCTTTTTCGTTTTGAACCTTTTTAGTAAAAACTTCAAAAACATAAATAATATCACTTTTATTTGTGAGGAAGAAAATTCAAGTAAATCTAGAAAAATTATCAACAATTACAAAAGCGTAGAGTTTTCTACCAAGACTGGCTACTCTACTAGGACCAAATAAATCCATATGAAGTAGTTGCAAAGGTCTAGTAGTACTTACAGAGTTGATGGATTTAAAAGAGGATTTGGTAGCTTTGTTTTTCTCACATTCGACACATACCGTTTCCTTTTTGAAGGTAATGTCAGGTAGTCCTCTTACTAGCTTCTTAGTTGACAGTCTTGATATGGTATCTATGTTTGCATGACCAAGATACATATGCCAAAGTAGTCTTTCATCTTTATGAGCATAGAGGCATCTTCATGTATTGTTAGTATCTCTAGAAAGATAGAATGAATATATATATATATATATATATATATATATATATATATATATATATATATATATATATATATAAAATCTTCTCTTATCCCTTCAAAAATGATGCCTCCAGATGATATATCATATATGGAGCATTTTGTTTTTCCAAAGTTAATATCATATCCATGATCAGCAAGATGACTAATGCTGAGCATGTTATGCTTTAAATCGGTCACTAAACAGACATCCTTAATTACGGAAGAAGGAGGATTGCCAATAGTACCGTTACCTATGATATAACCTTTCAAGTTATTTCTGAAGGATACATATCCTTTTCTTTTCATCGATAGTGTTACGAATAGATTTGTATTTCTAGTCATGTGTCGTGAGCATTTACTATCGAGAATCCACTTGCTTCTAGAGGATGAAGGAAGGTCCACCTACACTATGAGTAGATGTGACCTTTTGTACTCAAATCTTTGAGGGTCCTGAAAGGTTAGTCTTTAGTACCCATGCATACAGTTTTAAATCAACTAATCTTCTAATTACTGTGGTGAAGTGTGTCCATATTTACCATAATAGTGACATGTAGCATGTATATTCGTGTTAGGTATAGGATTATGTGCTATCTATGTGTTTGATGTACTGCATGAGAATGTGTGTGCATAGGAGTATGTCTATGTGTGCCATGTGTATGTGTGGGTGTTCTTCGCGTTGCACGTGGATAAGTGTACATAAAAGCATGATTATGAGCAGCATGAGTATATATGTTTTTCTTTTGACGTGTGTTTTTGTGTTGAACAAAGTACGAGTTGTGACTGTGAGGCTGGATTTGAGGCTGAACAACTTATTTTCCCAGTTTGATCTCTAATCTTTTAGAGGTGTCGCACATATCATTATACTTGGCAGTTAAAGCATCAATTCTTACAACAGCAATATTATACTTCTTTTTCTCATCTAGAAGTTCTTTATTGAGTGCTGTAATATCACGTATTTGTTTTTCAATACGAGATTTGGCATCGTGTAAGATTAATTTAAGAATGGATACCTCTCAGTGTTATTCGTGGGTGGTGTGTCTCTAACATTATCAAGTAAACATGAAAGTCTATGTATCTCAACTTTATGAGTTTTGATCTTGTCCTTTGCATGTTTATACTTGCTAAGCAACTTCTTGTGATCTTCAAGCAAGTCACTAAAAGCATCACCAAGTTCATCAAATGTAAAGTCATCAAGAGGTTTGTTACCTTTTCGGACGTTGCCATTAGGCAGACATTTGCTGTATCTTGGGGAGAGTCCTTTTCTTCTTCTGAGTCACTAGATTCGCTCTCGTGCCAAATACTTGTGTCAGCATATTTCTGAGAGGTTGGCTTATTGTACGATCTTTCATATCGGCTTCTTTTCTTTGCAGTAGGTCAATCTTTCTTGACGTGCCCCGTCTTCTTACAACCGAAACAAATGGGCTCTTCATCGTCTTTATTGTGTTGTTCCTTCCTTCTTTGGTTGAGGTGAAGAAACGTCTTAAAGTTGCGGACCATCAGTGCTTGATCATCACCTCCAGAATTATCGTCTTCGGTATCTTCTGGAGCAGTCTTTCGACGATGAGCTCTTAGTACAATTTTCTTTTCCTTCGGAGCAACTTTTTCAAAGTCTTTGAGATCGAGCTCATGCGTCATCAGCTTGCCCACCAAAGATTCTAGAGATATGGTAGTGAGATCATTGCCTTTTATGATCGCTGTGGCTTTGGGATTCCAGTTCTTCGTTAGTCCCCTTAGCACATTGCGTATCTTCTCATGGTTGGAGTCGTCCTTACCAAGAGAAGATACAGGGTTGACGATGTCGAAGAATCTAGTAATCATCTATTTGATCGTCTCATTGGGCTTCATCTTGAAAGCTTCATACTCATGTGTCAGACGACTGATTTTTGATTCTTTCACTGTGTGGTTCCTTCATGGGTCACCTCCAGAAGCTTCTATACTTCGTGTGAGGTGGAACATGTAGAGACCCTGTTGAATTTAGTCCTGTCTATAGTACAGAAGAAAGCATTAATAGCCCTAGCATCTAGACTAGCCTGTTTCTTTTATTGGTCAGTATATTTGTCGTGGGGCTTATCGATGAGATTTCCCTCGACAACAATTCTAGAAGACTTTTTGTAACAATCAGTGACTATGGTCCATAAATCAAAGTCTAAAGACTTTAGGTAGAAACTCATTCCAGTCTTCCAATAGGTGTAGTTGGTTCCATCAAATATGGGTGATTTATTTGTGGACTGTGCCTCACCATAGTTGGTAAATGTAGGTTGCGGGTTGCCATTGATCAGCCCTAGGATATTAATCCATTATCAAGAGAATAGAGCTTTGATAGCAATTGAAGTTACGTGTATGCAACTCTAGAGGGGGGTGAATAGAGTTTGTGTCGATAATAACCAATTAAAATTGCAACTCTATATCAAATCCAGAAATCAACTGCCAAGAGAGTAAGTAATCAGAGAGTAATGCAGAAATAAATAGAGATCAGAAGAGCATACGCAAACACAACGATTTAACCTGGTTTCCCTCGTGGAGGACTAGTCCAGGCCTGAGAACTCTCGCTCATGATTGAAATCTACTATTTATGAAATATGGTACAACCACGTGCCTTTACTCAGAAGAGCATGCCAACTTCTTACAACTTCGCAGAGGCGAAACATAGAATTGTCCAAATAACTTTTCTTTCACTCTTGCACACAACTTCTAGCTGATATCGCACTGAGCACCTTAGGCTAAGGAGAGTTGTGGCCTAGGAGATATGGAAGAGTAGGGCTTGGAGTTGTAGAGCTTAGAAAGCTTGAATATTTAAAGGTAAGAGATGATTTGAAATGAGAAAATTCAAGCTCTATTTATACTAGTCTGAGGAGGCAAAATTCGGCCAAAATTCTGTTCCAAGAATTCAAAATTTCGAACGTTGGACAGCTAGTATCAAGCAGGCCCTAAAAATTAGCATCCTAAAAATTAAGAGGCAGAGTTTGGCCCGAATCTCTGCTTGGGGTAGAGTTCGACCCGAATTCGGTTTTTATGGGGCTAGAACATTCAATGGGCTATGAGAGGATTGGTTTGGTTTGTGATTGTGGAGCTTGGAGAGTGAAGTTTAGGTTCGAGATAGCTCAGTACGACTCAACGTACATGTTCCTAGACTCAATAAATGAAAAGTACAGACTCAGTACAAGTATAATTACAATGATCAACTTGTTGATGACGTCTGTTTTGAGCTTCGATATGTTATAGAAGATGTTCTTGACTTTGAGCTCAATATGTCGTATTGGATCATGTCCAATATTATTTTGTTAATTCTCTAAATTTGGTTGACTGTAATCCAGTTTGGGTCAACACAACCTCGTCTTCCTTAGATGGTACAAAATAACTTTCGGTCCATTCTCCTCAGGAAAGATCTCGTCACCTATATCTGAAAAAAAATTAGGTCCTCAAGGGACACAATAAGGTACATAATATACAAGCTAAAGTGCAGTAAATGAAATATCTTGGGGTGACTAAACCAAACTAACGTGACGCTTTGAGGACAACGTTCGCAAGTACAGACATTTCCAAAGTAAAAGATATTCGAATCTGGCAGACATATAGCCGTAGCTCTGGTACTAGAGTCACATCGGTAACTAAGAGAGAAACATGGATTACATGAAACATGTAATTTTTTGGAATAAATATATGTACATAATATGTGTGGTGAACATCATGGCCCGCACAAGTAGTAGTTGTCCTAAACTCTCAAAAATTAATAAGTTGCATCCACAACTTATCGTTTTGACCTCTATCTAGACGACAAATACTATGACACACATCTATATAGTAATATAAAATGACAATACCAACCCTGTCCTACAGTCATTAGAAAAATTCGACATCTCAGGTAATCAAGATCAAGTATCAGGATAATATATGTGTCAATCACATGCTGTTCCTATGGGTCTCAATGGAAATAAAATCCAAAGATCTCAGTAAGGCTCTATATATCAATACTAGACAACTTAATAGTTGAATGCACCCGAATGAAATACGTAAGCACGTATTGATATATCTACTATGGTCTAAGATAAAGATATAAATAGCAAGAAAATAAAGAACAATAATGTCACAACCTGTACCCTGTTTAGGGGCACGAGGACGTGGGTACGTCCAGCCTACGTCGCAGTATCGACGGTAGAACGCTGTATAGGTCATCTATAACATCTAATATCTTACAACAAGGAATATAAACCTGTCATCTCCGCACGGAGGAATATATATATGACATACTCAACCACAAGTCTAAGGAAAGATAGAGTACGATATTTGAAATGAAGATAAGGAGATTAATTGAATAAATAGTAAAGTCGTCCACACATGAGTTTAGAAGTTCAAGACAATAAGTACATATCCTGAATATAAATAAGTCTCAACTAACAATTGGAATAATCCCATACAACATGAAAAATAAATACTCTTAAACTATATCTAGGGCACCCTCTACTGTGCAGGATCCTCCTCAGGCTCCTGTGTACCACCATCGTATGCCTCGTAGTGGGTAGGAAAGTCATCTAAGTCATCTGTAATATTTTTGTCAACGTACCCAGTCATGATGGAGTGAATACATAAACTAACATCAGTTCTATTTAAATTGACAAAAACTATAAAGCAGTGAAATAGAGAATGCTATATACGATGAAGGAAAACATATCTGAGGCAATATAAACTGGAAAAAAATATGTGAGAGCATGTAATGGAAGAGAACTACCATATCAAGATAGAGCAATGTAATGGTGAACTGAATGTATAAAACTGTAATAGAACATGTGTTTGGAATACCAATTAGATATGTGATCGGCTTGGGAGATTCAATGATTTACACTAAAGAAGGCTAGCTCAACCATACGTGCAATGTATGCTAGCTAGTAGCCAATGTTTTACACTACTTGCCGATAGTTCTTGATCACATATCTAACTAATATTTTCCCTGCCCCGACTGATACGATGGATCCAACCATGACACGTTACTAGCCAATGTTATCCAATATATGTATCCAATGTTATCCAATACCAACGAGAACAGTATTCACTACCAGAATAAGTCATTTTAGTGGCTCCTAAAGATGTCGCTAAAACGCCTAAAGACGTTGCTAAAATATTTTAGCGACGTCTTTAGCGACATCTTCCTCTTGTCGCGAAAACCTTAGTCGCTGTTTGGAAAGACGTTGCTGATCGCCGCTAACACCGACGTTTACCGACATAAAATTATGTTGGTAATATACAGACATTTACCGTCGTTTCGTCGATGAAATAGCGACGTTTATGATGTTGCTAAACGTCGGTATTTCCTGGGAAAATTATCGACGTTTATGATGTCGCTATGCGTCGGTATATCCTGGAGAATATTACCAACGTTTTGTGATGTCGCTATACGTCGGTATATCCTGGGAAAATGAGGTAAAATCCTGGAAAAGTTATCGACGTTTACCGACGCATACCGACAAAAATAACGTCGCTATACGTCGGTATCCTAGCAATATATGTCAATTTAGCGACGTCTACCGACGCATTTGGACGTCAGAAAGCGTCGATAAACGTCAGTAAATTTGAAAAAAAATAAAAATAAATAAATTACAGTATGTAGTTTTCTCCGCGGAATCATTTTCTTCCTGCAGTTTAATAAATAACACTAAAACACAATACACAAGCATATTTTATCCCTGGGTTCGCCGACCCCTTCGGTGGAACACTCAACACCGGTAAATTAATATCCAAATGAAACGAATAACAACATAAAATAACCAAAGTCCACACAACATATATAAACCAATATCTAAATTATCATGGGTCTACACAACCAATAACCAATATATCTACGCAAGCAACAAACAAGTGTCACAAACAAATAAGTGTCACAAACAAATATTAAAGACAAACAAATACTCAAACACTCAATACAAACAGTCCTAACTAGGACTACTGGGGATTTGGAGCATGAGGGGGCGCGCCGCGACGAAGGGCTAAGAAAAGCTCATAGTCCTCCTGTGAAATCGACACCGATTGTAGTGTCCCGCTCCTAGCGGTTCACTATATAAGGCTTGTGGCTTGGCTAACTCGGTCGGAACCGAGTATTGGGGAACTTACTGTCGGCATCGAATCGATCACGGACAAGTGCATAAGAACCTTTCCAATTAATGGATCGGTTTCTCTTGAAATGCGTCCAAGAGTTTTCTCTGGATGTTTTGCTGCTGGTTTTGTTGCTTGGTTTTGATGGATGCCTTTCTGAATGATTTTTGATGATTTGATTCTTTTTCGTTTTCATCGATTTGCATAGCATTCATTCTTGAAAATTCTGAAAGAAGAGAACACAACGAAGATGGATTATTAACCAAACTTTTGGTGCCAATGCAGACTAACAGGTGACGGAAGGCTAAGCGTTCAAGTGTCCCTCTCTCTCTCTCGACGATTCTCTAATTTGGTGAGTGTGGATCTCTGTGGTGTATTGTCCCTCTCGCTATTCCTTCATGCCAACTAAATAATTGTTTTGCAACATCCGTTGATCGATATCAAGATGCTAATGCCACAAGTCAATACCACTAAGATGCTAGAGATAGAACATTGAAATGAATTGATTACACTGCAATGAACTGAACATTGAAATGATTGAATTGATGCCTAGAATGTTGGTTATGAAATGCTAAAAATGATCATATTGCCTATTACTTCAAATATTCTATGCACTGTGTATATCGAGTCGGACACACATTTGCCTGACCATGGATAACTTGTATACAAGGATTGAGCAATAATTTCCTCGAACGGTACAGGGGCACCGGCACCGATTCGGCCTAGGAGAAAATAATGAAGTGCTTTGGGGAACATGAGTAATGCGAGGCATCATAGAGGCTAGCTCCCTACTGTGTTGTCATCTCATTATCTTGAAGTCCCAAATGCAAATGAATGAATGAAAAGAGTTCATATGGTTTAACAACACCAGTGGTCACATCGTGGAAATGTATGCTAATCAATGTCTTATGCAGGGACGATAAGTATATTATTATTATCCTGTATCTTATGCAGGAAAGCTGGATTCGGCCAATGGTAAAGTAAACATGGTTTAATGAACTACCATGTCAACTGAATTATGATTTACTCTAACTGTTGCCTGTCCCTTATAAGTTCATATCTTTAAAATGCTTGTCATTAATAAAATGTTGGTTTAGCTGAGTGGGCCAACGTGGCTCACCAGTGCATTGTTATAATGTGCTGACCCCTCCTCCACAGGTACTGGAGAAGGCTCGGGCGCACATCGTAATTAAAGCTTTCTGAACTGCTGTTTCCTTTTAAGTTATTTTTCCCTAAAGACGCACAAAGTATTGCGGAGTGTAACACCCATATTCTGAATACGTATTTTGTCAAGCTTGCATGTATTTCAGACCTATATTTATTTTTTCGGATTTTGGCATGTACTTGTAATTGGCTTGACTTGCAGATTTTGGTTCTCGTAATTGGGTTTTACCTGGCTTAGTTTATTTTGTGGAGGAGAATTGGTTTGATTTGGTTTGATTTGGTTTAACATGCATTGGAACACCTTAGCCTATGCTCCACCCCCAACACAACACAACCACCCTCATTAAAACCCTACCAACCTTTTCTCTCTCCTCATAACTCTTTCATTTATTTTCTCCATCTCCTTCTTCTTCCTTCCTCTACACAACACACCACCACCCATAGGCAAGTGCACCTTACCACCACATGAGAACCACTTTTATTTATTCATTAGCTAGATTAGGCCATGGAGATCAACATTAGTGCTTGACATTTTGTGATTTGGAGTCTCCATTGTTCTAGATCTAGGTTTTAACTATTTTCGGATTTACATGGTTTTGATCTATTTTGGTCATATTTTTGTGGGTTTTGATGCTTCCATGTGGAAGAGAATTCAATTTTACTCAAGTTAGAACTTTGAAAATCGAGATTTGGCTTTGATTTGACTAACATATGAAAGATTAAATTTTTGGGTGTTCTTGATGTTCCTCTCGGCCTGGAGAAGAAGATCTACAGTCTGCGCTCTTTAGCGCAGCACTGAACCGCGCAGCCTCCCCGCGCCGCGCTCTTTAGCGTTGGTCGCTGACTGCGCAGCCTGGCCGCTGCCCGATTGCGCAACCAACCCTGCGCCATCGGCTCCTGCGCGCTTGACCCCTGCGCAACCTGCATCCTGCGCTATCCATTGCCTGCACAGTCTAAGTCTGCGCAGTCTGCATCCTGCGCCATCCATTGCCTGTGCAGTCTGCATCCTGTGCCATCCATTGCCTGCGCAGTCTAAGCCTGCACAGTCTGCATCCTGCGCCATCCATTGCCTGCGCAGTCTAAGTCTGCGCACTTAGCAACCTGCGCCAACCATTCCTGCGCTACCCCAATCCTGCGCCCTGTGTCCCTGTGCACTTGGCACCCTGCGCAGCTGGTACCCTGCGCAATCCAACCCCCTGACCCCTTGCGCAATCTGTCTAACTATGGAGATTTGGTTTTATTTTTTTTCCTTAAGCTTGGCTCTTCTATAGCCCTGTATATTGATATTTTATTAGATATGTGATCGGCTTGGGAGATTCAATGATTTACACTAAAGAAGGCTAGCTCAACCATACGTGCAATGTATGCTAGCTAGTAGCCAATGTTTTACACTACTTGCCGATAGTTCTTGATCACATATCTAACTAATATTTTCCCTGCCTCGACTGATACGATGGATCCAACCATGACACGTTACTAGCCAATGTTATCCAATATATGTATCCAATGTTATCCAATACCAACGAGAACAGTATTCACTACCAGAATAAGTCATTTTAGTGGCTCCTAAAGACGTCGCTAAAACGCCTAAAGACGTTGCTAAAATATTTTAGCGACGTCTTTAGCGACATCTTCCTCTTGTCGCGAAAACCTTAGTCGCTGTTTGGAAAGACGTTGCTGATCGCCGCTAACACCGACGTTTACCGACATAAAATTATGTTGGTAATATACAGACATTTACCGTCGTTTCGTCGATAAAATAGCGACGTTTATGATGTTGCTATACGTCGGTATTTCCTGGGAAAATTATCGACGTTTATGATGTCGCTATGCGTCGGTATATCCTGGAGAATATTACCAACGTTTTGTGATGTCGCTATACGTCGGTATATCCTGGGAAAATGAGGTAAAATCCTGGAAAAGTTATCGACGTTTACCGACGCATACCGACAAAAATAACGTCGCTATACGTCGGTATCCTAGCAATATATGTCAATTTAGCGACGTCTACCGACGCATTTGGACGTCAGAAAGCGTCGATAAACGTCAGTAAATTTGAAAAAAAATAAAAATAAATAAATTACAGTATGTAGTTTTCTCCGCGGAATCATTTTCTTCCTGCAGTTTAATAAATAACACTAAAACACAATACACAAGCATATTTTATCCCTGGGTTCGCCGACCCCTTCGGTGGAACACTCAACACCGGTAAATTAATATCCAAATGAAACGAATAACAACATTAAATAACCAAAGTCCACACAACATATATAAACCAATATCTAAATTATCATGGGTCTACACAACCAATAACCAATATATCTACGCAAGCAACAAACAAGTGTCACAAACAAATAAGTGTCACAAACAAATATTAAAGACAAACAAATACTCAAACACTCAATACAAACAGTCCTAACTAGGACTACTGGGGATTTGGAGCATGAGGGGGCGCGCCGCGACGAAGGGCTAAGAAAAGCTCATAGTCCTCCTGTGAAATCGACACCGATTGTAGTGTCCCGCTCCTAGCGGTTCACTATGTAAGGCTTGTGGCTTGGCTAACTCGGTCGGAACCGAGTATTGGGGAACTTACTGTCGGCATCGAATCGATCACGGACAAGTACATAAGAACCTTTCCAATTAATGGATCGGTTTCTCTTGAAATGCGTCCAAGAGTTTTCTCTGGATGTTTTGCTGCTGGTTTTGTTGCTTGGTTTTGATGGATGCCTTTCTGAATAATTTTTGATGATTTGATTCTTTTTTGTTTTCATCGATTTGCATAGCATTCATTCTTGAAAATTCTGAAAGAAGAGAACACAACGAAGATGGATTATTAACCAAACTTTTGGTGCCAATGCAGACTAACAGGTGACGGAAGGCTAAGCGTTCAAGTGTCCCTCTCTCTCTCGACGATTCTCTAATTTGGTGAGTGTGGATCTCTGTGGTGGTATTGTCCCTCTCGCTATTCCTTCATGCCAACTAAATAATTGTCTTACAACATCCGTTGATCGATATCAAGATGCTAATGCCACAAGTCAATACCACTAAGATGCTAGAGATAGAACATTGAAATGAATTGATTACACTGCAATGAACTGAACATTGAAATGATTGAATTGATGCCTAGAATGATGGTTATGAAATGCTAAAAATGATCATATTGCCTATTACTTCAAATATTCTATGCACTGTGTATATCGAGTCGGACACACATTTGCCTGACCATGGATAACTTGTATACAAGGATTGAGCAATAATTTCCTCGAACGGTACAGGGGCACCGGCACCGATTCGGCCTAGGAGGAAATAATGAAGTGCTTTGGGGAACATGAGTAATGCGAGGCATCATAGAGGCTAGCTCCCTACTGTGTTGTCATCTCATTATCTTGAAGTCCCAAATGCAAATGAATGAATGAAAAGAGTTCATATGGTTTAACAACACCAGTGGTCACATCGTGGGAATGTATGCTAATCAATGTCTTATGCAGGGACGATAAGTATATTATTATTATCCTGTATCTTATGCAGGAAAGCTGGATTCGGCCAATGGTAAAGTAAACATGGTTTAATGAACTACCATGTCAATTGAATTATGATTTACTCTAACTGTTGCCTGTCCCTTATAAGTTCATATCTTTAAAATGCTTGTCATTAATAAAATGTTGGTTTAGCTGAGTGGGCCAACGGGGCTCACCAGTGCATTGTTATAATGTGCTGACCCCTCCTCCACAGGTACTGGAGAAGGCTCGGGCGCACATCGTAATTAAAGCTTTCTGAACTGCTGTTTCCTTTTAAGTTATTTTTTCCTAAAGACGCACAAAGTATTGCGGAGTGTAACACCCATATTCTGAATACGTATTTTGTCAAGCTTGCATGTATTTCAGACCTATATTTATTTTTTCGGATTTTGGCATGTACTTGTAATTGGCTTGACTTGCAGATTTTGGTTCTCGTAATTGGGTTTTACCTGGCTTAGTTTATTTTATGGAGGAGAATTGGTTTGATTTGGTTTAACATGCATTGGAACACCTTAGCCTATGCTCCACCCCCAACACAATACAACCACCCTCATTAAAACCCTACCAACCTTTTCTCTCTCCTCATAACTCTTTCATTTATTTTCTCCATCTCCTTCTTCTTCCTTCCTCTACACAACACACCACCACCCATAGGCAAGTGCACCTTGCCACCACATGAGAACCACTTTTATTTGTTCATTAGCTAGATTAGGCCATGGAGATCAACATTAGTGCTTGACATTTTGTGATTTGGAGTCTCCATTGTTTTAGATCTAGGTTTTAACTATTTTCGGATTTATATGGTTTTGATCTATTTTGGTCATATTTTTGTGGGTTTTGATGCTTCCATGTGGAAGAGAATTCAATTTTACTCAAGTTAGAACTTTGAAAATCTAGATTTGGCTTTGATTTGACTAACATATGAAAGATTAAATTTTTGGGTGTTCTTGATGTTCCTCTCGGCCTGGAGAAGAAGATCTACAGTCTGCGCTCTTTAGCGCAGCACTGAACCGCGCAGCCTCCCCGCGCCACGCTCTTTAGCGTTGGTCGCTGACTGCGCAGCCTGGCCGCTGCCCGATTGCACAACCAACCCTGCGCCATCGGCTCCTGCGCGCTTGACCCCTACGCAACCTGCATCATGCGCTATCCATTGCCTGCACAGTCTAAGTCTGCGCAGTCTGTATCCTGCGCCATCCATTGCCTGCGCAGTCTGCATCCTGTGCCATCCATTGCCTGCGCAGTCTAAGCCTGCACAGTCTGCATCCTGCGCCATCCATTGCCTGCGCAGTCTAAGTCTGCGCACTTAGCAACCTGCGCCAACCATTCCTGCGCCACCCCAACCCTGCGCCCTGTGTCCCTGTGCACTTGGCACCCTGCGCAGCTGGTACCCTGCGCAATCCAACCCCCTGACCCCTTGCGCAATCTGTCTAACTATGGAGATTTGGTTTTATTTTTTTTCCTTAAGCTTGGCTCTTCTATAGCCCTGTATATTGATATTTTATTAGATATTTTTTGCCCATTTTATATCCTTACGCCTTTTGTCATGAACTTGATTTTACTTAATATGTTTGGAATGACTATTGTACATGGCATGGTATGACAAGGAAATAGCATAACACGATAGTGACCCGCAGTGGTGCACTCCTGACATGACCTACCTGCATGATAGTGGCCCGTCGTGGCGCACTCCTGACAAGTACCCTGACATGATTTATCTTGATGCTATTGCGACGGCTAACTTGACTCGTATAATCAACTTGACATCGTGGGTGTTCCTGTTTGCTTGCTTGTGCAATCCGCTTGTCTTGTCTTGCATCATGTCTAGGACGTGACTCCCTGGTTCCCACGGTCAGGGATTCATACTGAACATAGATTAGGCTAATGACTAGATCTAACTATAGTTCATGGAGAATTTCCAGTCACAGGCAATTTCGTTATCTGGGCGCTCTTAATTGGACTTGTAGCTTGTCGACGAGTAGAGCACATTTCCAGCGCACTGTCATGTGTTGTACCCTCTAAGTCACCTAAGGGTATATCGTCTCCGGGGCGATGTACCCAACCATACTCTCAACCCGCGGAAGGATAACTGGACGGTCTACAGGGCTTGGGACTGGAAAATTCTTATTGCATCTTGTTAGTAATTAAGGCTTGTGATAACCCTAGTTAGTTAAGTAGTAAGCTGTAGTAATTGCTTGGCCGCTTGTGAATGGATGGAGTCCAGCCTTGTCTAAGTCTTGTCTAGTCCCAGTACCTGGCTACTCTTGTACATGCTTGTTTTACTTATCTCTAACAATAAATGGGTAGAGACAGCGTGCTGTTCAGGCGAATGGTTACAACCTCGGTCCTTGTCTGGTTTAAGGGTTGTAACCTGGCTCCCGGAATGGTCCCACGTCACTAGTCGTTTATTGTCCTATTGCACTCTTTATTTACTTGTACCTTCTTCCATTTCTTTTCTTATGTTCTGATATGCTGGCTTTTGTTCTTATTTCGTGGCCTCCTTTGTGGCACTTGCTCTTTCTGGGGTTTGACCCAGCTGGTTTTGTGTGGCCAGATTTCGGAGCAGCTTTCGAGGATCTACCGAACCTCCAGTCCGATGGTGGCGACTAGAAGGAACCCGGGTTACGAGTGGGTTTTCTATTTTGTTTCGCTCACTCTATTGTAAAGTTATTCTTTTGAGGCGTTTAGCCGACGAGCACCTGTTAGCTCGATGAACTTTAATTAATGTCTGCCTACGGGCTGTAAACATGATTAACAAATCCTAGGGTTGATCATGTATGACTTAACTCTTGCTAGTCCTAGCATTTTGTACGACTAGCTTCATGATCAGCTGATATGTAATATTTGGGACGCCTTTTATTGTATATTTGGTAGTCAAACATCTTGTGATCATATTACTTGCTTGAGATTGAGACAATAGGCTTGACCATAAGAGACCGTTGGCTTATATTAAACCCTCATATCTAGACAACCGTGACTGTATAGTTGAGATGTATTCTATTTCAATATACGTAGCTGGCTATGTACGCCCCCGCTCTCCAGTATTCTGGTTCTGGGGCATGACATGGTTTAAGTGGTGGCCCATGCAGGTCTTGTCAATCAAGAAATGTGAGGGTTTACCGAATAGATGTCTCAATCAGTATTCGCCCTTGATCTCCGCCCTTATTTTCAAATCCCTGGAATTCTTGCCCTGATTACATGCTTGTATCGTTGATCTGTCCTGGTCCTTCCTTATTGTTTCCCTGTGTCGTCTTCCTCAACGGCACTGTACCTGACCCTGCCGATCAGCAAGGAGGAGCACCTCCCGTGGACCAGCAGCAACCTAGAGATCAAGCCCAGCACTCCGGAGTAGCCTCCAGAGTTATACCTACTGGAGGAGAACCCCCAGTTCGGCCCGTCCAGCCTGCGGAACTTGATGATGGCACCTTGGTAGGTCTCATCAGGACCTTGATAGCTTCTCAGGTTCGTAGAGGAGACGCCTTACACCAGACTGTGACAGATGCTTTGACCAGAGGCGGTCATCCAGGGAACAGCGCGGCCAACAGCTTCAAGCGCTTGAACCCTCCTTTTTTCGACGGCAGCGAAGATGCGATTGCCGCGGACGCTTGGCTTCAGGATACCGAGGTGGTTCTGGAAGCAGCTAGGATACCTGAGAATGAGAAGGTGGCGGTGGTACGCCTGCAGTTGTTGGACTTAGCTCACAGTTGGTGGGCAGCGCAAGCCATGGGATTAGTGGCACCCATTGCTTGGGCAGTATTTAGAGAGAGATTCCAGACGAAGTATTTCGATGCTGTGGCTCGGTACGACTTGCAGACCAGATTTAACAACTTGAAGCAAGGAGGCAGAACAGTCGACATTTATGCATCTGAGTTTTCTAGGCTCAGTAGGTTTGCCCCCACCTTGGTGGCGACCGAGTTTGATAGGGCCCAGCGGTTCCAGCAGGGACTGCATTTGGAGATCTTGTTGGCAGTCGAGCAGTTCGAGCACCAGACTTTCGATGCGGTATTGAGGACAGCTAGGAGGCATGAGTACACCTCCCAGAGGATCATGGATAGGACAGGAGGTAGAAAGCGGTCCCACAGTTAGATGCACCAATCATCAGCTCCAGCCCCGGCAGCTAGGGGAATGACCATTGGAACTCCGAGGCGGGTGGCCTCAGTAACGTCGGTTCAGCATTCGACCCCGACGTACCCGCAGCAGCAAAAGCAGAAGCAGACTTCTGCAATGGGATATTCACATTGCGGGAAGCCGGGCCATGTGGTGGCAGATTGTCGTAGGGCGCAAGGATTGTGCCTTGCTTGTGGAGCGGCAGATCATAAGATAGGAGCCTGCCCGAATAGGGGTAGTTCTTCCTCTTCCAACCTAACCAGTCCATCGGTTAGGGGACCAGCACCCATGCAGCAGCAGCAGTACCCGAGGCCATTGTTGCCTCAAGCCCAGGCATTCCAGCAGCAGTGTGCCCAGGCTCCCGTGCAGAGCAGGCAGAGAGGTTTCCAGCAGAGGGGACCCGCAGCTAGAGGTCAGGCCATGATGATGGCTATGGAAGAAGAAGTTGCACCAGGTGAGGTAGTGGCAGGTACTATTCTCGTCAACTCCTTTCCAACTTCAGTATTATTTGATTATGGTGCATCGCATTCATTCATGTCTGCACGATTCGCGACACGGATAGGATTGGAGCTCGAGTCATTATCAGTGAGGCTCAATATACTTACTGGTAATGGTCTTGTGGGAGTAGATCAAGTGTTTTCCTCGTGTCGGATCGTAGTTAGCGGTAGAGAGTTCCCCGCTAGATTCATAAAATTTCCTATGGTAGACTATGATGTAGTCTTAGGCATGGATTGGTTGAGGAACCAGTATGCTAGGATAGACTGCCATGTGGGCAGAGTTGTTTTCAGCATTCCAGGCGAGCCAGAGTTCTCATTTTCCAGAGGAGCAGTGGAGCCATCCTCCCCAGTGTTGCGGATGGCAGTAGCAGCAGTGCAGTTGCCCCGGATAGTTGAAGAGTTTCCAGATGTCTTTCCAGAGGAACTTCCAGGGATGCCGCCAGAGCGAGAGATCGAGTTCACTATAGACTTGATCTCCGGAACAGCACTAGTATCAGAGAGAGTCTACAGAATGGCGCCTTCAGAGTTGGAGATTTTGTACAAGATGATTGAAGAACTCAGGACCAAGGGATTCATTCGCGCAAGTGGATCGCCTTGGGGAGCCCCGATGCTTCTTGTGAAAAAGAAGGATGGTACGTCCAGGTTATGTGTAGATTATTGTACCTTGAACTCAGTGGCAATCAAGAACAGATACCCTCTTCCGAGGATAGATGACTTGTTTGATCAACTTAAAGGGGCTTCAGTGTTCTCGAAGATAGACTTGCGGTCAGAATACCACCAGATCAGAGTCAGAGAGCAGGATATCCCGAAGACAGCGTTTAGATCGAGATATGGGCATTGGGAGTTCCTTGTTATGCCCTTTGGAGCAACCAATGCGCCAGCAGTATTCATGGACCTCATGAATCGCATTTTTATGCCTTACCTGGATCAGTTCATGATCGTGTTCCTAGATGATATCTTGGTCTACAGCAAGAGCGAAGCAGAGCATGAGAAGCATCTCAGAATCGTCCTTCAGACGCTTAGGGAGCACCAGTTGTACGCCAAGTTCAGTAAATACGAGTTTTGGCTCGATCGCATTTCGTACTTGGGTCACATCATTACTCGAGGAGGAGTGGAAGTGGATCCCCAGAAGATTGTGGCTATCGAGACTTGGCCAACACCTAGTTCAGTGGCAGAGGTTCGCAGCTTCCTTGGATTGGCCGGCTACTACCGGCGATTCGTTTCAGATTTTGCAAGGATTTCAGCGCCGATGACCCAGTTGACTCGTAAGGATGTGCCGTTTGTTTGGACAGCAGAGTGTCAGGAATCATTTGAGAAGTTGAAGCGAGGATTGATAACGGCTCCCATTCTCACACTTCCGGATGGGACCGGAGGATTCACAGTTTATTGCGATGCTTCAGGCAGAGGATTGGGATGTGTCTTGATGCAGCATGGGAAGGTAATATCTTATGCATCACGCCAACTTCGTGATCATGAGAAAAATTACCCGACCCACGACTTGGAGCTAGCAGCAGTAGTATTTGCACTTAAGCTTTGGCGGCACTACTTGTACGGAGATAGAGTGGAGATATTTACTGATCACAAGAGCCTGAAGTATGTTTTCACCCAGAAGGACCTTAATATGCGGCAGAGAAGATGGCTCGAGCTACTGGTGGATTACGATGTGGATTTGCAGTATCATCCAGGGAAGGCCAACGTTGTAGCAGATGCGTTGAGTCGGAGAGCCGGAATTTATTTCCTAACGGCGCAACCAGAGTTATTAGCAGATTTTCAGAATATGAGAATTAAAGTGGTTGTTCCTTCCAACGTGGCATTGATGGCCAGTCTACAGGTTCAGTCCAACATAGTTGAGAGGATCCGGATGGCGCAGTCTACAGATTCTAAGCTTCAGCGGCTCAGAACAGAGTGTGAGGCAGGAAGAAGGCTAGAGTTGTGTATTCATGAAGATGATACACTTCGACACGGCTCTCGTATTTGTGTACCCAGTGGAGATATCAGACAGGAAGTCATAGAAGAAGCTCACAGTTCGCAGTATTCTATTCATCCCGGTGGCACGAAGATGTACCGTGATATCCGTCAGCACTTCTGGTGGAATGGCATGAAGAGGGAGATAACCCGGTTTGTCTCTCGGTGTTTGGTTTGCCAGCAGGTTAAAGCTGAACATCAGAGGCCCGCTGGACTTCTTCAGCCCTTGTCGGATTCCAGAATGGAAGTGGGAGCATGTGACCATAGATTTTGTGACTGGATTGCATAGATCCCCAGCTGGTCGAGATGCTATTTGGGTTATAGTTGACCGGCTCACGAAGGTGGCTCATTTTCTTCCATTTAGAGTTGGGCAGTCAACGGCTCAGTTGGCAGAGATGTACCTCAGACAGATTGTCAGGCTTCACGGTGTGCCCGTCAGTATCACCTCGGACCGAGATTCAAGGTTTACATCGCACTTTTGGCGTAGCTTGCAAGAGAGTTTGGGAACTCGTCTCCAGTTTAGTTTGGCATATCATCCGCAGACAGATGGCCAGTCAGAGCACACTATCCAGACTCTTGAAGACATGTTGAGGTCTTGCACCCTCGACTTCGGTGGTTCATGGGAAGATCACCTGCATCTTGTGGAATTCTCGTACAACAATAGCTTCCAGGCCAGTATCCAGATGGCTCCTTTCGAGGCTCTGTATGGAAGGAAGTACAGTTCTCCGCTAGCATAGGATGATGTCGGAGAGAGGCAGATGCTTGGTCCAGAGATGATTGCCTAGACAGTTGAAGTGGTCAGAAGGATCAGAGATTGTCTTCGAGTTGCCCAAGATCGCCAGCGGTATTGGGCCGATGCTTATCGACGTCCCTTGGAGTTTGCTATCGACGACCATGTATTCCTTAGGATCTCGCCTAACCGCGGGCGTCATTCGCTTTGGCGTGCGGGGAAAGCTTAGTCCTAGGTATATCGGGCCGTTCGATATACTGGAGCGAGTAGGAGATGTATCCTATCGTCTTGCTCTTCCGCCGTCGCTAAATGAGGTATATGATGTATTTCATGTGTCCCAATTACGATGGTACGTCCCGGACCCGAGCCACATCCTGGATCATTCGGAACTAGTTGTTGGTACCAACCTTTCATATGAGGAGAGGCCCGTGTCTATATTGGACCGGAGAGAGAAGATACTCAAGAACAAGACTATTAGTTTAGTCCGTGTTGCTTGGGATCATCACTCTCTAGGTGAGTCAACGTGGGAGCGTAAGGATGATATCCGATCGCGATATTCCTACCTGTTTGACTCGTAAGGTATAATATCTTCCTTATGCCTTATGTTTTCCATCCCTTGCTTGCATGTATGATTGTCTGATTGCTTGCCTGGTTATAGCTTGTCTGTGATTAAAATAGCTTGTCCTTGTCTCTCTAGCCTCGTAATTAAATTCCGAGGACGGAATTTTTTTAAGGTGGGTAGAGTTGTAACACCCATATTCTGAATACGTATTTTGTCAAGCTTGCATGTATTTCAGACCTGTATTTATTTTCTCGGATTTTGGCATGTACTTGTAATTGGCTTGACTTGCAGATTTTGGTTCTCATAATTGGGTTTTACCTGGCTTGGTTTATTTTGTGGAGGAAAATTGGTTTGATTTGGTTTAACATGCATTGGAACACCATAGCCTATGCTCTACCCCCAACACAACACAACCATCCTCATTAAAACCCTACCAACCTTTTCTCTCTCCTCATAACTCTTTCATTTATTTTCTCCATATCCTTCTTCTTCCTTCCTCTACACAATACACCACCACCCATAGGCAAGTGCACCTTGCCACCATATAAGAACCACTTTTATTTGTTCATTATCTAGATTAGGCCATGGAGATCAACATTAGTGCTTGACATTTTGTGATTTGGAGTCTCCATTGTTCTAGATCTAGGTTTTAACTATTTTCGGATTTACATAGTTTTTATCTATTTTGGTTGGATTTTTGTGGGTTTTGATGCTTCCATGTGGAAGAGAATTCAATTTTACTCAAGTTAGAACTTTGAAAAATCTAGATTTGGCTTTGATTTGACTAAGATATGAAAGATTCAATTTTTGGGTGTTCTTGATGTTCCTCTCGGCCTGGAGAAGAAGATCTACAGTCTGCGCTCTTTAGCGCAGCACTGAACCGTGCAGCCTCCCCGCGCCGCGCTCTTTAGCGTTGGTCGCTGACTGCGTAGCCTGGCCGCTGCCCGATTGTGCAACCAACCCTGCGCCATCGGCTCCTGCGCGCTTGACCCCTGCGCAACCTGCATCCTGTGCCATCCATTGCCTGCGCAGTCTAAGCCTGCGTAGTCTGCATCCTACGCCATCCATTGCCTACGCAGTCTGCATCCTGCGCCATCCATTGCCTGCGCAGTCTAAGCCTGCGTAGTCTGCATCCTGCGCCATCCATTGCCTGCGCAGTCTAAGTCTGCGCACTTCGCAGCTTGTGCCAACCATTCCTGCGCCACCCCAACCCTGCGCCCTGTGTCCCTGTGCACTTGGCACCCTACGTAGCTGACACCCTGCGCAATCCAACCCCCTGACCCCTTGCACAATCTGTCCAACTATGGAGATTTGGTTTTGTTTTTTTCCTTAAGCTTGGCTCTTCTATAGCCTGTATATTGATATTTTATTAGATATTTTTTGCCCATTTTATATCCTTACGCCTTTTGTCATGAACTTGATTTTACTTAATATGTTTGGAATGACTATTGTACATGGTATGGTATGACAAGGAAATAGCATAACACGATAGTGACCCGTAGTGGTGCACTCCTAACATGACCCACCTGACATGATAGTGGCCCGTCGTGGCGCACTCCTGACAAGTACCCTAACATGATTTATCTTGATGCTGTTGCGACGGCTAACTTGACTCGTATAATCAACTTGACACCGTGGGTGTTCCTGTTTGCTTGCTTGTGCAATCCGCTTGTCTTGTCTTGCATCATGTCTAGGACGTGACTCCCTGGTTCCCATGGTCAAGGATTCATACTGAACATAGATTAGGCTAATGACTAGATCTAACTATAGTTCATGGAGAATTTCCAGTCACAGGCAATCTCATTATCTGGGCGCTCTTAATTGGACTTGTAGCTTGCCGACGAGTAGATCACATTTCCAGCGCACTGTCATGTGTTGCACCCTCTAAGTCACCTAAGGGTATATCGTCTCCGGGGCGATGTACCCAACCATACTCTCAACCCGCGGAAGGATAACTGGATGGTCTGCAGGACTTGGGACTAGGAAATTCTCATTGCATCTTGTTAGTAATTAAGGCTTGTGATAACCCTAGTTAGTTAAGTAGTAAGCCGTAGTAATTGCTTGGCCGCTTGTGAATGGATGGAGTCCAGCCTTGTCTAAGTCTTGTCTAGTCCCAGTACCTGGCTACTCTTGTACATGCTTGTTTTACTTATCTCTAACAATAAATGGGTAGAGACAGCGTGGTTACAACCTCGGTCCTTGTTTGGTTTAAGGGTTGTAACCTGGCTCCCGGAATGGTCCCACGTCACTAGTCGTTTATTGTCCTGTTGCACTCTTTATTTACTTGTACCTTCTTCTATTTCTTTTTTTATGTTCTGATATGCTGGCTTTTGTTCTTATTTCGTGGCCTCCTTTGTAGCAGTTGCTCTTTCTGGGGTTTGACCCAGCTGGTTTTGTGTGGCCAGATTTCGGAGCAGCTCCCGAGGATCTAATGAACCTCCAGCCCGATGGTGGCGACTAGAAGGAACCCGGGCTACGAGTGGGTTTTCTATTTTGTTTCGCTCACTCTATTGTAAAGTTATTCTTTTGAGGCGTTTAGCCGACGAGCACCTGTTAGTTCGATGCACTTTACTTACTGTCTGCCTACGGGTTGTAAACATGATTAACAAATCCTAGGGTTGATCATGTATGACTTAACTCTTGCTAGTCCTAGCATTTTGTACGACTAGCTTCATGATCAGCTGATATATAATATTTGGGACGCCTTTTATTGTATATTTGGTGGTCAAACATCTTGTGATCATATTACTTGCTTGAGATTGAGACAATAGGCTTGACCATAAGAGACCGTTGGCTTGTAGTAAACCCTCATATCTAGACAGCCGTGACCGTATAGTTGAGATGTATTCTATTTCAATATACGTAGCTGGCTATGTACGCCCCCGCTCTCCAGTATTCTGGTTCTAGGGCGTGACACGGAGATTTCAAAGATAGCTGTTTATATTTCAAAGTACTAAAGGGGCATGATGTATGGAACGAGAAGTTATTTCATAGCAGCCTATCAGTTGTACTTCTTTTCATGAATCAATGTTGCCAAAAAGGCATTTCAAATATTATCAAGAAAGTTGTATTCTGACTACAATCATCAATAAAATGAATATTTTTCTTCCTATTCCGCTTACTCAATGTTTCCGCAACTGTGGTTTATTTTTCAAATGTGATGAAATGATATAAATGTGCATGTTCTAGCCTTGTACAAGTGCAACTCCAGACTTGTACGGCATCACGCCTTAGCGAGGACGATCGATTCGACGTGAATCGAAGCAAAGCGAGCGATTCCCCAAATCGGGGCGTGACAAGTTGGTACCAAAGCACGGTTTCACTTCCTCGGATTTTAAAAATAAATGTTACCAAAAGGAAGTCTTGATGCAAATTTTCTCGATTGATGGTGTCGATAGCGCTGACATGAAATAATGTTCCATACAATAAGCCCATAAATATTTTATGAGTGCTAATGGAATTATTTCTTTGTTGTAGAATGACCAAGGGTGATAGCGCAAAGAAGAACTCATCGTCTGACCCAATTGAGAAATTGATTAAACAAATGGAGGCTCAGAGGAAGCAGAGCGAAGCTCAACATCGCGCGCTTCAAGAGCAGCTTCAATATCAGTTTCAGGAGCCGCTGGATGCTCAACAAAAACAAGTGGATAGTCTAACTCAGATTGTCACCAAGCTGACGGCCGATTCCAATGTTTCTGCAAAGGCCGCAGCAACCGAGACCATGGAAGTACCGGCAGAGAAATCTGAGATGCCGACACGGAAGAGGACGAGCTTCAAGTTCTCTGAATTTAAGAGCTGCGACCCGCCTGAGTTTAATGGAAAAGAGGAGCCAGATGAGGTGATGGGCTTCTTGAACACACTGGAGGGCTATTTCCGAATGTTAGAGATTCAGGGCAGTAAGAGAGTAGAGTGTACCACTGTACAACTTCGTCTCAAGGCCCAGGAGTGGTGGATTTCGCAGAGACAGGCACTTTGCAGAAATAGTCAGGATATAAAGATGTCTTAGGAGGCCTTCAAGCAGGCTTTCATTACTCAATTCATTCCACCCGCTGTCCGACAACAAAAAGAGAATGAGTTCATTGCACTTCGACAAGGCAGTATATCACTGCATGACTACAAGACAGAGTTTTTGAAGAGAGTCGCATTCGTTGGGTACATGGTACCGAATGACGACGCCAAGCGAAGAAGATTTGTACAAGGCTTGAATGAGGGCCTAGAGCGGGATGTGCTAACTCGAAAATATACATCTTACCGGAAGGCGTACGAGACAGCTCTCGAGATGGAGAGATTTCATAAGCCGGCTAGTCGTGAGACAATGAAGAGCAACCAAGGACTCAATAATCAGAAACGACCTTAGTCTGCTAGCAGAAACGACACACCTAAGCGTCACAATACTGGAGACAATAGGGGGCCTCAACATACAGAACGTTGTAAATCATGCAACCGTTGGGGACATCGATCTGAGGATTGTCGGGTTAAGTGATTCAAATGTGGCGAACAGGGCCATAAGGAAGCTGACTGCAGAAATAGAGGAGGGAATCAGTATCCTCCTCGTGGGCATAACAATAATCAGTATCGTGGGCATAACAACAATCACAACCGGGGACAATATAACAACCAGCATCGTGGCGAAGCGCCACCAGCGTTACCGGCTCCAGCTGGGAATGTACCGAATCAACAAGGTGGGCAAGCAAGGGTTTATGCCTTGACTCAGGCAGAGGCCCAGACCGCGGAGAATGTTATAACAGGTACGTTGCTATATAAAGGCACACCTGCAAGAGCACTTTTTGATTCTGGCGCTACTTATTGCTTTATCTCTTCTGATTTTGTAACGGAAAATAAATTTTGTATGACTCAACTAAAGACAGCTTTGTGTGTTAGCACTCCTTCGGGCGTAGATATGCCTGCAACTTTGAATTGCAGGGACGGCTACATTAAAATTGGAGGCAAAACTTTATCTCTGGATGCAATTGTACTCGACATCAAAGAGTACGATATCATCTTGGGAATGGACTGGCTCAGCGCCTGTCATGCAACGATTGACTGTGCGGATAAGAGAGTTGTGTTTCGCCTAACCGGAGAAACAGAGTTCTCTTTCTCGTGCGGCTCGGCGTTCCAAGGACCTATGGTAATATCGGCAGTTACAGCAAGGCACATGTTGTACTCAGGGTGTGAAGGGTTCCTTGTTTCTGTTTTTGACACTCAAATGAAGGGTGTAGATTCGAATCAGACCGAGATTGTGGCAGAGTTCCCCGATGTGTTTCCGGACGAGATACCTGGGATACCGCCGGATAGAGAAATTGAATTCACAATTGATACATTTCCGGATACTCGTCCGATATCAAAAGCGCCGTACAGGATGGCTCCGGCAGAATTGAAGGAACTAAAGGTGTAGCTACAAGAATTATTAGACCGGGGATACATTCGCCCAAGTGTATCTCCATGGGGAGCTCCAGTGCTGTTTGTAAAGAAGAAGGATGGAACGATGCGGCTGTGCATCGATTACAGAGAACTAAACAAAGCAGCCATCCGTAACAAGTATCCCTTGCCCAGGATAGATGATCTGTTCGACCAGCTACAAGGGGCGACCATATTTTTTAAAATCGATCTTCGTTTAGGATACCAACAGTTGAAGATCAGACCCGAAGATGTTCCTAAGTCAGTATTCCGTACGAGATACGGACACTATGAGTTTTTGGTCATGTCATTCGGCTTGACTAATGCTCCAGCAGCCTTTATGGATTTAATGAATAGAGTGTTTCGACCATTCTTAGACAAGTTTGTTGTTGTGTTCATCGATGACATCTTGATCTACTCAAAGGACAGGGAGACTAATGTCGAGCACTTGAGAGAAGTACATCAGACGCTGCGGGACAACCAGCTCTATGCAAACCTAAGCAAGTGCGAGTTTTGGATGAACAGCGTGTCGTTCCTAGGACATGTTGTTTCGGCAGAAGGTGTTGTCGTTGACCCAAAGAAGATTGAGGCAGTTGTGGACTGGAAGCAGCCTGCATCAGCTAGTGAGATACGGAGTTTCTTTAGTTTAGCCGGATACTACCGTAGATTTGTGAAAGACTTCTCGAGAATCGCGTCGCCTTTGATTCGCCTAACCCAGAAGGGAGTCGTATTTAAGTGGACCGACGACTGTGAGAGTAGTTTCCAAGAACTCAAGCAGCGGCTCGTCACGGCTCCAATTTTAGCACTTCCAGAAGGCTCTGAGGGATTTCAGATCTACAGTGACGCGTCGGGACTTGGTTTGGGATGTGTTCTTATGCAAGATGGGAAGACAATATCTTATGTTTCGAGACAACTCAAACAGCATGAGAAGAATTACCCAACACATGATTTGGAACTGGTGGCGATTGTGTTCGCATTGAAATTGTGGCGACACTATCTCTATGGTGTGTCCTACGAGATCTTCACGGATCACAAAAGCCTAAAGTACATATTCACGCAGAAGGAATTGAATTTGAGACAGCTACGTTGGTTAGAATTGATCAAAGATTATGACTTGACAATCTCTTACACGCTGGGTAAAGGGAATGTAGTAGCTGATGTCTTGAGTCGGAAATTTGTTGGATCACTAGCGATAGTAAAAGAGGTACTACGGGATCTTGAAGAGATGGGCATCGAATTCAGGATCCGTCCGCAGAATGTACAATTGGCTCAATTGCAGCTTGAGCCGAGTCTCCAGGGAAGGATTAAGATTGCTCAGAAGGATGACCCATTTCTGCAGAAGATACGTGAGTTGATTCTAGTAGGAAAGGCGTCGGACTTTACCGTTGAAGATGACACTATTCGTGTCAAGGGGAGATTGTGCGTCCCTAAGGATGAGAATATCAGGAAGGAAATACTGACCGAGGCTCATTTTGCAAAGTATTCCTTGCATCCGGAAAGCACGAAAATGTATAAAGATCTGTGCACCACATTTTGGTGGCATGGCATGAAGAAGGATGTAGCGCTATTCGTGTCACAATGTTTGGATTGTCAGCGTGTGAAGGCCGAACACCAACGGCCTGGCGGAGAACTACAAAATTTGGCTATTCTACTATGGAAGTGGGATAATATCTGTATGGATTTTATAGTTGGCTTGCCAAGAACTCAGAAGGAAAATAATGCAATTTGGGTTATCGTGGATAGATTAACCAAGTCGGCACATTTCATTCCAATAAAAGTTACATAGGGAGTAGAACGGTTAGCACATATCTACATAAATGAAATCGTTCGATTACATGGGATGCCAGCTTCGATAGTGTCGGATAGAGACGATAGATTCTTGTCGCGATTTTGGATAAGTCTGCACTCAGCAATGGGCATAAAGTTGAACTTCGGTACGGCTTACCATCCACAGACTGATGGTCAGACAGAGAGAGTAAATCAGATTCTTGAAGATATGTTGAGATTGTGCGTGCTCGATTCGAAGACAAATTGGGACACACATCTCGCATTAGCAGAATTTGCCTATAACAACAGTTATCAGGCAAGTATCCAAATGGCCCCGTACGAAGCCTTGTATGGACAGAAATGTCGATCATCGATATGCTGGGATGAAGTAGGTGAACGACAAGTGCTTGGACCGGAACTCGTGGAGCAGGCCATCGAGAAAGTTCGCTTAATTCGAGAAAGACTTAGAGTGGCTCAAAGTCGACAAAAGAGTTATGCGGACGTACATCGACGACCTTTGGAATTCACAGCAGGCGATCATGTCTTCTTGAAGGTCACACCCATGCGAGGTGTGATGCGGTTTGGGATGAAAGGAAAGCTAAGCCCGAGATTCGTTGGACCCTTCGAGATTTTGGAGAAGGTAGCCTCAGTGGCTTATCGACTTGCACTACCTCCGGCTCTGGCTGATGTGCACGATGTCTTCCATGTGTCTCAACTGCAGAAGTACGTACATGATCCAAGCCATGTAGTAAATTTCGATCAGCTACAGCTGAGCGCTGACCTATCCTACACTGAAAAGCCTGTCCAGATTTTGGACAGGAAAGAGAAAGTTTTGCGGAATCGGACAGTATCCCTGGTCAACGTGCTGTGGGAGAACCATGCTGTAGAGGAGTCGACGTGGGAACTAGAAGAGGAGATGCGAGTGAAATACCCCTCGCTATTTGATAATTTTGAGGTAGGACTTTTGCTATAAGTTTTGAGGACGAAACGTTTTCTTAGTGGTATATTATGTAGTATCCCACTCGTAGCGGTTCACTATGTAAGGCTTGTGGCTTGGCTAACTCGGTCGAAACCGAGTATTGGGGAACTTACCGTCGGCATCGAATCGATCACGGACAAGTGCATAAGAACCTTTCCAATTAATGGATCGGTTTCTCTTGAAATACGTCCAAGAGTTTTCTCTGGATGTTTTGCTGCTGGTTTTGTTGCTTGGTTTTGATGGATGCTTTTCTGAATGATTTTTGATGATTTGATTCTTGCCCGTTTTTATCGATTTGTATAGCATTCATTCTTGAGAATTCTGAGAGAAGAGAACACAATGAAGACGGACTATTAACTAAACTACAGACTAACGGGTGACGGAAGGCTAAGCGTGCAAGTGTCCCTCTCTCTCTCGACGATTCTCTAATTTGGTGAGTGTGGATCTCTGTGGTGGTATTGTCCCTCTCGCTATTCCTTCATGCCAACTAAATAATTGTCTTGCAACATCCGTTGATCGATATCAAGATGCTAATGCCACAAGTCAATACCACTAAGATGCTAGAGATAGAACATTGAAATAAATTGATTACACTGCAATGAACTGAACATTGAAATGATTGAATTGATGCCTAGAATGATGGTTATGAAATTCTAAAAATGATCATGTTGCCTATTACTTCAAATATTCTATGCACTGTGTATATCGAGTCGGACACACATTTTCCTGACCATGGACAACTTGTATACAAGGATTGAGCAATAATTTCGTCGAACGGTACAGGGGCACCGGTACCGATTCGGCCTAGGAAGAAATAATGAAGTGCTTTGGGGAACATGAGTAATGCGAGGCATCATAGAGGCTAGCTCCCTACTGTGTTGTCATCTCATTATCTTGAAGTCCCAAATGCAAATGAATGAATGAAAAGAGTCCATATGGTTTAACAACACCAGTGGTCACATCGTTGGAATGTATGCTAATCAATGTCTTATGCAGGGGCGGTAAGTATATTATTATTATCCTGTATCTTATGCAGGAAAGCTGGATTCGGCCAATGGTAAAGTAAACATGGTTTTATGAACTACCATGTCAATTGAATTATGATTTACTCTAACTGTTGCCTGTCCCTTATAAGTTCATATCTTTAAAATGCTTGTCATTAATAAAATATTGGTTTAGCTGAGTGGGCCAACGGGACTCACCAGTGCATTGTTATAATGTGCTGACCCCTCCTCCACAGGTACTGGAGAAGGCTCGGGCGCACATCGTAATTAAAGCTTTCTGAACTGCTGTTTCCTTTCAAGTTGTTTTTCCCTAAAGACGCACAAAGTATTACGGAGATTTTAAAGATAGCTGTTTATATTTCAAAGTACTAAAGGGGCATGATGTATGGAACGAGAAGTTATTTCATAGCAGCCTATCAGTTGTACTTCTTTTCATGAATCAATGTAGCCAAAAAGGTATTTCAAATATTATCGAGAAAAGTTGTATTCTGACTACAATCATCAATAAAATGAATATTTTTCTTCTTATTCCGCTTACGCAATGTTTTCGCAACTGTGGTTTATTTTTCAAATGTGATGAAATGATATAAATGTGCATGTTCTAGCCTTGTACAAGTGCAACTCCAGACTTGTACGGCATCACGCCTTAGCGAGGACGATCGATTCAGCGTGAATCGAAGCAAAGCGAGCAATTCCCCGAATCGGGGCGAGACACCGATGAAGGAGGTAGTGACGTCGGTGGAGTCGGTGTCGATGAAGAAGGCAGTAGCGCCGGCGGAGTCAACGACGATGAAAGCGCACCCAGAGGACGATAACGCTCCAACGCTGCAAGTCGCTGGTGGTATGAATCCATGGTAGATAACATTTTATCACTACTATCAGCCATCAAATCCTGCACCAAACTCAGCCTCTCGCCTATGGACATCTGTGACGCCTGCAGATCTATCACGCTATAATCTGTCGACGCTCTAAGATCAGTGACGTTCCGTTCTGTCCGCTCAGTCACATTCCTGAGCTCCATAATGCTGCGGTCGAGCGCATCCAATCGTGCTATAAGCGCAGGCTCGTCCGACTGGTGCTGAGACTGGTCCTAAATCTGTCGTAGCAGCTCGTCACGGAGAGACTCCATCATCTGGTGGACTCGGGCAGACTCTTGGGACGACTGTGGACCATACATACTAACAGGAGATGCCCTAGAGGACTGGATCGCAACTAGGGCACCATAGGATCCCGTATCGTAGTATGTACCCCTACGGAGGCCACCAGCGGTGGTCATCCACAGCTCGTCCGCCGATGGAGCTTGAGTGGGCTACGAGGAAGTACTGGCCTCTTCCGTAGTAGGTGCACTAGCAGTCGCCCGGTCCCGAAGCCTCTGATACTCGGCCTAAAAAGTATGGATAGTACTCTATGATTTCTAATCTCTAATTAATGTACTTATTATTACTAACTACATGAATATTTATTTGCATGCATATTTACTAAGTTATATTAAAATTAACACAAAGTATTATAATTAACAAATAGTATTGTAATACTTACATAGGTCTGCTCGACCCTCTCGTCAATAAGGCCTTCGCCCTTTCGATGGGTGGCCAGGAAGACGGTCACTATGTCGGTATTATCGACCTTCCTTACCTGTAATTAAATATATTATCTTAGTAATAATTTATCGAATTTGTATTAAAATAATATTTCTGAAAGAAAAATACATACCAGACGACGAAAATGTTCCGTCATCGGAATCGACCCACCATACCACATCGAGGCATGCTGCCTAGCCGCCTTGACCTTCTCGAACTTTTCTTTGTACCTTGGCTCGTTGAATCGAGCCTTCATCACATCCCACCGATCAGGGGTGATCCAACCTTGGATCGGCTTTTCGGCACGATCATGAGCCTTCTGATCATTAATAGCATCGCGGATCAGCTTAGCAGCGACAGCAGGAAACATCCCCTCGATCAGCTCGGCCCGGTGCGGTAGATAGAAAAACATATCCTAGAAGAGTACGCAAACCAAATATTTATCAGTTATATATAATATGTATAAATTAAATAATTCATGTTAAAAGCAAATCTATTTTAACCTTGAAGCGTGCAAACCAGTAGGCCTTCCTATCGTCCGGAGCATCCGAGTAGTTTATCCAAGGACCACCATAATTTTGCCTCAGGACCAGGCCTAGGCATCTCTGTACCGACGGGGGACGATATCTATACAGACATATTATATTCATGAGAAAAGTTAATTTATGATAAATACAGAAAAAATGATAAACTAAAATACTTACTTTGTACCGTCGGCCCATATCTTCGTCTTCGTCTCCTCCGGAGGTGTGCAGGCATCATCTGCCTGATACTGGTCGGCCGTCGGTGCAACCTCTACCATCTGCTCATCTATCTCCATCGTCGTATCAGTAGGAGGAACGCTACTCTCGGGAGCAGTCTCAGTCCTGGAACTACTCGTCCCAGAAGATATGCCACGTAACATCGAGGGTGGCGGAGCTATTGTTCGATACATAGGAGTACTGGGCGACGAGGATCCAGAGCCGGTACCAGTAGGGGGTACCGAAGAAGAACCTCGTCCTCTAGCAGTACCACCAGTAGGTACCGAAGGAGTACCCTGTCCTCTGCCAGTACCAGTACCCCGTGCCCCATATCAAGAAATACAGAACGATCCGCGATGACCTATCATACCTGATAACAACATATGATGAGATACAACAAAGACAACAAATAATAGAGACTAGAAATATGAAAGTACAGATAGTATATTTTACAAGAAAGACAAAATATGATGAGATACAACAAAGACAAGATAATAACCAAGATAACATATGATGATACATTTTACAAGAAATATCTAAGTCCAGATAGTATATTTTACAAGAAATATTTAAGTTCAGATAGTACATTCTACAAGAAACATCTAAGTCCAGATAGTACATTCAGATAATAACCAAGACTAGATAATAACCAACTCTACATAATAAGAAAATGAAAGTACATCTCTCTGAATCATCTTCAGAATAATCATCTTGTTCGTCTTCCTCGACCTCATCTTTCTCTTCCTCCTCATCTTCACTTTCATCTTCGCCTTCGTCGGCTTCGTCTTCCTCTTCGGATAATTCTACATCTTCTATATTATGTGTCATGTAATACGTAACTTTCGTGGAGTCCACATCAATAATATTGGTTACAAGAGGTAGCTCGTCCTCATGATAAGCTTTTTCGTCAACATCAAAAGTATTTCTAGCTTTAGTCTTGCATACTGCCCACTAGTCAGACTTCGTTGCTCCCCGTCTCGAATAAGCTGTAAAGTACACGAGCTGAGCTTGAGTTGCTAGGATAAATGGTTTGTAGCCTTGATATCTACGCTTGTAGTTTATATCCATAAGACTATGCTTGTCAATTTTTTAACCCTGATTTTCAATCGGATCGAACCATTCATACTTGAACAACACGATCTTTGCAGGTTCTCTGCCATAATTATACGTCAACTCCACAATCTCTCATAAGATGCCAAAGAAATCATTTCCTGGATCGACGTCTTTGTAGTTCGAAGATTTGATACACAAACAACTATTTTTCGTAGAATCAAGATCTAGGAAGCTGTCACTGATCGGAGCATTTGTCGACTTGAACCGAAAGGCATTGACACAGTAACTTGGCCATATTTTAACAAAAGTAATTGGTCCCCTGGTAAGAGTTCTAATTAATTCAATCTCGAGTGAAATTAGACGATCGACCTGAATACCAAAGAAGAGATAGTAAGTTATTTATTGGGCAGTTGCATTAAAAGAGGCCAGTAATTACCGGGCTGCTTACATATTCGCTCAACCAAGAAGGAAAATGACGTCTCATTTCTTGTTCTAATGCTTCGTATGTTAGGTAGGGTCTAACCGACCTCAACTCATCATTATATGTGTTGAAAAATAACGAAGCAACCGTCGATTAGTACAATAATATTAGCTTATACTATTACATTGAGATGACGTAAACTCATCATTAATTACTTACCCCGCTAGCTTCTCCACTTCATCCTCATCACAATTGAGTAATACATACAACTGAGCAGCCCTTAGCTCTTTATCATTCAAATATCTCGTCTTCATTTTCCCCGAAGTCTTTCCGGACGCATTGAATACTTTCAATATTCTATTATTAGATTCTTGATAACTGTAATGCCCCAGTCCCAAAATACTTAGGGCTAGGTACGTATCCATGCTAGCTGTATACATACGAAGTATACTTCAATATATGAAAACCTCGTATGCATACATAAGCTGTAAAATGCAGTAATCCATAATACTAATCTCATCCACAATAAAAGAATCAATACAAAATAGGAATCAATACTGAATTATAATTTGTACAAAAGTTGGGCGGAGACAAAGTCCACTACCAACTATCTCAAATAAAATGTACAAGAAGTGATCGGTAAAATAACGAGACGAACCAAGCGCAATCGTCTTCGAAAGAATGGAGAAGATCACGGCCTCGACTAGAACACCTGCAATATCACAGAAGCACACACACCTGGAGAGATAACCAGGCCCTCAGAGGGACGTAACAAGATACAGGAAGAACATGCCATATGAACTGAATATAAATGCACCATAAAATAAAGATAAAGTAAAAGTGTCCAAACCATAACACGGCTCAATATTCCATCATCGAAACAGTAGGCTACCCCTACAACCAAATAAGGACAAGGGGTAACTTACTATTCCGCGATGTGACATTTTTCCATGCCATGATTGGAACATAAAATTTGCTAAGGTCTCCTAACCTTTCTAGTAGGCAATTTAGAAGACATCTCGATGTATGGGCAGGTGAAGGCTGACTCCCCCAGGACAAGGTAACAACTCACAACACACACAAGTCAAGTAACAATACTATCAGCTGGCATAACTCGAGGCTAGCGGCCCACGTGACCCATCAGTCCACATAGCTCGAGGCTAGTGACCCTCGCGACTCGACTACCGTAGTACGCAGTTACTACAGCTTTTGGATTTGGGGTAGCCCATACATTTAACTATCTTCTCCCTCCCAAGGACACTAACAAAAGGTAGTTCGCTAAGACTAGGTCCATATGCAAAAACAAGAAGGAAAAATAACTGAAAGCAAAGCAAAATAAAGTGAACTAAAAATAGCAAGTAATGGATCCAACTAAGAACAGATAATAAATACGCAGTAAATAAATAAATAAAGGTGCATATAATTATAACAGTAAATAAGGCAAGGTATCTTGCCTATGGGTGGTGCGAGAAGCAGTAAAATCTAACAATCAGAATCGTCAACACGAAAGTCAAAATCCACAAGAAGCTCCGGATGCTGAAACAAACATCACGAACGAGTTTGGAATAAAAGAAATACCTAGAAAATGCCTCTCCAAAAGTCAAATTCTGGAACAGGGGCAATTTCATAATTTCGGGTCAAAACGATGTCCACCGTTGGATCCGCTTTGTACCGAAATGCGTGCCAATATCTACGGTCTCTAAAGTCGTCAAAAAATATGTCTACAGATTTGTTTTGATTAGACGAATCCAACGGTATGTCCAATTTTGGATTCCGATGAGCCGTGCACAAAATCGCCCGTTGAGTGGGATTGTGGGCCCGCCAAAATAGCGTTCCGATCAATGGTATCTAATCGGACCAAACTTGGCTCACAAGACTAGAAAAATATTTCGAGTCCAATGGCGCAAGTTTCGTCGCGATTTGATCAGTGTGCACAAAGTAATTAAAAAATTCCGAAAAGCCCGATACGGAAAAATTTGACGGATACGGGTCAAATTCGTCGCGCACACGCAACCAATTTGAATTCCGTCAAAGCCCGCACGTCCGCAAAGTCGATACGGACCTTTCGGTACTCTCAATTTGCGACGGGGTCGCCCGATTTGTCGGGACGTACCTCGTGCGGGGTTTTTAAGGTTTTTAAAAACTGATTTTTCGAGATTTTTAATTTAATTAAAACTGAAATTTATTGTAGAATAAATAAATATATTTGAAGGGGATGATAGAGGGTCATGTGGGCTTTCTACACGAATTTACGGATCGAAAATCGGAGTAGAATTGACAGAGAAATTGATAGGAGAAGTGGGATACCTTAAAGTGGGAATCTGTTGTTTTATTGTTGTTGTTGTTGTCGTCGTAACGATCGGGAGGCAGAGATGCTGTCGCTCTGGCGAGGCTGGCACGCACGCCGAGAAGAGGTACGGGGACATAGGTGAGAGGAGGAAGGAAGGAAGAAGAAATTGGGTTAGGGTTTAGTAACATATATATATGTATGTATACATATATATAAGGAAGGGGGTTTCGGCCAACTATATATACTAAAGCTGCTGCTTATTATTTATTTTTTTGGGCGGCGATCAAGTGGACCAAGGAGCTGCTTCTCCTTTTGCTATTTGTGCTTTGTGTGGTCGATTTTCCCACTTGGTGGGGCCGACCACACAAGCCATTATTTATATTATTTTTTTTTCTAATCTATTTAACTATATCTATATATATTTAGCTATATCTATATATATATTTAGCTATATCTATATATATATGTATATGTATATATCCATATACCATAATCTATTTAGAAAACTCAAATAACAATTTAAATATTATCTATCCAAATATTTAACATATTTAACATATCTACATATATATATATATATATATATATATATATATATATATATATATATATATATATATATATATATATATATATATATATATATATATATATATATATATATAAAATATATATATATATATATATATATATATATATATATATATATATATATATATATATATATATATATATATGTAGAAAAATATATATATATATATAAATATATATATATGTATGTAGAAAAAAAAAAAAAAATATATATATATATATATATATATATATATATATATATATATATATATATATATATATATATATATATTCAATTCACAATAAATCAACTCAAAATAATAATATCTTAATAGAATAGACATGTTTATTAAATATCCATTAAATAACTTTAATCACAATAAATTAATAAAATTGTCCCAATGGGTGAACCAATATCGCACACCCTTATCCGGGTCCCGAAAAATCTACAATCTTGTAAATATATTATTTAATAAAATACCAATAATTGTACATATAATTAAATAATTAGAAATTGCGCATGAAATTCTAAAATAATTTAGAAAATATTTTTAAGTACATAAAATATGTCTACATGGCCACATTTGGTCACACTACCCGCTTACATGGGCTTAAATTTGGTTCGGACCCTGTTCGGACTGAATTGGACAAACCGGGTCATCTAAAAATCAATATATAAAATAATATTTAATTAAAATAATTTAAATAAGTCCATTCACAACTTGGCCTGGTTTTGCTAGTTTGGGCATCACCATGGCTAGGCTTCCCCTGGCACGACTGGTACACTAGTCAAGGCACACTGCTACAACTTCTGTGCTAAAAGTCATGGTCGTCTAGTGCTCCAAAACATAATAATGGCTAAGGTCATTTTTAATAATTAATAAAAACCATAAATTGTATAAATTCATTTTTAAGTCTAATAAAATAATAAAAAAAATAGGGGATTTTACATCCTACCCAACTTACAAGAATTTTGTCCTCAAAATTTAGGAATAATAGGGTAGATAGGGTTGAGGAATAGACAGAGTTTATCAATACCAACATACGATTACATTTTTGGTGGAGGCGATGAAACGACGTTCAACACAACCATGCATTAGAAAATTGTGGAGTCAATATATACAAAATATATCATGGTTATGGAATTGAATAAGGATTGCTAATGTAGGTGACAAAATTTGATAACCTGAATAAAATGATAAGAAATTTAGTAGATCAAAGAGGATAATTAGACATTTGGAGATTACGGTTCTTTGAGGAAAAAACTGGATACTAATCGTCTTGGTCGAGGGTTTGATTAAATGAACGATTAGAATCATTCTCGAGTGCTTAAGAATAATTGGGAGGGCACGATAACAATTCTAGGGTTGAGAAAATGAGGAGTAGTTAAAGGCGAGAATATAGTCACATGAGTCGGTCGGTGGCTATCTACATTTGCGTATAATTAACCGATTGGGCAACCAAAGATGATACCTTGAGTCTATCTTAACAAGTACAGTACCTTGTCTTTTCAAAACAAGTAAAAGACAAGAACAATAAAGGTTTCAAGGACGGCGTTATATATTGAGTACGATTGCGGGGTTCATAGGCGGCGAAAATAATTTAAAAGAGAATTGCCAAGGCTGTCGCGTAAGAGACTCTAAGACAAGTTTACTATGTCTCCATCCACGTAGAATAATATGTGATAAGCGAACCAAAGTGCAATAGGTTGATCAGATCATCATGCACTGGTTCTGATTAGACAATATGTTAGTGGGTGCACCCAATAAAATATGTCATGATCAAGCTTGATAACGAAATAAGCTTGTAAAACTGAAGCTACGTTAGCAGCATAAAATAGTCAAAATATGAGCAAGGGAGGTACTGATGAAGGAAATTTTAAATAATCCAAGATCTTTTAAAATCAAGGCTCGTCCGAAGTTTGGGCCTATACAGTTGTCCTAGTTTTTCTCATTTATGGCTTGGTAGACTAGATAAGGTAGGGTCCTCTGAATTTATAGTCTAAGTGAACTTACCAATGTTGTTCACAAGAAAAAAGGTTTGTTAGGTGGTGAGGTATTCTACCCAACTTACAAGAGTTAAACTAATAGTATGATGGGACATTGGGTCAAGCAATCAAGATAAAGTATTTAAGAAATTTAGTAGAACAAAATCACATATCGGGTCGAAAGATTTGAGTCGAGGTTGAATCCCTATCTGTGGTCGAAAATATATCGGTATCATGGTAAAGATTATAGCTTAGCCATTTTGACCAGAAGGTCATATCAAGAAAATAGAGGACAAGAAGACGTATTTTAGTGGGACATGATATATCTACATGAAGGTGGACTTATCTAGGTCTTACATATGAAATTTGTTGAAAGAAAAAGTCTAGTATTGTGCTCCAAATATCCAAGTCACGGTAAGGGACGCCAAAAGTTCTAAAATAGAAAGTGGGAGTTCATGGGGTGACAACTAATGCAAAAAAATAATAATAAGGAAGATTACGTTGAAGCATGAAGTTAAATTAATTAAAAATCTAGTAAAAATAATTTTGGAACACAATTCCGGAGAGAAGATAGTCTTCTAGATGAATACAATTGAGGAACCATTAGATCATTATTCAAATTGCAAATGGGTTAGAAGGTCGCAATTAAAAGATCTAGAATTGAAGGAAGGTCGAGTAAGTCAAGGTGAAAATACAGTTACATAGCTTGGTAGATGACTAACAACACTTGTGTACATACTACTATCATGGTCATGAGTGATTTGGCAGTTTAGTGTAGAATATTGTGGAATTCATCCATCTTATTTGGACTCTCTTGGTTGTCCACCATTAAAATTTTGCTCAAATTTTCTCCAAAAGTCTCTAAATAAAATTTTCAAAAATAACCACCCAAACTTTGTATTCACTGCAAGTCGTTCAATTTAATCATGACCAAAATTAAATCACTTTCATAAATCTCAAAGCAAACTTTATCATGTTACTACTAACTTTTTCCAAAATTAACATTTAAATTCAACTATTTAACTCAAGAGTTCATAATTTACGAATCCATAAAAATTTCACAATCAATCAAAAATTTAACACTCTGAAATTTCCAAATAACTCATAATAAAACTCTTAGCATATTAAAAGCAATCCCAAAAATTAAGCTCAATGCTCTCGTCAATTTTAACTTCTATTCATGCTAAGTTATTCCAACAAAATCACAACTTTTAAATGGTAACTTTCTTTAATCAATCAAAATAACTTTCCATCACATCCTTCGAAAGTCTCCCAAAAATTTTAATATTAGCAATCCCTCATTAAACTAAATTTTTAAATAATCTTATCAGTCAAAATCCTTCTTTCTTTTTTTGACCAAAAATCTAAATAGATTTGTAAATCCTCAATCATAGGACACCATTTAAAATAAAAATTTCTCGAAAATCATTTTCATGACTTTCAAATATTTTAAACCAAAATTTACCATCATTACTTCCACTTAAAATTCAAAATTTACTAAACACAAAAATTGCAAGTTGTATGTCTCAAATTTAAATAATTTATACTGCCACATTTAAAATCTACGATCATTTTCAAACCAAATTTACAACTATTCAACGGTGTATAACTATAATCCAATAATTCATAAATATAACAACTCAAAATCAAATCAATTTTATATTTGTTTAAAGATGTATATCTATCACCCAAAACTTATAAATATCACAACTCGAAAAGCAAATAAATTTTATAATTGTGCAAAGATGTATAGCTATAACCCAATAAATCATAAATATCAAATCTCAAAAGTCAATCAATTTTTTATATCAAGGGTATAAAGATTCTAGCTATTTTTTTTTCCTGCAGTATCAATCCTATGGTGTTTACTATTTAGAAATCTCAAGATTAAAACTTTCCGGGGCAATATCCTACTTTACAAATTACTAATCCTTAATTCACAAAAAAGCCTTTTTAACTCAATTAGAGTCTTGAATGTATTCCAATTGCCAATATAATCATTCTAGCCATGTGTTTGACCTATGAGCATATACTAGTGTAGTCATCTTCCTAGTTGACACTAAGCACGAAAATAAGAATCAACGGTAGAAAGGAATCAAGCAAGATGCAATTCAAGGAAGTCGAACGAGAGTTCGAAATTTGAAGCCGAGGGAAGAGGTCAAGCTGTATGGATGAGATTCCTATAATTCTAATCCTATGTTGCAGGTTCACATCGGTAAACGTAACCGAAGTGACAAACTCGACCTGAATGGGCCACCACAAAAACATGTAACGCTCCAGTCCTAAAATACTTAAGGCTAGGTACGTATCCATGCCAGCTGTATACATACGAAGTATACTCCAATATATGGAAACCTCGTATGAATACATAAGCTGTAAAATACAGTAATCCATAATACTAATCTCATCCACAATAAAAGAATTAATACAAAATAGGAATCAACACTGAATTATAATTTGTACAAAAGTTGGGCGAAGACAAAGTCCACTACCAACTATCTCAAATAAAATGTACAAGAGGTGATCGATAAAATAACGAGACAAACCAAGCGCAATCGTCTTCGAAAGAATGGAGAAGATCACGGTCTCGACTAGAACACCTGCAATATCACAGAAGCACACACACCTTGAGAGATAACCAGGTCCTCAGAGGGACGTAACAAGATACAGGAAGAACATTCCATATGAACTGAATATAAATGCACTATAAAATAAAGATAAAGTAAAAGTGTCCAAACCATAACACGGCTCAATATCCCATCATCGAAACAGTAGGCTACCCCTACAACCAAACAAGGACAAGGGTAACTTACTATTCTGCGATGTGACATTTTTTCATGCCATGATTGGAACATAAAATTTGCTAAGGTCTCATAACCTTTCTAGTAGGCAATTTAGAAGGCATCTCGATGTATGTGCAGGTGAAGGGTGACTCCCCCAAGACAAGGTAACAACTCACAACATGCAAACGTCAAGTACCAATACTACCAGCCGGCATAACTCGAGGCTAGCGGCCCACGTGACCCATCAGTCCACATAGCTCGAGGCTAGTGACCCTCGCGACTCGACTACCGTAGTACGCAGTTACTACAGCTTTTGGATTTAGGGTAGCCCATACATTTAACTGTCTTCTCCCTCCCAAGGACACTAACAAAAGGTAGTTCGCTAAGACTAGGTCCATATGCAAAAACAAGAAGGAAAAATAACTGAAAGCAAAGCAAAATAAAGTGAACTAAAAATAGCAAGTAATGGATCCAACTAAGAACAGATAATAAATATGCAGTAAATAAATAAATAAAGGTGCATATAATTATAACAGTAAATAAGGCAATGTATCTTGCCTGCGGGTGGTGCGAGAAGCAGCAAAATCCAACAATCAGAATCGTCAACACGAAAGTCAAAATCCACAAGAAGCTCCGGATGCTGAAACAAACATCACGAACGAGTTTGGAATAAAAAAATTTCTAGGAAACGCCTGTCCAAAAGTTAAATTCTGGAACAAGGGAAATTTCATAATTTCGGGTCAAAACGATGTCCACCGTTGGATCCGCTTTGCACCAAAATACGTGCCAATATCTACGGTCTCTAAAGTCGTGAAAATATATGTCTACAGATTTGTTTTGATGAGACGAACCCAACAGTACGTCCAATTTTGGATTCCGATGAGCCGTGCACAAAATCGCTCGTTGAGTGGGATTGTGGGCCCGCCAAAATAGCGTCTCGATCAACGGTCTCTGAATTGGACCAAACTTGGATCACGGGACTAGAAAAATATTTCAAGTCCAATGGCGCAAGTTTCGTCGCGATTTGATGAGTGTGCACAAAGTAATTGAGAAATTCCGAAAAGCCCGATACGGAAAAATTTGACGGATACGGGTCAAATTCGTCGCGCACACGCAACCAATTTGAATTTCGTCAAAGCCCGCACGTCCGCAAAGTCGATACGGACCTTTCGGTACTCTCGAATTGCGACGGGGTTGCCCGATTTATCGGAACGTACCTCGTACGAGATTTTTAAGGTTTTTAAAAACTGATTTTTCGAGATTTTTAATTTAATTAAAACTAAAATTTATTGTAGAATAAATAAATCTATTTGAAGGGGATGATAGAGGGTCATGTGGGCTTTCTACACGAATTTACGGATCAAAAATCGGAGTAGAATTGACAGAGAAATTGATTGGGGAAGTGGGATACCTTAAAGTGGGAATCTGTTGTTTTATAGTTGTTGTTGTTGTCGTCGCAACGATCGGGAGGCAGTGATGCTGTCGCTCCGACGAGGCTGGCACGTACGCCGAGAAGAGATACGGGGACATAGATGAGAGGAGGAAGGAAGGAAGAAGAGATTGGGTTAGGGTTTAGTAACATATATATATGTATGTATACATAAAAAAAAAAATATAAGGAAGGGGGTTTCGGCCAACTATATACACTAAAGCTGCTGCTTATTATTTATTTTTTTGGGCGGCCATCAAGTGGACCAAGGAGCTGCTGCTCCTTTTGCTATTTGTGCTTTGTGTGGTCGGTTTTCCCACTTGGTGGGGCCGACCACACAAGCCATTATTTATATATATATATTTTTATCTAATCTATTTAACTATATCTATATATATTTAGCTATATCTATATATATATATGTATATGTATATATCCATATACCATAATCTATTTAGAAAAATCAAATAACAATTTAAATATTATCTATCCAAATATTTAACATATTTAAATTCAATTCATAATAAATCAACTCAAAATAATAATATCTTAATAGAATAAACATGTTTATTAAATATCCATAAAATAACTTTAATAACAATAAATTAATAAAATTGTCCCAATGGGTGAACCAATACCGCACACCCTTATCCGGGTCCCGAAAAATCTACAATCATCGTACATATAATTAAATAATTAGAAATTGTGCATGAAATTCTAAAATAATTTAGGAAATATTTTTAAGTACATAAAATATGTCTACATGGCCACATTTGGTCACACTACCCGCTTACATGGGCTTAAATTTGGTTCGGACCCTGTTCGGGCTGAATTGGACAAACCTGATCATCTAAAAATCAATATATAAAATAATATTTAATTAAAATAATTTAAATAAGTCCATTCACAACTTGGCCTGGTTTTGCTAGTTTGGGCATCACCATGGCTAGGCTTCCCCTGGCACGACTGGTACACTAGTCAAGGCACACTGCTAGAACTTCTGTGCTAAAAGTCATGGTCGTCTAGTGCACCAAAACACAATAATGGCTAAGGTCATTTTTAATAATTAATAAAAACCCTAAATTGTATAAATTTATTTTTTAAGTCTAATAAAATAATAAAAAACAAAAAAAAGTAGGGGGTTTTACATTAACCGTCGTCGTTTCTCGGAGCCCTCGTTCTATTCGTAACAGCATGGGGTTTGAAATATGTCGAGCAGAAGTTTGTAATCTCCTCGAAAATATAGGCTTCACAAATAGAACCTTCGACCCAAGCCTTGTTTTTTACCTTCCTCTTTAGGTGGTTCAAATGCCGCTCAAATGGGTATATCCACCGAAAATCGACGGGCCCACCAACACGTATCTCATAGGAAAGATGAATTAGCAAATGCTCCATGGAGTCGAAGAATCCAGGAGGAAATACCTTCTCGAGCTTGTACAGTGTTACCGCAATATCGTTCTCCTGCTTTTCTAGATGATCTACGAGCAACTTACTAGAACAAAGATCTCTGAAGAATATGATAAGCTCGGTTAATGGATCCCAAACAACTGGGGGTAAGAATTCTCGAAATGCAATCGAAATTAACCTCTCCATGAATACGTGACAATCATGGCTCTTCATACCTGTCAGTTTGTTCTCCTTGAGGTCGACGCATCTTTTCAAGTTCGAAACATACCCGTCTGGAAATTTCAGACCTTGAATCCACCTACAAAGTCTCACTTTATCCTCCTTCTCCAGTGAGAAAATTGCCTTAGGCTGCTTCAACTTTCCATTCCCGTCCTCTATCAAATGCAATGCAGGACGTCTACATATTTCTTCCAAGTCCAATCTAGCCTTTGGATTGTCTTTCATCTTCCCCTTTACGTCCATTACAGTATTAATTATGTTGTCAAACACATTCTTCTCGATATACATAACATCAAGGTTATGTCTAATTAGATTGGTGCTCCAATATGGCAGATCTTAGAATATACTCCTCTTCGTCCAGTTATGAGTGCGACCAAATCCGTCACACTTGTAGCCCATAACAGGCTCTTCAATAGCTCTTGGTAAATCTTTTACCTCTTTCTATATCGTGTATCTGGGCCACCTTGGCGGGAGATTAGCCTTCTCCACAATGCCAGCTCGAAAAGCATTCATGTTCCTTCGGTACGGATGATCCTTCGGTAGGAATTGTCGATGACAATAGAAGAAGCACGGTTTGCCTCCGTGTTTCAAAAGGAAAGCGTTAGTGCAATCCATGCAATACGGACATGAAAGACGACCATGCGTGCTCCATCCAGATAACATACCATAGGCCGAAAAGTCATTGATGGTCCATATAAGTACTGCCCGTATCTGAAAATTTTGTTTTCTAGATACATCGTACGTGTTGGAACCTACTTCCCACAGCTGATTCAACTCATCAATCAATGGCTGTAAATACACATCGATGTTCCTTTTCGGATTGTTCGAACCTGGAATAATAACGGTGAGGAACATATACAGTCTTCATGCACATCCAAGATGGTAGATTGTACGAAGTGACGATCACAGGCCAACACGAATACTGGGATCCCAAAAGTCCGAATGGGGTAAAACCGTCGGAGCAGAGACCCAATCTGACATTACGCGAATCAGAAGCAAAATCTAGATACTCTCGATCAAAGTGCTTCCATGCTTCTCCATCAGATGGATGATCCAACACTCCTTCGGTCTGTTTCCGCTTATGCCAACTCATATTTTCTACAATTTCTTTCACCATAAACAACCGCTGCAACTGCGGCGTCAACGACAAGTAGTACATCAAATCGGTAGGCTTCCTAGCATCGACAAACTTTCCTCTACCACTGCCCTTGTAGCGATCGGCACCACAAAATCTGTAGACGTTTTCATCCTTATCGTCTTTGTAGTACAACATACACCCGTTGCGAGATGCATCGATTTTCTCGTATCCCATCCAGAGAGATCTCACCATCCTCTTAGACCGGTAGAAGTCTTTAGGCAACTTAGCACCCTCAGACAATATTTCTATAAGCAACTCCATAAGACGGTTGTAGCAATCTTACGACATGTTAAAATCGGACTTGATGCTCAACAATATTGTAACCACCTCCAACGGTGAATGATTCTCACAACCAGGATATAATAGAGTCCTTGCATTCTCCAGTAACTCCATGAACTGTGCAGCATCGGCGTTCGGTGCCTCCTCAGGTGCATCATGATCGTCCGGATCAAAACTAGGCTCCGCCGCGTCAAAAATCATGTTCACCAACCCATCGTCGTAAGCAGCGTTGTTGTAGACATCCACATAAGGCTCATACTCCGATGCTAAGGACACAAGTTCTTCGTGTGCGCTCCACTGATAGTAATTCGGCATGAAACCCTTCGAGTATAAATGATACGTGACTTCCACTTCTGGATGATATTTCAAGTTGCGACATCTCACACACGAGCACTTAATTTTGGTACCGTCTATGTACTGAGGGAACGCCTTGGCAAACTGCAGGAACTGCTGTACACCCTCTATGAATTCATCCCGCACACCGTACATGTCATCAGGATGACGGTTGTACATCTACGAATGATTTCGTAAGTAGTAATTCATATCCATTTGAAGATAATTCTACAAAGATAGATACACTTATTCGATTATATTATCCAAATGGATGCATAGACACATAAGTATTCGATTATACCTACACTTCTAGGATACTTTAGATACTATTATAGTAACTAGGAGTCCTATGATACTACCTATCTCATGTACACTCTTCACACACACACACACACACACATTACCTACCACATGTAGGGCTCAAGACAAGAATATAGTGCAATGGTATGCTATCATTCATGCCTATAATAAGGCATACCATATACGCTACACTAACAGGAGTAAGATATGTAGCAATGGTATTCTATCAGTCATGCTTATAATAAGACATACAGTGTACTACATACTAGCAATCAAGTAAACAAACGTGTCGTATAGGATGCCAATATAGTATAAGGTATATCGTGCCTATACTCAACACGCTAAGACTTAGGTGACTACATGCCCTTTGGTGTTCTTCCCTCCCCGACACGACATGACACGAATGCAAGCAAGTGGAAGTAAGTACAAACAAGTCAAGTGCAATATGAATGCATGCATGCGATGATCGAGTATGAGTACTTGCCTATCTTATGGGATTAATAATGTCTCTAGATCAACAATAAATAAAAAAAATTATGTTTTTAGAAGCTTTCTAATTTAAACCTCCAGTCAATTTTTAGTGTTTACAAAACCACTTAATCTATTGACTAGGCTCTAATTATTAACAAAATTACTTAAACAAGTGAGTCAGGTAATACTCTCTGACCTAAGAGGAATGGAAAAGTCCTAACACTCAACTTGAGCATCCACAAGTCCATTACACCCTTGAATCCCTATTGGTTAACATAAACTCCACTGCTACCTATTCAATGAGTCTACCAACTAAGTACTGCAAGAACCTGGTCTATACAATAGTAATTATATAATACTTCAATGGCCCAGCAATTTAGCCCAAAATTGACCTATATCCAATAATGAACCCAAGTCCTGACTCAATTTGAAGTCAATTTCAAACCATCATTCTAATGGCTATGAACATCACCCCAAGTGAACCTCCAATTCAAACATTTTCTATGAACGGCTATTAACAGTACCACTATTTAATTTCTACAATAATACTGAACCAGTCCACATTCAAATTAGTATAATACCAAATAATAAGACATAAATATAATAATTATATATATCAAATACACTAGATAACAAAATAAATATCAAAGCAAACAACAGTAAATATTGAAATATTCACAGTGTCGTGTCCGAAATAGGTTTTGTGTCAAAGTGTGTTCTGTGTCAAAGTGTGTGTGTGTGTGTGTCAAAGTGTTGTGTCCTGTGTCACAGTGTCGTATCCGAAATAGGTTTAGGGTTTACCTAGTCCGGGCCGGAGGAGCGGGTCATCGAGGGGACAGGGGGTCGCCGGTATGGAGCTGGAGATGGAGGGAGCGGTCGTCGAGGGTGAACTGGGTCGTCGAGGGAGAGCTGGGTCACTGAGGGGGTCGCTGGTGGGAGTAGGGTCGTCGAGGGAGAGCAGGGTCGCCGAGCGGGGTCGTGGAGGGTCGAGGGCCGAGGAGGAGCGTCGTCGAGGGGGAGGGGGTCGCCGGAGGCTGAGGGGGAGGGTCGCCGAGGGGGAGCGCGCGGGTTCGAAAAAAATTTGATCGAAATAATGGGGGGGGGGGGAATAAAAACTCGAATGCCCTATATTTTCATTTTAGCGACATCATAACTATACGTCGGTAAACATCGCTAATATTAGTGATATTAGCGACGTTCACCGACTTATCCATGACGTATGTTTCTTTATACAAAACCAAGTCGCAAAACGTCGCCGATCGTCGATAATAGTGACGTATTACGACGTTTATAAATTACGTAGCTAATTCCTTAAAATGTAGCGACGTTCTTCTAAAACGTCGCTAATTGCTTCGCTAATATGACTTATTCTAGTAGTGATTCGATGCCATCATGATGAGTTAAGATAACGTCTCATGAATGAAGATCCAATGACAATACCAATCCGTGTATAATCGTGTTAAGAATCATAAGTAACATTTCTAAATACTTGAATTATTGTGGTAATCAAAATAATGAAAACTATCAGAGAATGTACTCGCCTGCCGTCCAGAGTAATGAATGTGAATCGAGCTCAAAGTAGAGTCACAAGACCTATAGATGAGATACATGTGTTAAATGGGTGTTAAATAATGTTAAACATGGTTTTCTAGTGAGTGATATGCAATCTAAGTCCATTTTGGTCAAGTTTGACTAATGGTTGACTTTTGGTCAACTGGTCATCTTCAGTCAATCTAGGTTATGTTAACTAATTTCAAGTCAATTACCCACCTAGAATATCTATACACTACCTATATAATATTTTACCTTATAGATGCTTGCCTGCATACCTAGGCAATACCCCTTTCCTTAATCCTCCTCTTAGGCATCATACTACCTAAGTTTTGTAAACCCCACATGCTCATTGTCTATCCAAGATAACACTCTATCAATACATGTTATTACCCTTAACATAAATCTCATCTTATACCCTTAATGTACTAGGTAAATCTCTCGATCCCTACCTCTAACACAGGCCAAGGCCAATCCACAACCTCTATAACTAATATAACTGGACCAAAGTAAATTAGGACAGGTATATAATTTCCAAGGATGGCCCTTAGATAGGGGAAGACTGGACTCTACATGAAATGGAGACTAAAATGAAAGTTGGTGGACTAAGCTAAGGTAGGGGACTGTACAGGGTTATTTGGTATTGGGGTCAAAAACTCTAAGTTCAAAAGAAAACTGAACTAAGGACAACATAGTTGGAACTTGGGACTGATGTCAAGGAATGAAATGGGGCAATCTAGATTGGTGACTGCACATCTAACAAGTGCAGGGGACTGACATCTATTAAAAGTGACTAAACAAACGATACCAAGCAGCCCCTTATATCATGACTTAAAGATTATCCTAACAACTCACTCTTTTGATACAATGTATACAAAGTCTCTCCACCTTCTTCTTACAACTGATACACCTACTGCTATAAGCAGTCACTATCATATTTCATAACACTAAAGCCTAAATTTGTGCCAGGTCTTGCTACTACACAATTGCTGTCCCTTTCTACTGCCTAAACTGGTACCCCTGCTTCCTGCCTCCTCTAACCCTAATTCTCGAATAAGTGGTGTTCACCAAGGTATATCTCACCTCTGATACACACCACTGCCTACCAATTCATTTAGACACTCATGTATTACCTAATGCATACACTCACATAACTGAACACTATCCTATTCACTCTCTATTGACACAAACACATACACACTATTACATTCGACACATGAGGCCCACAACTTACATCGTAGCACCCACACACATTGGTAAGATACAACCTAACACACTACTCACTGTTGTCAGCCCAAGGGACCTCTCCTTAACCGAATCATCTCTGCCTACTGATATGGCCCCTTTATCTCTACCTACTGCTGCCACAAGGTTGCTCAACCAATTAGCCTATGTTTGAGAACTTGGACAACAATCCTTCCCCCTTGCCCTCTTCTTACCTCACTTCACAAGGATTCCCAACTGAAATCCTTAAGAGAAACCCCCAAGTACCATTTCAGTCCTATTTCCTTCACTCACATGACTGAAACTCCCTAAGCAAACTTCCTACTAATCCTATATGACACTAATACATGGATACTCCTTGCTGCAGTCCACTTTCCTGGACACTTAACATACATACTAACCTCTGTTGCACTCAAGATACTAGGCCTAAGGCTCAGATACAAAAGTATTACTGATACTCTAAAATCTCACATACATCTCCCTCACCTCTGCCATATATTTCCCTCTCTTCCAATTCAGTCCGTCTGACATCTAATTTTTTAGTGCATTTGGCATCCAATGGAATACTAAAGGTGATTCATTTTCAAGCTTATTACATGAAAGTATAAGACCACTAACCCAATAAATCAATCATTTGTCCACTTTCTCAAGTACATAGGGCATAATAAAAGAAAGGTTCATGAATCATATGGTTGCCTGCTGCATTCATAACTCAGGAGAGCTTAATTATGCCACTTCTTGAAGGGGCTCACTACAAGGACTCATAATCCATCATATTGAAAGCATGAACTGTATGCTGGATCTTACTTAATTGGAAAGAACACAGGTCACTTGATCTCAATAAGCATAATTATATATATCTTTAAGGTTTCCACATTTATCCCTTTTGATAACTCGTGGCATAATACAGATCAGTCACTTGCAAGCTTGTGATGTAAAACAAAAGCTATTTTTCTTCACCATTTTCCTATTGAAATAATGTCAGAGGGAAGTTGCAAGGTAACATTACATGAATCAAATCATTGTTCCTGAAGGGTCACTATTAATAGCACCATCCTCTATCAATAACCTATGTAGATGGCATATAGATGGTTAATGGCTGCTCTCGACTAGCTAAATGATATGGATACCTAACTGAACCAACATGACACCATTCTCCTCATTGCCAAATGCATAATCCCACCCAAAGAGCATACTGTCAAGTGACAGTGGTCACTAATATCCTGTAGCAACACACATATTTATGTACATACATATATAATATATATAGATATCACCTATATACATAACTGAATGTATGAAATATCCCCCTCTAACTCTTTACTGAGTACATACCAGTTAGCCTAATGCTAACCCTGGTTTCCCTACTCTTCCAATTTCTGGACTAAAACACTTCTAAAGTTCTCTAGCACCCACACACTCACTCACAATGAGCCACACAAACACTCAAACTCACATAAACACATACATATATTCATACGCATATATATATATATATATATATATATATATATATATATATATATATATATATATATATATATATATATATATATAGGTATCAAGCTGAAAACAGAACTAAAATGGTCATTTAGGCATTTTAGCAAACAACTTGGGTTCACAATTCGTAGTCCTCCTAAAATGAACACAAAACTCCATGTAACCATCACAAATTGGCTCATTAGGACCTCAATCTACATCCTATTGGTCATGAAAAGGGTCTCCTACATGAATGCATGAATTTTAACATAGAAATAGAAGGTTAGAGGGTTATACCTATGTAGTAAGGAGCCTTCACAAATTTCCACGAAATTGGGGAAGACAGATAGAGAAGGAGCCTTCAAATCCTTGCCAAGGCCTTCTCTTACCCTCCTTGAGCTTCCCCAAGCCTTTGCCCAACAAATAGAGGAAGAAGAAGGAAATTTGGGAGAGGATTGAATGGAGGAAAGGATGGAAACCCTAAATTAAGTGTGGCTGCCATTTTGGGAAAAAGTGGGATTAAATAGGCATTTGATTAGCCCTAATCTCTACTTTACACTTAGTATTAGGCGGGTCTTTAAATGGGCTAAGTGGTTTGGCCCTAATCAAGACTTGTATCTAACTTGGTCATGACTAGAGTCTAATTAGTCACATTAATTGGTCATGTCAATCAAAATGGTGTCTACCTTATCTAATGATTAGTTAGACTACTAATAAATACAACTATCATTTAAAAAGGAAAAATATACACTAATTGTGAAATAACTAAAATACCCTTGTCCTAGAAAATTGGTAGTGACAAATAATATAACAAGAACTGACAATAGCAATATGCACTTGTCTAATTCCACAGTGTGAAGATAAAATGTCGCTCCCGTGTCCAGGCCTCCGAAATCTAATGCTCATAAATAATTAATTATCTATGTAAAGTATTTAATCATGAAACCTATAATATGACTAAATTATCTAAATTATTATTACTAAGCATAAATAAACATGTCCAAGTACCTCATGGAACCATAACATTTATACACAATAACACAAATATTTCCATGAAAAATCGGGACCTAGTTTTACGATTTTCGACTTCCAAAATTTCTGGTTAAGTCCCTACTTCAAGGGCATGCATATAAATCATCTAAAATCATAAAAACAATAATTTTAATACAATTTATATGGAATTAATCTCTCAATTCTACAATTAGAATTTTAAGGAAAATTAATGGCTAGTTGACTTCTATGTCAGTTAGTCTACCTGAAACTTGTTTAGAACATCGCCAAACTTCTAATATGACTTAAATACATGAAATAATATTTTAAATATAATTAATAATTATTACTTTTTAGAAAATAAACTTTATCAATGGTCAGATTAATCACCAAGTTTTAACTATTTTATGTCAATAACCCGAAAAGCTAGTATTTTGACCCCTATTTTTTCTGATCCGATCTAAGATGATAAAATCATGAAAATATGTTTAAAAATTATAGTTTATAGTAGTAAACCTATATTAAGTTTATTTTTGAAAAATTCTAACTATTTCCTAAAGTTTCGCATCAATGGTGCTCAAAACTAGTCCTACCGTAATCCAATTTCTCAACAATCCAACATACAACTTCTAAAGATAAAATATAGCATAAAAGAGATCAAAATCTAATTTATATGATCTTAAACTCAAATTTTCTACATATTTAGTAGCATGGGGTTTAAGATGAAAAATATAAAATCTTTACCGAAATTCTTTGCTAGATGGGTTGTGGGTGCTTCTCATTGTCCAAGTTTCCAAGTTTCTAACTTTTCTTGCTTGCTAGCCCCTTCTTGATGGGTTTAAAGGTGTTAGAAATGGTTCTTGTTGGTTGGATGGTGAAGATGGTGCTTCGAGGGTTCGTTTTGAGAAGTTGGATGGAAGGAGGATGAAAAGCATATATTTTGTGGAGGCGGAAGAGGTTGTCGATGTAGAGGAGGATGATGGAGGGCTATGGGGGTTGTGGAGTGACCAAATTTTCAGAAGGAGTTGGGTTAGGGGTCGGCCATAATAGGAAGGAAGAATAAATTAGTTAGGGTTAGGGTTTGGTGAAAGTTGGTATACATTGTGGGTTTGCATGGAAATATGTATTGGAAACCTATTCTAAGGAGTTTCGGCCATGGGGGGCGGGGCTTTCCTAGACAAATACTACATGGGTGTTTGCTTGGGTTGGTTGGTTAGTTGGGGTAGTTAGTTAGGCTAAAGACTTTAATAGATATAACTGTCACGCCCCAGAACCAGAATACTGGAGAGCAGGGGACAGACACAACCAGCTACGTATATTAAAGTGAATCCTACCTCGATATACGGTCACGGCTGTCTAGATACATGAGGGTTTAACTACAAGCCAATAGTCTCTTAAGGTTAGGAACAAGCCTAGTGTCTCAATCTCAAGCAAGCAAGTAAATATAACAAGATGGTAGATCATCAGACGTAAAAAGTAAGGCGTCCCATACATTACATATTCAGATGGTCATGAAGCTAGTCATACAAAATATGAAGACTAGCAAGAGTTTAAGTCATACATGATCAACCCTAAGATTTGTCAATCATGTTACAGCCCTTAGGCAGACAGGAATGTAAATTTAACACGAGCTAACACTTGCTCGACGGCTAAACGCCTCAAAAGAATAATTTATAATAGAGTGGGAGAGCAAATTAAAACCCACTCATTGCCAGGGTTGTGTCTAGTATTCACCATATGGCTAGAAGGCTGGAAGATCTTCGGGAGCTACTCCGAAATCTGGCCATACAAAACCAGCTAGGTCAGACCCCAGAAAGAACAAGTGCCACAAGGGAGGCTTCACTTAAGAACTAAAACCAGCATGTCAGAACATAAACAAGAATAATAATAGAAAAACATGAGATGTAAATAAGGCAACAAATGACGAGAGGATGAGGAACTATTCCGGAAGCCAGGTTACAATCCTTAAACCAATCAAGGACCGAGGTTGTAACCTTGCGCCTGAACAGAACCGGGTCTCTTTTCATTTAATGCTAAAAGTAAAGCATAAGCAAGCATGTCCTGAGATAGCCATGTACTGGATCTAGACAAGACAAGTCAAGATTCGACTCCATCCAACATTCACGGCCAAACAAAGAGTACAGCTTGATACTTTATCTAACTAAGGTTATCACAAGCCTAGTTACTAGCAAGATGCAATGAGATATTCCAGCAGCCACAAGCCCTACAGACTTAATCCAGGTTATCCGGTCACAAGTTGAGAGAGTTGGATTAGGTGACTTGGGGGTGCAACACATGATAGTGTACTGGAAATGTGTCCTACTCGACGGCAGGCTATAAGTCCAATTAGAGCGCCCAGATAACGGGACTGCGTGTAGCTGGAAAATCTTTTCATGAACAACTTGATCAATCTAGTCATTATCCTAGTCATATTCAGTATGAATCCCTGACCGTGGTTACCAGGAATTCATGTCCTAGATATGATGCAAGACGAGACATGTAGCTTGTACGAGCACAACCAAGAAAATCAACCACGGTGTCAAGACGAGAGTTACTTAGCAAGTCCAGGTAGCTGTCGTAACAACGTTCAAGATTATCATGTCAAGTTAGGTTACTTATTACTTGTCAAGATTGCTTGTCAGAAGTGCACCTCGACGGGCCACTATCAAGATTATACACGTCTTATCAAGTTACTAATCATGTCGTGTCAGATTATCATATCAATATTGCTTGTCAAGGGTGCGCCACAACGGACCACTATCAAGAATTTATCATGTCAATTAACATGTCAGGCTCATATCGTGTTCATATCGAGTTCATATCAAAAAGGCGTAAGAATATAAAATGGGTGCAGAAATCATAAAAAGGGGAAACTAGAGACATCATGCGCCCAAGGGGGAGGGACAAGGGGTACCATGGCCAACAAGTGGCATTAGCAAAGTTACGCCAGGCACTAGGGGTGCCAAGGTCACAGGTTGCACCCAAACATCAGGTTGAGCCTAGGCACTAGGGAGGCAGGCACTAGAATGCACAAGGTCGGGTCAAGTTATGCCAGAACGAGTCGGGCCAAGTCATGTTGCGCCAGGTACTAGACTGCGCAAGGCTAGGTTGCGCCTGACTCGGGTTGCGCCTGACTCAGGTTGCGCCTAACACAGGTTGTGCCTGACTCAGGTTGCACCTGACACAGGTTGTGCCTGACTCAGGTTGCACCTGACTCAGGTTGCGCCACGCTAAGGAACGCACGCACTGGGTCAGGATGGACCGCGCTAAGGAGCGTGCGTAACACAGTAGCACAAGCTAAAAAGCTTGCGCATACTGCTCACTGTCTTCACCAATCAGCAGGAATTTCTATAGTTTGAACCCATAGCTTCAAAAGTCTATAACTTGGTCAAAACAAGTCCAAATCCAACTTTTCAAAGGTCAAAATTGGATAGAATGAAATTTTCTAAAACATGGAACAATTAGTTTTCGAAAATACCAAGTTTTCATACATCAAAACCAAGAAAATCATAAAAAAGGACAAAACCTAGATCTACAAAAATCTATCCATCAAAACCAAAAATGACAAGTTCTAAAGAGGCTTAGAACTAGGAGAGGAAGACATTGGAACAATAAAATCCAAGATCCATCATGAAGCAAGTTGCACTTGTCTAGAGATCTTGGGTGTAGGTGGAGAGGAGTAAATGAAAAAGATGGAGAAGTTATGAGAAATAAATGGAGGAGAGAGAGAGAGGTTGACTTATATATTAAGCCCAAACCAGCTCAAACCAAACCAAGCCAACATGTTGAACCAAACCAAAATAAACCAAGCTATGATTAAACAAGACTAGGCTAAGAAAGACAAGTCTAACTACGATCCACCTGACAAATGTCATAAATCCGTATACGTATCCTAAAAAATACGTATAATGGAAAACGAGAGTGACAACATTACCCACCTTAAAAGAATTCCGTCCTCAGAATTTAATCAAGAGGCTAGAGATATCGGGGCAAGCTATACTAATATTGGCAATCTATGACTAGCAGTCAATCAGGCAATCATTCATGCAAGCAAGGAAGTAAAAGCATAAGGCATAAGAAAGACATTATACCTTATGAGTCAAAAAGGTGTAGATATTGCGACCGGATATCATCCTCATGCTCCCACGTTGACTCACCCAAAGAGTGATGACCCCAAGCAACATGGACTAAACTAATAGTCATGTTCTTGTGTATCTTCTCTCTCCGGTCTAATATGGATACGGGTCTTTCCTCATATGAAAGGTTGGTACCAACAACCAATTCTGAATGATCAAGGACATAACTCAGATCCGGGATATACCATAGTAATTGGGATACATGAAAGATATCATGTACCTCACGTAACGACGGCGGAAGAGCGAGACGATAGGACACATTACCTACCTGCTCTAGAATGTCGAACGGTCCTATATACCTAGGACTAAGCTTTTTCTGTACGCCAAAGCGAATAACGCCACGGGTAGGCGAGATCCTAAGGAATACGTGGTCGCCGATAGAAAATTCAAAGGAACGCTGATGAGAATCGGTCCAATGACGCTGGCGATCTTGTGCAACTCGAAGATGATCTCCGACTTGTCTGACCACCTCGATAGTCCGCGTAATCATCTCTAGATCAAGCATCTGTCTCTCGTCTACATCGTCCCATGCTAATGGAGATCTGCACTTTCTACCGTACAAGGCCTCAAAGGGTACCATCTGGATACTGGCCTGAAAACTGTTATTATAGGAGAACTCCACGAGATACAGGTGATCTTTCCACGAACCACCGAAGTCGAGTGTACATGACCGTAACATATCTTTGAGAGTCTGGATCGTGCGTTCTGACTGACCATCTGTCTGCGATGATAAGCTGAACTGAACTTGAGACGAGTTCCCAAGCTCTCTTGAAGACTCTGCCAAAAGTGCGATATAAATCTCGAATCTCGGTTCGATACAATACTGACTGGTACTCCACACAACCTGACTATCTACCTGAGGTATATCTCTGCTAGTTGATCCATCGACTGACCGATCCTGAAAGGGAGAAAATAAGCTACCTTCGTGAGACGATCAACTATAACCCAGATAGCATCTCTCCCAACTGGGGATTTTGGTAACCCTGTTTGCCATTGATTATAAAAGAACAGAACAGTTTTATGGGAGGACTAGACTTTTATTTCATAACACAAACTCGCTCGTACAAAGAAAGCCTAGGGATGAACACCTAGGTACAGCAATCTACGTACAATTTTTTAGTTTTTCTGGAGGGTGACGGTAGAGGCTCGGAAGAGTACTATCAACTCTGCCTTACTCCTTGGACGATCGGACGTAGCCTTGGCCCTGATGAAGAAATGCTCTCGGGATATGTGGGAAGATTCTTCTGTACGCCGCCGCTCTCTCTGTACGTGTCTCTGTCTTCTTTTTTCGTCCTCTTTTGTAAGAGAATGGCACCTTGCTATTTATAGGAGTGGAGTGTGATAAGTAGGGTTCGTAATGATTGCTCCTTGAAAAGTGGGCGGTTCGGGATTGATTACGATTTGCCTTGATCTTGTTTGTTAGAAATTAATCTGGACCGTCAATATTGATTGTAACAAATCTGGACAGTTAATATTGATTGTACCAAATTTGTATGGGCAATTAATATTGATTACAACAAATCTGCATGGGCAGTTAATGTTGATTGCAACAAATCTGTATCGTGATGATTTGTTGATATCAGCAAATTCGAGTGAATAAATCTTGGTCAATCTCCTGCCACGTGTCCCTACTGCCTGTTAGGTCGATTGCCATAAATCTGGATTGTTGGGATTTGATCAACTCCTGCCACGTGTCCTAACTGCTGCGAGCCGCATGGAGGACTGTCATAGTTGGGCCGCATGATTGTGGCCTCGTGTCAGAGCCGCATAAGGGTGGCCTTATCTGAACCGCTTGGAAGTCCTTTAATATGAGCCGCATGAGGGTGGCCTCCATAAAGGTAGCCCCCAATCGAATCGCATAAGGGTGGCCACGTGTCAGAGTCGCATGGGTGTGGCTTCCCAAAATCGGAACCGCATGAGGATGGCCCCCGCGATCCGAGCCGCATAGGAGTAGCAGCCGCATGGGAGTGGCCCCCAACTGAACCGCATAAGGGTGGCCACGTGTCAGAGCCGCATGGGTGTGGCTTTCCAACATCGGAACCGTATGAGGGTGGCCCCCACGATCCGAGCCGCATGGAAGTAGCAGCCGCATGAAGGATGGTAGCCGCATAGGGAGCTTCGGAATTGGTGGACCGTGCCAGCTATAAAGATTTTCTTCGTTTCCCTAGGAGCACGCCATTATGTCAAAGTCATCATTGTAGCTTTATGTCAGAGCTGTCAATTCACCTTTATGTCAAATCTGTCGTGTTACGTCAGAGCATTAAATGAGGCCGCTGCTTGATGGCCAGCTGTAGAGGCGAACCGCATAGGGCCACGTGGCTTTTACCCGAGCCGTATGGAGCTATTGGGGATTTCTGAGCCGTATGAGGCTCTGAAGGAATTTTGAGCCGCATGAAGCTTTAAGAGATTCTTTGAACCGCATGAGACTCCTTCTGTTTTGGGTCGCATGAACTTTTCTATTCTTTTTCATGCTTCTACAAGACCCCCTTCAAAGTTTTTATTTTGTAAAAATTGAAATACTTTGAATAAGAAGCATGACTAAGCTCTTCTGGCCGTATAGGATGTTCTGGCCGCATGGACTTCCTAGCCGCATGGACTTCCTAGCCGTATGGACTGCCTGGCCGCATGGACTGCCTGACCGCATGGACTGCCTGGCCGTATGGACTTCTTAGCCGTATGGACTGTTCTGGCCGCATGTTGTCCTCTCTCCACGTGTGTGTCTCATTTAATTTCCCTTGATTTATTTTGGATTTAAAGCCGCCTTTTGGGGTAGGATCCCAAGGGTCAGTTTTAAATACCCAGATTTACCTCGATGACCGAAGAGTCGATTTTGTTCTTTAGACGGCACACGGATCGAAGTATCTGTTGGTCTATGAGCCTCCTGTCCTCCTATAAATAAGAGTAACTTTTAGAGAAAAACTTTTTACTTTCTCCTTTTATTCAAACCTTTTTTGCCCTAGCTGCCATCTTCTTCCTTTTCTTCTTCGATCATCGATGGCCCCTAAGACTTCCAAGGCTGCGGCGAAGGGTAAGGGGGTGGCTTCTACGTCGACTGCGGCACCTGAAGTTCATCCCGACATTCACCCAGCCATTGCTAGTAAGGAAATTGCATGAACTCGAAACCTAACCATCATGGCTATGCCGCATGTTTTATGCGCGGGCCTTCTTCGTCTTCATTGAACTGTTCAAGTTGTATGTGCCGCATGTACATCCCATGTCCGAACCGTATGGGGGTATACCCAATGTCCGAGCCGCATGAGAGTTCGTCTAGCGGCCGCATAAGCACTTTATAAACTAACCCGCATAAGGACCCGTCGAACAGAACTGCATAAGTCCCTCTAAACTGAGCCGTATGAAGCCCCATCAAACAGGACCGCATAAGCCCCCCTTTGAACTGTGCCGCATAAGCTCCCGCTAAGCAGAACCGCATAAGCTCATCTGGACTGGGCCGCATAAGACTCTACTAAGCAGAACCGTATAAGCTCATCTGAACTGGGCCGCATAAGGCCGCGCTAAGCCGACCCGCATAAGCTCGTCTGAACTGGGCCGCATGAGGCTGCACTAGGCCGAGCCGCATAAGCTCACCTATACTGTGCCACATGAGGCTGCGCTGAACCGAGCCGCATAAGCTCACTTTGATCTGGGCCGCATAAAGCCCCGCCAATATAGAGCCGCATAAGCCCAGAAATACTAAGTTGGTTTCATCCGGCCATCTTCTAACTTTGTTTCTTTTGTCCTTTTTCAGTGAATCTGCCAGTCATTCCAGCGGGAGAACCCCTGGTGGGTTCGACCCAATCTGGTGTGGGTGTGCACTTCAACCATTTAGTCCAATATGTGGCAAACCAGCTTCCCATAAACGAGCCTATGGAGAGGCTGAATGCTATCAGGAACCAGCCCTTCTACTTTCTCTGCGCCATGATGAACTCGGGGCAATTGGAGGGAAAATACCTGAAGTCGGCGTTCCTCTTTGGGGATGCCTTGACTGTGAATAACCCCTGAGTGCTGGATATATCCGAGAGTTGGGACTTTACTCTTGACGGGATGGCGATCCATATCCCTCTGGTGGAGCGTCATTTTCCTCTGATATGGTTTAACATGTTACCGACGGACAAAAAGATGGTGGACTCCTTGACCCCAAGCAAGTCGGGGATGATTGTGGGTAACATCCATTATAACAGGAATTTGGGGTCAGCATATGCGGGAAGGGAGCCGATCAGTCGGTATGTAATGGGACTGGCTCCGGGTACCTTCATAAATGTATTGGGTCCTAATTTCACATTCTTTCAAGCTGACACCTTCTTGAATCAGCTTGCTCGGAAGGGGTCCTATTCCGTCGACCAGTTGGCGCTGTTGAACTGGATAAACCCCATCTCTGCGTGGGCCAACTTGACCACATAGATTCTACAAAAGTATGAGACTCCCCTGCGTGAGATCGGCCTCTACTACGCCATTCGGGGCACCTGTCATGGTCTACCCATAAATAAGCTGTTGTTCATGGCTTTCCTGGAGATGTACAACCGGTAGACGGGAACCTTCTTCACACCTGGAGGGGAGCTGGGACTCGCTCTCCACGAGATGTACGTCATTTCCAAGCTGCCCTGGGGGACGAAGTCTTTGAAGTGTACACCCCTATGAACGAAGAGTTCGAGGATTTGGATCAGCAGTTCCCGGGCTTTGTTGCTGTATACCGGGAATTGTTATGTCACCATAGTACCTGTCACCAGGCGTCCATCAAGAAGGATGGTAGCTCGGAAGGGAGCATTCCTCATACCATGTCCTGGGTCTCATATCTTTTTATACTAGGCGCCTCAGGCCGGGATTCTTCTCGAGATTCTCAAACCTAGGAGGAGGTACAAAAACTGGCGTCGACTGCTAAGAGATTGAGGGCCACGGGCGACACATTTGGGAGTCAAACTGACTCCTTTAGTTTTTTTTATCATAGTACTCAGCGGCTGTCAGAGAAGGCACTCCTGGCAGGATTCCTGATGATGTGGCTACATAATTGCGTCGTCTCAGGAGGGGCAGGTTCCAATGAGAGGATCAGCCGCCACTTTATCCTCCCTGCCGTAAAGCTGGTCTTTGGGGCCAGACTGGCCCTTCTTCCGGCCATGGTGTGCAGCATACACCATGGCCTTCGCGCCTTCTCGTCCAAGGTCATCGCCTGTGATACGAAGATGGATTTTGATTGCATAGAGCTTCCCTACCATTATCTGATGGGGTGGCTGTTGATGCACTGTCGGTCTTTGATGAGGCCTGGAGCAGAAGACATCGTTACGGCTGATGATGCTTTCATTTTCCAATATCACCATCAGCCCTGCGAGTGTAGCACTATGCCAGCCTGTCGGAGGGCGCTGACGAGAGTGGAAGGATACAAATTTTTTGTGTCTGTTCCTCGTTTTATCGATGAAGAAGTGAGGGGCGTAAATATTGACGGTACCGGACCTCCTCACCTCTTGCCTGACGAGACGCTTCTTTGGTTGCGAAATATCCGTCAAGCGTACCTAGTCTACCGTAACCGCAACAATGTCTACCTGGAGCCCTATTTGCCCAGCAGGTTCTCTCGCCAGTTCGGGTATAGCCAGCTATTCTTTGATAGTCCCAGCTCTTGCCTGGGCTTTGTAGGTAGCATCCTCGACGGTATCAGGGCCTGGCATTATTATGATGCGGTTCATACCTGGACCAGCTTCTTGGTTCCTGATGCTGAGGCGCCAGGGGATATTTTGTATATGGCGGCCCTATACCATGTTACGGCGAGCAAGCCTTCCGTTAATTTTGACCCGAGTACTAGCTTCTTTGCGGGTACTGGCTTGGCGGAAAAGCCCAAGGGGTCCAAAATGAGGAAGAGAAGGGCGAACATGGTTCCTATACCGGACTCGGAGTTCACCACTGCAGACGAAGAGGATGACGAGCACGATGCCGATAACTCTCTAACTCCTACAGAAGAGGTGGTGGCGGATCAGCCGCCTGTTGCGCCAAATGAGGTGGTGGCAGATCAGCCGCCTGTTGCGCCTGATGAGGTGGTGGCAGATCAGCTGTCTGTTGTGCCTGGCCTTTCATGCAAGCGAGGCAGGCGTGAGTCTATCGACGGCATAACCTACTCCGTAAAACGGGCTGCGGTTAGGTCTCGCTGGCGGCTCATTAAAGAGAGAGGCGAGGATATGGGCGCTATTTCGGAGGTGAATTGAATCACAACCCTCTCTTTCTTTAGCTGTTCTTGAACTATGTTCTAATTATTATTTTTTTGCAGGCGTCAGAAGAGTCGGATTTTCGAGAACCGGCCGCTGTTTTTGAAGTCAATCCGGCCCCGACCACTTTGATTAGTGACATGTGTGCCGAGATTATTTCTGCCGGGGTTCTCTCGGCGGTGGCTGATGGGTCTCACGTTGCTGAGGTCTCGATCCAGGGCGACGGGGGCTCCGCTGAGCCCGTCCCCGAGACTGCTGAATTTCAGCAGGGTAACGCTGATCGAGTAGTATCTCCTTCTGGGGCGGCTAGGGCAGAGAAACCAGCTGAATTCGGCTTGGAGGTCGCTGGTGAGGGGACTACGGCGGCTGTGAGCGAACCTCAGCCTCCACAACTCTCCCCTGGTAAGATAAGCCAAATCTTAACTAGTGAGGAGGCCCATTTGCTCTATTATCACATCCTTCGGGTTAGGCTCATTGATGGTTGCTCTGGACATACAGGTCCTGCCCCTTCACTGCCTATGACGGACATTGTCAGGGTTGGCTTTGCCAGAGGGGATCCGGTGGAAGGGAGTGCACCTCCTCCCCTTTCGACTTATATTGAGGGGCCTCCGGCTGGATCGAGTTCGGGATATCAGATGGCGGAACAGCCGGAGCGGGGAACAATGGTCCCTGCGTCCTCCTCTGCTCATATTGCTTCAGGGGTCGACCTTTCCGCCCTGCCGAGTATCTAGGTTCTTCGGGCTGCGGAGGAGGAGTTAGCTGCTATCCACGCATCCTTTCGCTCGGAATTTGTTTCCCAGGTGGCAGGGTTGGCAAGTTTTGGCTCGTCTCCTTCGACACTGCCATCTACACTTCCTTTAACGTCGTCCTCCACGAAAGTTCTGGATGAAGCATCACAGGATATGGTTGACATTTTCTACCGCCACTTGAAGAGAGGGGTCGAAGCTGCTGTGGAACGGAGGACCTCCTTTGCCTTGGCCCGACAATGCGCCCGCGGCCAAATGAAAATTCTTAAAACGCTCCCTGGTGGGGCAGGGATAGTTGCGCTTCTGGAGCCCAAATTGCTAGAGACTGATCAGCTCGTGGCCCAGTTTCAAGTGCTGCGGCAAGTTAATCTATCTGCAGAAATAGATCAAGAGCGTGACTTCCCTACCACTATCATGGAGAAGGTAAGGGCTGCGCGAGATACGTCAAAACCGGTTATAATGAAGGACCTCGGCGACCTATCTCTCCAGTATGACCAGCTGAGCCGTCGGAACGAGGATTGCATGGCTCGGGAAGCGGTCGCCTCTCGCAGAATAATTGATACAAGGGAGCAGATCCTCGAGCTCCAGTGGAAGCTGGCTTTCTGGAGTCTGAGTTCGAAGCTTCCCGTGCAGATAAGGGACTGATTATTCAGGAGGCCGACAAGGTCACTCGAGCTTCTGCTGGCCTGGAGCATGCTCTGAAGAAGCTTGAGGATGGCTGGCGGGCTCATGCGCATCTGGAGGATGCGGAGCGGCTGACTCAGGAGGCCGAGCGCCGGGCCAAGCAGCGGTTTGAGCGGTCGACTGCCGTACTGAGGGATCGTCTCAGAGAATTATGTATAGCCGAACTATAGTCGGCCCCTTTTTTCTTTCTTTGTCGTTTTCCTTTGTTTTAGTAGGGACGTGGTCCCCGAATATGTAGTACTTTTGTTTCAATAAATGACTATATTTTCATCATCCATCATCTATTGTGCTTGTACTATATCTTTGGGATTTGTGATGTTTGTCTCACTGGGGGACTATTTGTGGACCTATTACCTTTGGCATACCTCAATTTTAGGTACGGATAATAAGTTTGATTAGGGATACCTAGAATAATTCTACGGTAAGGTGACCATGGAAGTTTTTGGTATCGAGCGAAAGAGTGCCATGGGACAGCTGGGCCCCAAAGGCATGATGAGAAAGGAGCTGTATGTACTAGAGGACTTAGTACAAGATTTGTGGTCACAGAGGACATTTATGGTCAACAGAGGACATTTGTGGTCAACTGAAGACATTTGTGGTCGAAAGATGATATTTGTGGTCAACTGAAGACATTTGTGGTCAACAGAGGACATTTATGGGCCTATTATCCTTAGCGTACCCTGGTTTTGGGTACGGATAATAAGTCGAGAGAGGACCAACATACTTACTCAGAGGTAATAAGGACGTAGTAAATATAAGGGTTTCTTCGATGGAATCTTCCTACTCAGAGGTAATGAGGACGTGGCAGGAGTGGACACCATGAAGGGGTACATAGAACAACTCAGAGGTAATATGGACATGAAAGTTCTACGTGAGGGGTGGTTTATTTTTGATGGAAGTGAAACAACTCAGAAACATCGACGTGGTTGTTTCGAAAAATTTGTGGATCCGTTACCCTTTTTATGCACTGAAAGTGCGGGTAGTGGATCGTGAGGAAGGAGCTCCTTCTAGGAAGAAAGTTCAGAGGTATGATCATACATGACTTACTACCCAGAAGATGCGATATAGATTCATCTGGAGTGACCAGAGTGTAAGTTCAGCGGTACCTGCGGGTACATAACTAAATAATCTAGGAGATTTAGAGTCAGAATGTGAGTTCAGCGATACCAGAGGGCACATAACTCAATAATCTAGAAGATTTGGAGTCATAATGTAAGTTCAGCAGTACCAGGGGGTACATAACTCAACAATCTGGAAGATTTGGTGTCAGAATGTAAGTTCAGCGATACCAGAAGGCACATAACTCAATAATCTGGAAGATTTGGAGTCAGAATGTAAGTTCAGCGGTACCAGAGGGTACATAACTCAACTATCTAGGAAATTTGGAGTCAGAGTGTGAGTTCAGCGGTACCTGCGGGTACATAACTCAACAATCTGAGAGATTTGGAGGATGTTGTTTCAGACATAATACTTCTTCAGGAACTTGTCGTTGATGGGCAACATAAGCAAGTCTTCGTTTTATTTTGCGAGGCGGTAAGCACCATTAGAGAATACAGCCTCGATGACAAATGGGCCTTCCCACTTTGGCTGGAATTTGTCGGCAGTTTTGTGAGTCATAACCATCGACCTCCGAACTGCCAGAACGAGATCGTCCACTTGGAATGTTCTGATTTTAACCTTCTTGTTAAAAGCTCCCGAGATACGTACTTATTACAGTTGATTCGTTGTTGAGCTAACATGCGCTTCTCATCTAGAGCCTCTAACTCTTGTAACTGGCGATGGTGATTATCATTCGTTGTCAATCGATAGGTTAGGGCAACGCGGAGCGAGGGGATTTGAGTTTCCAGTGGGAGAACTGCCTAACTCCCATATACCAGAGAGAATGGTGTGTTCCCGGTGGCCGACCGTACTGTAGTACGATACGCCCATAAGCATTCGCCAAGCTTCTCATTCCAGTCGCATTTGTTGGAAGACACGAACTTCTTGAGGAGCTTGATTATAGTTTTATTGAATGCTTCTGCCAACCCATTCGCTGTCGGGTTGTATGGTATTGAAATAATATTCTGGATTTGGTGTTTGTCGCAAAATCGATAGAAGGCGTAGCTTACGAATATCGGACCATTGTCGTGGATGATCCTTCGGGGCAGTCCATAGTGGTAGATCACGTTATGCTTGAGGAAACTGATCACGTTTGATGTCTTTACTTCTGCAAGCGGAACAGCTTCCACCCATTTGGAGAAGTAATATGTGATTGCGAGTATGAAGCGGTGTCCTCTGGACGAAGGCGGAGTGATCGGACTAATGATGTCCATTCTCTATGCTTCAAATGGCCAGGATGCCACTGTCGGATGTAGAAACTCGAATGGCTGGTGGATAAAATCTGCATGGACTTGACAGGCTTTGTACTTTTTTTTCATAGTCTATCGCGTCTGCTACCATCGTAGGCCAGTAATAGCCCATTCGGCGAAGACGGTCTTACAATTTTGGGCCAGGTTGATGGCTCCGCAGACGCCGTCGTGAGCTTCGCATACAACTTCCTTGGCTTCTGTATTTGACAGACACCGAAGCAGAAATCCATCGTATGTTCGCCGGTACAACATTTTCGTCTTTGTATCGTAAAAGAATCTGAGGGAACGTCTTCTGAAAGAAGTGGCTTCCTTCGGATTCTCTGGCAGGATGTCATAGACTACGAAGTCGATGAATGGTTGTCCCCAGTCTGGTGCTTCGTCGACTGTCAGAGCAGAGTAATTTTCAACACATTGAACATTATTCTTGGGACAGACCAATTTACGTCCTATTACGTCAACCAAATGGTGAGCATTGTTCGAAATTGCTAAGGAAGCAGCAAGGCCTGCTAGGGCATCGGTCTCAATATTCTGGAGTCTGGGAATATATTCTATAAAGAATCCTTCCAAGGACGAGATGAGGTCGATCGCTATTTGGTGATAAGGGATCATATCTTTACGGCGAACCTCGTATGAACCCCGGATCTGATTGACGATTAATTGCGAATCGTCGTATGCTTCAAGATACTCTACCCCCAGCTCCTTTGCAAGTCGGAGGCCAATGACCAAAGTATTGTACTCGGCCACATTGTTTGAACAGGGCTCCGTGAGGGAGTAAGCCCGATTGATCACCAGCCCGGAGGGAGAAATTAGCACCACTCCGACTCCAGCGACGATGTTGCCTTTGGGTCCAGTTCTCGAAGCGCCGTCGAAGAACATTCGCCAGATGGCATCATGGAGACCGCATTTGAATTGGCGACCTCGTCTGGTATCTCTTCGTATATTCTGGTTGTCTTCGAGCCTGGATAGGCTGCTAAAAAGTCTGCCAGAGCTTGACCTTTAACAGCCTTCTGTGGGACGAAGATCATGTGATATGGAGACAATAATATCGCCCAGGTAGCAAGACGAGAGCTGAGTGCCCCTGGTTTGGTCATGAGGACCCTGAGAGGGTTGACTCGTGATATCACGTGTATGGTTTGTCCTGTGACATAGTGTTGCGTCTTATGAATGGCGAATACTAGAGCAAGGTACTCCTTCTCTACGGCAGTATATCTGTACTCTGGTCCCATCATCTTTCGACTGAGGTAGTATATAGCTTGCTTATGGCCTGCATCGTTGTTTTGTGCTAGCAGAGCACCGAGAGAATGTTCCATCACTCATACATAGAGCAGGAATGGCCTTCCAGCAACCGAGGCTACCAGAACTAGAGGGTTTGACAGATATTCTTTGATGTTATTGAAAGCGCACTGGCACTCTTCATCTTATACGAAGGCGACGCCTTTTTCTATGAGGTGCGTGAAGGGTTGACATCGTCCGGAGAGGTTAGAGATAAACCTCCTGATATAAGCTAGCCTCCCTTGAAGGCCTCGGAGTTCACAGATATTTCTTAGAGGACCCATCTTCCTAATTGTCTTGGTCTTCTCAAGATCGACATGGATACCCTGGGAAATAACGATGAAACCCAAGAACTTCCTGCTGGATACGCCTAAGAAGGACTTTGTGGGATTCATCTTCAAATTGTGTGCCCGCATCAGGTCGAATACGGTCTTCAGATCATGCATATGATCTTCTTTAGAACGGCTCTTGACGACGATGTCGTCGACATAACACTCCACTGTCTTACGTAAATGATCTCTGAAGATGATGCTCATGGCTCGTTGATAGGTGGCGCCAGTATTCTTTAAACCAAATGGCATGACTGTGTAGTAGCATGTGCCAATTGGTGTTCGAAATGATGTATAATTTTCGTCGTTAGGGAACACCTTGATTTGATTATACCCTGAGAAGCCATCCATGAATGACATGAGCTCGAAGCCGCAGGTGTTGTCAATTATTATATCTATAATAGGGAAGGGAAACTCATCCTTAGGACACGCCTCGTTCAAATTCTGGAAGTCAATACAGATTCGGATCTTCCCATTCTTCTTGAGGACTGGCACTATGTTGGCTACCCAGTCTGGATGTTGTTCCTCACGAATGAATCTGCTGGCTATCAGTTTGTTAACCTCGGCCTCGATGGAGTTCATGATGTCTGGACGAACCGTCATTGCTGCTGCTTGACCGGCTTTGCGTTCGGACGAATGTTGAGTTTGTAAAGTGAAACCTTGTGGTTTAGCCCTGGCTTGTCTTCGTACCTCCAGGCGAACACGTCGATGTATTCTCTGACGAGTTGCAGTAGCGCTTCTCGCTCTTCGTCTGTCAGATTCTTGCTGACGAAGATAGGTTTTGGAGAGGACTCATCACCGAGATCAACTTGCACAACCTCATCTTCGGTGGGGGGCTCTCTTTGTTCGAACCACTTTTTCTATTACGCATCTAGCTGTTGTGTCCACGGCTCTAACTCAAGACGTTCCGAAATGTCTTCATCTTCTTCATAGGCGTCGACGAATGCCATATTGACGGACAAGACTTGTCTGAATACGTCCGCGATGCTGTCATCCGAATCGAAAGTTGGTGATCCGGTTGAGTGTGAATGCCAGTCGCATTCCTCATCTGAGCTTTCAGGGGTCGTTGCAGGTGTAACATAACCTAGCCCACGTCTGGTCTTGTTATAGTAATCCCGTGGTTTTCTAGTCGAGAACGGCAATTGTAAGGGTAATCGCCATCCAGTGCCGTAGTTCAAGCCTGGCATAGTTTCCAGATCATACCCCTGTTTTTGCATGAGGTACTTGGATCCGGAACTATACAGATAAAGGGGCAGTCTCCCGGTGTCGGGTTCGAGATCAACTTCTTCTATCCTGAAGGGTTGTGGATCATTCTTCCGGCCGAAGATGATTGGATGATCCTCTCCCTCGACTATATGGTAAGCGTCTTCTACTGGAGTAAGTTGGTTTACGGTGTAGACATTTGTCACCTGTGTGTGTAGGTGGGTGCCTATACCGTGTTCCATAGCATACATTGTACAAAGCTTATTAAGCTCGAGGTAGTTCAAAGATAGCCCTTTATTGATGAACTAAGGTATCTTTTCCAGTGGGATTACATCATCTGCGGATGGAACATCAGTGTGAGCAGCCACATACTTGGCCAGCTCTGACTCTTATTCAGCCACCCTCTGTGTCAATGAAGACTGAAAGGATGACTTGGGCAGCTTAATCATTAGGGGCTCCATAGGTGGAGCAGAACATGGAGTCGTTAGCGTACTAGCGACCCCTAGTTTGGTGTTCGAAGCTGGACGGGGAGTTGTGGGCTGGCTAGCAGTCCCCGACTTAGTGCTCGGCTGCCGATTCAATCTGGAAATACAAATCGTTATTGGTTTGACAGAGGGATTGAGCTCCTCTGTTTGTTGCTGGCTAACTATAGGCAGCCTGATTGTCAGTGGCTATGTCATGGGTCCTGGCGCTTGGCCAGACCTTGGCAGTCGAATTATCATCTGTTCTTCATGTGCAGAGAGGCTGATTGTATCCTTACGCAGAGTGGTTGTAAGGGGTGCAGTCCTGCCAGGTTTACGAGCTTGAAGGTGGATTGTCAGAGGTTCTTCCGATCCAAGTGCCGCCTCAGTTTGAGCTTGAGTATCTCCTTCGACAAGGTGCCTTTTCGACTTCTCGTACAAGCATGAGTCGGAGTAGTATGATTCGACCCCTTTAAAGGGATCAATGTCAGCAAATTCTGTCCTCATGAAGCCGTGCTTGTCGACGTACTTGAAGCACTGTTGCAGTGTGGAAGGCACGATCATGTAATCATGTATCCAAGGATGCCCCAGGAGAATATTATAGGACGTATCTGTATCTATGACATAATAAGTCACTTCTGATTGAAGATCGTCGATTTGCCATTTCGGACGAATCTTCCCGATTGGATAGCTTCTGCCCGAATTGAAACCACCAATGACAGTGCTTGTCGGTGTCAGACGATGCATTGGGATACGTAGGTGGGGCAGCAGGCTCTTCGGGATGATGCTTATGGAAGAACCGGGATTAATATGCATCCGATCCACCTTGATGTTGCCAATATATCCAGTATAATATACAGGACGATCGTGCTGGTTGGTCTTGATAAGCATATCCTGCAGAGTAAAGACAATGTTGGGCATTGCACCTGTGCAAGCGCTGTCTTGAAGATCGGCAGGCGAATTCTTCCCAGTGAGATTGGACTGAGCCAGATATGCGTCGCCATTCTGGAGTGCCTCGCTCAATACGACGTGAACATCTTTGGAGAGTCTCAAGAGCTCGTATAATGATAACTTGGCCGATGTGTTGGCCAATTGTGCCAAGATGTCAAAGTTGTAGGGCTTCTCCAGCCCGTGAGGCGCCTCTCTTCGGAGCGGTTTGTCAAAGCGAGTCTCCTTCGGCCTAGGCTTGTCGGTCGTTGAAGGATGAGAAAGTCGTGGAGCATCAGCAATAGCCGGCTGTTGATCTTCAGCCGAGTTATCCGGTATAGGTTGGGATTGTGCCCCTGACCGGGTGACGACAGCCGTAGCTTCTTCGACTACTGCCGAGATTGTGCGGCATGATTTGACTTTCCCACTCTTCTTCTTGCTGGTGGAGGGTGGTGCGGACTGAGTCACTTCAGGTACCAAATCCGGATGGACCCACATGACCTCCCCTCGTGATGTGGTAAGGGGCACTAGACCAGCAGCCTGGTCTCGAGGAGGTGGAAGGTTAGCGACCTCCATTTTTTCTCTAGGGACGGGTACTACTCCATCTTGAGTCTTTGTCGGAGAAAAGCTGCCGAATTGTACTGATACTATGTTGGCTGCCACGGTCACCTCTTCGAAATCAATGGCCAGGGCCTTAGAATCGATGAGATGTTGGATGTATCGCTTTAGTTGGTCGCAGTCTTATGTAGCATGGTGAACGTAGCAATGGTAGTGGCAGTACTTGGGGCTCTCAATCTCTGCAGGACGAGGTTCACGCCTTGGGGGAGGGGGCTGAATTCGACCTCCTTGTATGAGTATGTCCAAAATGGGCTTGACATGGCCGTTCTCGAAGCAGTAAGTTATCTGAGGCTACTGCTTTTCTGTCGGCTTTGGTTCTGGCTTCTGGGTTGTGTCGGCCACCATAGCCTGCATGCCCTTGTTGTCTCAGTTGTTGGAGGAATTACCGCCGTTGTTGTTGTTGGCATTAGGGCGTTTACCCTTGTCCTCTCCCTTCGAGATGTGCAGTCCCAATTGGCGAGCTTTTTTCAACTTGTCTTCTGTGCCAGTTGCACTGATGATGAACGTCTTCCAGTTCATGAATTGACTCTCGCCCATCTAGAGGCTGATTGTGGGGAGCAGTCTCTTTTGGTAAATTTGAATCAGGGAGGAATCAGGGTTACCGGAAGGCAACTTCATCGCGGTTTGGCAAAATCGCTCAATATAGTTCCTTGTCAGCTCCTTTTCCCCCTGAACAATGTCCATGAGGGTGGACATTGTCATGTCTTATCCTACTTCGTAGAACCTCTCCAGGAACATAAATTTGAAGCCGGCGAAGGAATGGATGCAGTTGTTCGGCAAGTTGCGGTACCAGTCGAAGGCGACCCCTTCCAATGCTCCAATAAATAACCGCATAATGATGGCGTCGTCAAGAGGCAAATGGTCGGTTATGACTTCGAAGTAGGTGATGTACCTGCTTGCAGATGTCTTCCCATCATATGGATTGATGTTGAATGGTTTATATTTTGGTGGAAAGGGAACATCTCTCCATGCAGCCGGATACGGTTGTCGTATCCTGAGGTCCTGGCAGGTTTCTCGAGCGTGAAACATGGCTCGGAGCTCCTGGACTTCTCTTTTTGCCTCCCTGGTCTCGTCTGCAGCGGTGGGGGCCGATATTTTAGGAGGATTATCATCCGGGTTTGGTGCAGCTAATTTTGAGTCCGTATTGACCGTGGGTCCCAAGTTTGTTTGGCCTTACGTCCTTCCTTGCAGAGTTGGAAGGGCCACTTTGATCTCGTCTACGAATTTGACCAAGGTATGAAGTATGGCTTCCAGAGTATCGATGCGTTGGCGATCACTGGGACCGTCAGGGTTACTGTCCATCATGAACACCGTCCTCACACGAGGAGAGATGTAAGGAACGGTGGAGGACGTGCCCTCTGAGTCATACCCTTGTACGGAGAAGTCGTCAAGGTATATGGAAATGTTCACCTCTGGTTCAGACTCAGAAGGAGTGGTACCCCCAGCTTCAGAGCTTGCCTCGTATTGAGAGTTGTGGACTTCCTCGGGGACGTCGGAACATGCTCCATCTGTTGGGGTAACCGTTTCCCCTGGATTATTTTCTTGGAACACCGGATTGTCATGGATGTTCGAAAGGGTACTACCTCCGGCTCCAGCGCCTCGCAGAGATGTGGATGACGAATCTCCAAGTGTGACAAATTTTGTCTTTGAGCGAGTACCTTATAAAACTCCTCCTATAACGGTCATGGGCAACTGCTTAGAAGAGAGTTTCTTGGTTGAGATTTTTGGGCTGGAGACATTTATTTTCTTCCCTTTCCCACCGCCAGGGATCTTCTGAGCAGAATTACAGAAGGCGACGAGAAGCACTTCGTCCTCTGAGCTTGGTTGTTGCAGTCGTTGGAAGACAGATCGCCGGTCTTCTTGTGTGGCCGCCTTGCTGCAGCAGCAGTTGACAATGACTTGAGTGCAGTGATGTCCACGAAAGGATTCTCTATACACCAAGTGTTCATCTCTTTCCTTGTGTTTGTGAAGAATCACGTTGCGTAAGTCACTCATTTTATGGGTCCGGAAGTCCTGAGCACATGAGTGTGTTGGCATCCTGTCTGCTCCCTGATGTGGGGGTAGTACGAGTACTTGCCCCTGATCATTGCTGGGAGATTCTTGATAACTATTCCGTTCATTGGCCGCCGGGGGCTGGACACGGATAGTTTTATACAACTTTCCATCAGGGGCCCGTAAAATAGTCAACGGGATGCCCCGATAGTCAGAAGTTGGGACAGCTGACTGAGCTCGACGAGCCCACGCTGTCCTAGACTTCTTCCCTCTAGCACCCGAGAGTGCATAGTAGGAAGAGTCCAAGTGGTGGGTCATAGAGTTTGGCACAACCTCCTGAGAGCCTCTAAGGTCAGGACCGCACGAGAGGCGGTCACAGACTGACCGTGAGCCGCATGGAGCAGATGGTATACGGCTGGGATTGGTGGCCGTGTAGGCTGTCTGCATGCCGCTGGCATGTGTGGCCGTATGAACCTTCTGTATGGGGCTAGAAGCGGTGGCCGCATAAGCAGTCTGTATGCGGCTGGCAGTCGTGGCTGCATGAACCTTCTGTATACAGCTAGAAGCAGTGGCAGCATAAGCAGTCTGCATACGGCTAGCAGTCATGGCCGCATGAGCCTCCTTCATGCGGCTGAAAGTTTTGGCCGTATGAGCCTTCTGCATGCGGCTGGCTTCTGTGGCCGTATGAGTCTTTATGTGGCTAGCGCCCTTATGCGGCTTCTTCTTGGACCACACAGAGTTCCTCTTTGCCCCTACAAGTCCAGAATCGTAGTATTTTCCTCTGCCGGACTTGGGGACAGCAGAGTCCTCTATGGTTTGAAATGGGGCCGCATAAGAGTCTTCCCCGCCATTTTGGATAGCAGGGAGCATCTCCTCTAGAGCTTGGGGAGGAGCAAATGATTTGGACCTCCACTCCCTGCGAGCCTTCTTCGTGCGGGCTCACTTCTGGACCGGGCCAGCGCTCCCGTCGGATAGCATTTCTTCAAACGCCTGTTGGTCGAAGCGGACGACCAGCATCTGTTGTGTGGAGCCAAGTTTGGCTGCGTCCGATTGTGTCACCAACTTCTCCGTCGTGGAGAAGTTAGTCCCCACCAGAGTCGCCATCGTGTTTGCCATTGATTATAAAAGAACAAAACAATGTTATGGAAGGACTGGACTTTTACTTCACAACACAAACTCGCTCGTACAAAGAAAGCCTAGGGATAAACACCTAGGTACAGCAATCTACGTACAATTGTTTAGTTTTTCTGGGGGGTGATGGTAGAGGCTCGGGAGAGTTCTATCAACTCTGCTTTACTCCTTGGACGATCGGACGTAGCCTTGGCTCTGATGAAGAAATTCTTTCGAGATGTGTGGGGAGATTCTTCTGTTCACCGTCGCTCTCTGTGTGCGTGTCTTTGTCTTTTTTTTCGTCCTCTTTTGCAAGAGAATGGCACCTTGCTATTTATAGGAGTATAGTGTGATAAGTAGGGTTTGCAATGATTGCTCATTAAAAAGTGGGCCGTTAGGGATTGGTTACGATTTGTCTTGATCTCGTCTGTTGGAAATTAATCTGGGCCGTCAATATTGATTGTAACAAATTTGGGCAGTTAATGTTGATTGCACCAAATCTGCATGGACAATTAATGTTGATTGCAACAAATCTGCTTGGGCGGTTAATGTTGATTGCAACAATTCTGCATCATGATGATTTGTTGATATCAGCAAATCCGAGTGAATAAATTTTCGTCAATCTTCTACCACGTGTCCCAACTGTCTGTTAGGTCGATTGCCATAAATCTGGATTGTTGGGATTTGATCAACTCCTGCCACGTGTCCCAACTGCTACGAGTCGTATGGAGGACTGTCATAGTTGGGCCGCATGAGTGTGGCCTCGTGTCAAAGCCGCATAAGGGTGGCCTTATCTAAACCGCATGGAAGTCCTTTAATCCGAGCCGCATGAGGGTGGCCCCCATGATCCGAGCCGCATGGGAGTAGAAGCCGCATGGAGGTAGCCCCCAACCGAACTGCATAAGGGTGGCTACGTGTCAGAGCCGCATGGGTATGGCTTCCCAAAATTGGAACCGCATGAGGATGGCCCCCATGATCCGAGCCGCATAGGAGTAGCAGCCGCATGGGAGTGGCCCCCAACTGAACCGCATAAGGGTGGCCACGTGTCAGAGCCTCATGGGTGTGGCTTCCCAACATCGGAACCGCATGAAGGTGGCCTCCACGATCTGAGCCGCATGGGAGTAGCAGCCGCATGAAAGATGGTAGCCGCATAGGGAGCTTCAGAATTGGTGGATCGTGCCAGCTATAAAGATGTTCTTTGTTTCCCTAGGAGTGCGCCATTATGTCAAAGTCATCATTGAAGCTTTATGTCAGAGCTGTCAATTCAACTTTATGTCAGAGCTGCCGTGTTAAGTCAGAGCATTAAATGAGGCCGCTGCTTGATGGCCAGCTGTAGAGGAGAACCGCATAGGGCCACGTGGCTTTTACCCGAGCCGTATGACCTACTGGGGATTTCTGAGCCACATGAGGCTCTGAAGGACTTTTGAGCCGCATGAAGCTTTAAGAGATTCTTTGAACCGCATGAGACTCCCTCTGTTTTGGGCCGTATGGACTTTCCTGTTCTTTTCCATGCTTCTACAAGCCCAGTTACAAAATCCATAGTGATATGCTCTCATTTCCATTCTGGGATCGGTAAAGGTTGAAGAAGTCCAGCTGGTCTCTGATGTTCAGCTTTAACTTGTTGGCAAGCTAAACAACGAGAGACAAATCAGACTATCTCCCTCTTCATGCCATTCTACCAGAAATGCTGACGGATATCACGATATATCTTCGTACCGCCGGGTTGAATTGAATACTGTAAACTGTGAGCCTCTGCCATGATCTCCTGTCTGATATCACCACTGGGTACACAAAGACACCTTTTGTGTCGAAGTGTACCATCCTCATGAATACATAACTCTACTCTTCGTCCTGCTTCACATTCTGTCCTAAGCCGCTGAAGCTTAGAATCTGCTGATTGTGCCATCTTGATCCTCTCAACTATACTGGACTGAACTTGCATACAGGACATCAATGCCATATTGGTGGGAAGAACAACTTCTATACCCATCTTCTGAAGATCTGCTAACAACTCTGGTTGTGCTGTTAGAAAATAAACTCCTGCTGTTCTGCTTAATGCATCTGCAACAATGTTGGCCTTCCCAGGATGATATTGCAAGTTGATGTCGTAATCCACAAGTAGCTCTAGCCATCTCTTCTGACGTATGTTAAGATCCTTCTGGGTAAACACATACTTAAGACTCTTGTGGTCGGTGAAAATCTCCACCCAATCTTCATATAAATAATGCCTCCAAAGCTTAAGTGCGAAGACCACCGCTGCTAACTCCAAGTCATGGGTAGGATAATTCCTCTCATGTTCACGAAACTTACGTGACACATAAGCTACTATCTTACCATGCTCCATCAACACGCATCCCAATCCTCTGCCAGAAGCATCACTGTAAACTGAAAATCCTCCAGTGCCATCTGGAAGTATGAGAATGGGTGCCGTCATCAATCCTTGCTTCAACTTGTCGAATGAACTCTGACACTCTAATGTCCAAGCAAACTGCACATCCTTACGAGTCAACTGCGTCAATGGTGCTGAAATTCGAGCAAAGTCTGATACGAACCGTCGGTAATAGCCGTCCAATCCAAGGAAACTGCGAACCTCAACGACGGTGCTGGGAACTGGCCATGACTCTATAGACACTATCTTCTGGGGGTCTACTTCCACTCCACCTCTGGTGATGATGTGACCCAAGTACGAGATACGATCCAACCAAAACTCGTACTTACTGAACTTCGCATACAACTGGTGCTCTTTGAGAATCTGAAGAACTACACGAAGATGCTGCTCATGCTCCGCCTCATTCTTGCTATAGACCAAGATGTCGTCTATAAACACTATCACAAAGTGGTCCAAATAGGGCATAAAGATATGATTCATGAGGTCCATGAATACGGCTGGCGCATTGGTCGCTCCAAATGGCATAACAAGGAACTCCCAATGCCCATATCTAAATCTGAATGCTGTCTTTGGGATGTCTTGCTCTCTGACTCTGATGTGATGGTACCTCGACTGCAAGTCAATCTTCGAGAATACTGTTGTCCCACTGAGTTGATCAAATAAATCATCTATCCTTGGTAGAAGATATCTATTTTTAATTGTTATAGAATTCAAGGTACGATAATCAATACATAATCTTGACGTACCATCCTTCTTTTTCACAAGAAGCATCGGGACTCCCCACAGCGATCCACAAGCACGAATGAATCCCTTGGTTCTCAGTTCTTCAATCATCTTGTACAAGACCTCCAACTCTGAAGGTGTCATTCTGTAGACTCTCTCTGACACTGGTGCCGTCCCTGAAATCAAGTCTATGGTGAACTCTATTTCTCTCTCTGGCGGCATGCCTGGAAGCTCTTCGAAAAATACATCAGGAAACTCTTTTACTACTCTGACTAAACTGCCACTGCTACTGCCATCCGTAATACTGGTGGAGAAAATTCTACTTCGCCTCTGGAAAATAAAAACTCCGGTTCGTCGGGAATACCAAAAATAATCCTGCCAATATGGCAGTCTATTCTCGCATACTGATCCTTCAGCCAATCCATTTCTAGGACCACATCATAGTCGGCCATCGAAAATTATATCAACCTAGTAGAAAACTCTCTACCGCTAACCACGATTTGACACGAGAAAAACACCCTATCTACTCCCACAAGACCGCTACCAGTAAGTATATTGAGCCTTACTGATAATGACTCGGGCTCCAGTCCTATCCGTGTAGCAAATCGTGCAGACATAAATGAATACGATGCACCTGAATCAAATAATACTGATGCTGGAAAAGAGTTGACGAGAATGGTACCTGCCACCACCTCTCCTGATTCCAATTCTTCTGCTACGATCAGAGCCATGGCTTGACCTTGTCCTCTTGGTGTTGGTCCCCTCTGCTGGTGACCTCTCTGCCTATTCTGAATTTGAACCTGGGCATACTATTGAGCCTGGGGCGGCAATGGCCTCGGAGACTGTTACTGCTACTATACTGGTACTGGACCTCTAACCGATAGACTGCTTAGGTTTGATGACGACGAACTAGCTCTATTCAAACAGGACCCTATCTTGTGATCCGGTGTCCCACAAGCCAAGCACAATCACTGTGCTCTATGATATTCCGATACTACATGTCCTGGTTTCCCATAATAAGAGCAACCTATTGCACAAGACTGCTTCTGCTTCTGCTGCTGAGAATACGCCGACGTCGAGTGCTGAATCGATGAAACTGTGGTCGCCCTCCTAGGAGCTCTAATACTCAAAGCCCTAGCTTCTGGGGCTGGTGCTGATGATTAGGACATCTGCCCTTGAGACGTCTTCCGTCCTCCGCTTCGATAGACAATCCTCTGCGAAGTATACTCATGCCTCTTCACTGCTCGCAAGACTGCATCAAAAGTCTGGTGCTTAAACTGCTCCACTGTTATAATGATCCCTAGGTGGAGCCCCTGCTGGAATCGCTGGGCTCGATCCAATTCGGTTGCCACCAATGTCACGACCCGCACCCGCTTTTCGGACGCGAGCTCGTGAGCAAGCCAGCTACGCGCCAAACGGACTCCAGCCCGACTCGAATACGTAAACGCTATCACGGCTATGGTAAAATGCCAAATCATGGCAAAGAAAATCTATATCTCAATCCATAATAAGTGTTCAAAACATGAATGAACACTATAGGTCGTGGTCTGCAGCCCACTAGCATATATGTCTGATAAGACTCTAAAGAAAGTAACAAGAGTCTAAAAACTGAATCAAGAATCAAGATATCTCATGGTAAGGTATGAAAGCACGAAAGGATAACAAACATAATAATGATACTTGAATCCCACAAGCGTATCAGCGCATCCGAAACCCACAAGAATCGCGAATCATCCGTCATCCAGAACTACTAGCTAACTCCATGCAATCACTAAACCTGAAGAGATCATCAGGTCCTGAGGGGACATAGCAAGATACATAATATACATGTCTATCTAACAGTTTTATCATGCACAAGAAATTAAATAAGAAAAATAGAAACACGAAAAATGACCACGAACACAAATACGAACACTATAACAACTACATATAAATGAACTGTCGGGTAAATAATGAACACGAGATCAATGGAAGAAGCAAACCCTCGCCCCGAGTGGACTCGCAGGTTTGAACTAATAACTAACCCTCGTCCCGAGTGTGGACTCTCTGGTTAGTACTAACCCTCATCCCGAGTGTGGACTCTCTGGTTAGTTCACGGCAAGGCACCCTCGTCCCGAGTGTGGACTCTCTGGTGCAAGTATAACATCCTCATCCCGAGTATGGACTCTCTGATGTAAACACGCTCGTCCCGAGTGGACTCTCTGGTGCAAGTCAAGTCAACACCCTCGTCCCGAATGTGGACTCTCTGGTACAATTATAACATCCTCGTCCCGAATATGGACTCTCTGATGTAAATACCCTCGTCTCGAGTGGACTCTCTGGTGCAAGTCAAATCAACACCCCCGTCCCGAATGTGGACTCTCTGGTGCAAATAATCAACATTCTCCTCCCGAGTGTGGACTCAGGGATGTAAACAGATCAAGAAAAATACCCTCGTCCCGAGTGGATTCTCTGGTGCCAAGGAAACAATATCTAGGATTTAGCAGTTCAATTACACGTACTCGTTCTATGACACGACTCAAGCAAGGTACTGATAAGAAACTCCAAGTGTGAACCACAAGACCAAACATGAACACGGCTATATACAATGAAAACAACTCAAAAGAATATAATACGAAAAACATATGTCCATAAACAATCAAAATTGGGAAATGAAATACTATGCATGTAAATAAAACTGTAGAGGAAGGCAAGGTATACTTGCCTGGAGTTTGTCCAATCCATTCTGAGACTGTAGGTAACAAAATCTAACCGACTATCCGCGAACCAACGAGTCATACTCCATGCAATATCTGAAAATGGATTAAGAATCGGAGGTCCTTGCGCGAAGTTAGGCCCTATGGAAGTTGATTGGCTGCTAGACACATCTAGGACACGACATACTAACATGAGTAGATTTGACCCACCAAACGATGTTTTGGTCGTACCAAACTATCCAAGGTTGAAGAGGAACACACCACGAGTGTAATGGTACAAACCGATCGTGAAATCAATCGTTGGATTTTGCTTGGCGAGTCTCCAAAGTTTCAGCCATCAAAAAGTCATGTGTCCTAGAATTATTGGACACAAACATGATTCTCTTGGCCTCGAGACGACTTGGATGACTGAATATAATTTTTGGTGGAAGAGGAGGAAGTGGGAATCACAATGGTGGTGGTTTCGTCAAAAATAGAAGTCGGAAAGACCTCGGACACGTGGTGGACACAATGGTGCCCGCTGAATCCATGAAAGAGAAACAGGCGGCTGCTGCTTGCGGCTATGTATTCTGGTTGGGGTTTATTGGAATTCATATTATATATGAACTAATTATGGAGTCGATTGCTGCTAAAAGCAGCTGTAACAATGAGATGGGGCCCGCTATACACATCTGGCGATCACGGTGCACACTGTTGGAATATTCTGAAACCTTCTTCTTCCCTTTCTTCTTTGAAAAACTTAAGTGGGACCCACCCTCAAGTAACATTGGTAGAAAGTTAATATATAAAAATTTAAAAAGGGTCGGACCCACACAACCGTTCTATTCCTAGATGAGAGCAACATGTATTCCGAATGAAACACCCATTATTACTAATATAAATAATTACTTAATCATTTCAAAAGATTACATAATCATTAGAATATCATTAATGAATTTAATGATTAGAAACTTACTTTATCAATCATTACATAATGATATTAAAATTATTATTCAATAACTATTACTTGTGATTACACAATCATCATCTAGTAATAATTAATGAATAGTTAATTATTACTGACCATATTTATATTATATTTTATTAATCAGTACATTGCTAAATAATTATAATAAATTTTTTTTAGTGTCTAAATAATTAACAAATAAATTTAAGAAATTATGGGAAAAAGTATATGACTTAGCCTAAGACTAAATAAATCATTTACAAAATCTAAAATCACTATTTAAATCAAATAAATAATAAAAAAATATTTCAAAATTTTCGGAAGGAGGAGTTACAGATCTACCTACCTTAAAATAATTTTGTCCTCGAAATTCTAATTCATAACTATTTCTTAAAATTCAAAATGAAAGTCTACCTTAACCTCAATCTCCTTAAATTTTAATTCCTCAAAATAGTTTATATCCTCCTCCTAACCATTTTGTAAGTACATAACCTCTAGAACTTCTACCCACCTTTGGTCACACTACTCCTCAAAACTAAAATCTTATAATTTTCTAACTAGTTGCTAACAATCCTACCAACAGATATCTAGGGCATATGGCATCTATAATCCCTCATATCTATAAACAACCAAATATTCAAAAATCAAGCAATATTATACTATAACTTAAGGATCTCTGATGAATTCTTGACAGCACGATCATTCGTCACCCCGAAATAGGAAGGGACGAGAATCAAGAGTACAAGAAGGCAAGGAAGAAAAATTGAGAGCGAATATGAATTTCAAGGATGTAGAAAAATTTCTAGGAGAATTTTCAAGGCAGGATGGATTGAGTTTTCTAAGGTTTAGTCATAGTCGCAGGCTCATACCAGTACACCGGTACGATATGCTCTGAGCTGCATGGGCTACCAAAAAAACTTATCACGTCCCGCACCCGCTTTTCGGACGCGAGCTCGTGAGCAAGCCAGCTACGCACCAAGCGGACTCCAGCCCGACTCGAATACGTAAACGCTGTCATGGCTATGGTAAACTGCCAAATCATGGCAAAGTAAATCTATATCTCAATCCATAATAAGTGTTGGAAACATGAATGAACACTATGGGTCATGGTCTGCAGCCCACTAGCATATATGTTCGATAAGACTCTAAAGAAAGTAACAAGAGCCTAAAAACTGAATCAAGAATTAGGATATCTCATGATAAGGTATGAAAGTACGAAAGGATAACAAAGGTAATAATGATACCTGAATCCCACAAGCATATCAGCGCATCCGAAACCCACAAGAATCACGAATCATCCGCCATCCAGAACTACTAGCTAACTCCATACAATCACTAAACCTGAAGAGATCATCAGGTCCTCAGGGGACATAGCAAGATACATAATATACATGCCTATCTAACAGTTTTATCATGCGCAAGGAAATAAAAATAAAGGAACACGACAAATGACCACGAACACGAACACTAGAAAAACTACGTATAAATGAACTGCCGGGTAAACAATGAACACGAGATCAATGGAAGAACCAAACCCTCGCCCCGAGTGGACTCGCAGGTTTAAACTAATCACTAACCCCTCGTCCCGAGTGTGGACTCTCTGGTTAGTACTAACCCTCATTCCGAGTGTGGACTCTCTGGTTAGTTCACGGCAAGGCACCCTCGTCCCGAGTGTGGACTCTCTGGTGCAAGTATAACATCCTCGTCCCGAGTGTGGACTCTCTGATGTAAACACCCTCATCCCGAGTGGACTCTCTGGTGCAAGCCAAGTCAACACCCTCGTCCCTAGTGTGGACTCTCTGGTACAAATATAACATCCTCGTCCCGAGTGTGGACTCTCTGATGTAAACACCCTCGTCCTGAGTGGACTCTCTGGTGCAAGTCAAGTCAACACCCCCGTCCCGAATGTTGACTCTCTGGTACAAATAATCGGCATCCTCGTCCCGAGTATGGACTCACGGATATAAACGGATAAAAAAAAACACCCTCGTCACGAGTGGACTCTCTGGTGCCAAGGAAATAATATCAAGGATTTAGCAGTTCAATTATACCTACTCGTTCTATGATACGACTCAAGCAAGGTACTGACGAGAAACTCCAAGTGCGAACCATAAGACCAAACATGAATACGGCTATATGCAATAAAAACAACTCAAAAGAATATAATACGAAAATCACATGTCCATAAACAATCAAAACTGGAAAATAAAATACAATGCATGTAAATAAAATTGTAGAGGAAGGCAAGGTATACTTGCCTGGAGTTTGTCTAATCCATACTGAGACTGTAGGTAACAAAATCTAACCGACTATCCGCGAACCAACGAGTCATACTCCATGCAATATCTGAAAATGGATTACGAATCGGAGGTCCTTGCGCAAAGTTAGGCCCCAGGGAAGTTGATTGGCTGCTAGACACATCTAGGACACGGCATGCTAACATGAGTCGATTTGACCCACCAAACAATGTTGTGGTCATACCAAACTATCCAAGGTTGAAGAGGAACACACCATGAGTGTAACGGTACAACCCGATCGTGAAATCAACGTTAGATTTTGCATGGCGAGTCTCCAAAGTTTCAACCATCAAAAAGTCATGTATCCTGGAATTATTGGACACAAACATGATTTTCTTGGCCTCGAGACGGCTTGGATGACTGAATATAATTTTTGGTGGAAGAGGAGGAAGTAGGAATCACAATGGTGGTGGTTTCATCAAAAATAGAAGTCGAAAAGACCTTGGACACGTGGTGGACACAATGGTCCCGCTGATTCCATGGAAGAGAAACAAGCGGCTGCTTGCGGCTATGTATTCTGGTTAGGGTTTTTATTAGAATTCATATTACATATGAACTAATTATGGAGTCGATTGCTGCTAAAAGCAGCTATAACAATGAGATGGGGCCCGCTATACACATTTGGCGATTACGGTGCACACTGTTAGAAGATTCTGAAACCTTCTTATTCCCTTTTTTTCTTTGAAAAACTTAAATGGGACCCACCCTCAAGGAACATTGGTAGGAAGTTAATATATAAAAATTAAAAAAGGTTCGGACCCACACAACCGTTCTCTTTCTGGATGAGAGCAGCATGTATTCCGAATGAAACACCCATTATTACTAATATAAATAATTACTTAATCATTTCAAAAGATTTCATAATCATTAGAATATTATTAATGAATTTAATGATTAGAAACATACTTTATCAATCATTACATAATGATATTAAAATTATTATTTAATAACTATTACTTATGATTACACAATCATTATCTGGTAATAATTAATGAATAGTAAATTATTACTGACCATATTTATATTATATTTTATTAATCGGTACATTGCTAAATAATTATAATAATTTTTTTATTGTCTAAATAATTAACAAATAAATTTAAGAAATTATGGGAAAAAGTATAAGACTTAGCCTAAGACTAAATAAATTATTTACAAAATCAAAAATCACCATTTAAATCAAATAAATAATAAAAAAATATTTTAAAATTTTCGGAAGGAGGAGTTACAACCAAGGTGGGAGCAAACCGACTGAGTCTAGAAAACTCGGCCGCATATCCATCGACAGTCCTTCCCATCTTCTTGAGATTAGTGAATCTCATCTGTAGATCATACCGAGCTACTACGTCGAAGTACTTGGTCTGGAACTTGTTGCTGAATACCGCCCATGAGACACGCGTCGGTAATCCAACTGCTAACATCGCCCACCAGGTGCAGGCTAAGTCCAATAATTGTAGGCGCACAACGGCCACTTTCTCATTCTCAGGAATCCTAGCTGCCTCCAGGATAACTTCTATGCCCTGAAGCCATGCATCAGCAACAATAGCATCTTCACTGCCATCAAAGAAATGAGGGTCCAAGCGCTTGAAGTTGTTGGCCGTGCTGTTCCCTGGGTAACCAACTCTACCCATGGTATCTTGTACTGTCTGGTGCAGGACATCGCCTCGACGATCTTGAGATGCAAGCAATTCCCTGATAAAACCCACCAGGGTTCCATTGTCAGGCTCTGCAGGCTGGACGGGTTGAATTGGGGGCTCTGGATCCCCGGAATGCATGGCTCGGGAGGCTGCTCTAGAGTGTTGGGCTTGGTCTCCAGGTTGCTGTTGGTTCACTGGAGGTACTCTACCTTGCTGATCGGTAGGACCAGGAACAATGCCGCTGAAGAAACGACATGGAGAACAATAAAGAAGGACCATAATAGATCGAGGATATAAACATGTGATCAGGTCAAGATTTCGAAAAGATTAAAAGACACTAGTAGAGATCAAGGACGAGTGCTGATTGAGATATCTATTTCGTGAAACCCTCACACATCTGTTAGCCCAATGATTATATAATATTTTTTAATATGGCTAATCAATTGAGTTTAACATAATGACATCACTAATATTCATGTAATCACTATCATATTGCTACTTAAACTTAGTATTGTCCTAAATATTTTATATCATATTGCTATGCTTGTATCATATTGTTCTGTTTGTCTAACATGTACTTGTAGACATGCAGTAAGCATGATCAAGCTTTGTCAAACTAGGACATATGCAATGGAGATTTATTAATGGGCCAAAGACGGCATTGGCGAAGCCACCGAAAGGTATTCAGATTTCCAGATCTGTTTATCTTTGGACGACCGCCGTCAAGTAAAAAAAGGCGTCGTCAAGTCTGCTCAAATATTTGAAGAAAGGCGTCATAAAAGGGCTCTTGGTTTTCCTATTTTATCTATTAAATTTTTTATATTTATTGAGTCGAGAAATACGATGTACATTACATCGTACTGGTAAAGCCCAAAAACCAATTTGCTTGAAAACCCTAACTGAACTCCAACAGAATTCGGTCCGAGTTCGGTCCGAATTCGGCCAGAGTTCGGTTAGTAAACGTTGCTTTTTGAACTTGGTCTTCCTGCAGTTACGGATTCCAACGAGATTTTTTCATAGAGTTCTGTTCGAATTCTGCCCTAATTCTGTCAGAATTTTGCCTTTAGAAAAACTGTAAATAGAGAAGGATTTCGATCATTTCAATTCACTTATACAACAATTCACTTTTATATCTCTTCTCTATAAGCCTACTACTTCTTTCAAAGTATTCTGAGCTATTCATTTTTAAATCCCAAGCCAGTTACAATCCTCTAGTCGATTTGCCAGTACGGTACGGTCTAGAAGCTTCAGAGCGATTGTAATCAGAGGCTTGATTGAAGAAAGACTCTTCACAATTGAAGTTGGTCGAGTACTTCGGATCAAAGCTCGCGTTGTAGAAGTTGCAAGAACTTCGAATAAAAACTTGTGGTGATTTTCTATAGTGGATTCAACTGAAAGCTAGAGTTCTTCCGACTGGACTAGTCCTTACAAGAGGAAAACCAGAATACATCCTTGTGTTTGCATTTGCTCTCTACTTTCTACTTTTTATTTACATATTTGTGATACATATATTATGTGATCTTGCTGCTAACATATTTTAATTAGTTAATTTTTGCTGCCTACTCTATTCACCCCCTCTAGAGTATTGTACTTTACAACTCGTTCCTACAATTGGTATCAGAGCAGGTTCTCCTTCTAGAGATATTATTACAGGTGCTCCTTATAGATATATTATTGCTTATATCAATTGCTCCTTGAATTGGTATCCTAGCAAGGACTCTATTATTTGGCTTAACATCTTTGGAGCAGATCCTCATTATCAGAGCGGGTTATACAGGTATAGGTAACATTGCTATTATATTCTTATTTATTACAGCTGTTATATAGATCACAGTATCACATATGGTAAGTATGTACTTCACAAGTGAAGAGCAATCCTCAAATAGACTCCCACTATTTGATGGAATAAACTATAGTTATTGGAAGACACGGATGAGCTTCTACTTGAAGTCTCTAGATTTTGATATATGGTCAATTATTGTCAATGGCTACAAGAAGCCTACTATCACTTCTATTCTCATATCCTCTATAATCAATAAGCCTTATTATAGTTACACGGAGGAAGAGAAGAAGTTAGCTAGCCTTGATGCAAAAGTTATGCATATATTTTATTGTGCTGTAGACACAAATGTATTTAATCTTATTAATACTTGCACAACATCTCATAAAATTTAAAAAGTTCTTGAAGCTACTTATGAGTGCAGATATGAAAGCAAAGCTAGCAACTCCAGAGAGAAGGATAGTCTTCATAATGATACAAATATGTACATGACGAAATTGAAATTTATGGTACAACACAATCCATTATACGAAGAAGAGCTTGTATGTGACAATTATAAGAAGATAGGCCACATCCAAGAAGATTATACTACTGCTAGAAAGGAAAGTCACTACGAATGATCAAACGAAGGAAGATCATCGTCCTATAAGTACACTAGCACAAGCATATGGTGTGAAAGCGAAGCAATATATTTTGAAGAAGAAGAGAGACCTCATCAAGCTGCAAATTTATGCTCAATGGCATTATCAAAAGAGGTACAAAATAATTCTTTTGAAGAGAGTGAATCTTATTATGATGAGTTATGTGATGCTTTCAGCGATCTATTAAAAGAACACAAAAAAGTATTAGATAAATATAAGCAAGCTAGAAAGGATATTCAATCCTATAAGCGTGAGAATGAAAAGCTTACTTGCTTATTGAATGATGCTAGAAATACTTCTCCTTCTGATAAATCTACTGAGATTTCCATACTGAAGTTTAGATTGCATGAGGCACTTGATTGCATTGAGAAAAGTACTCAAAAAAATACTAAACTTAAGGAGGAATTAGAATCAGAAAAGAATAAGTATTCTATTGCTTCATGTAGAATTGATGCTCTTTCTGCTAAATATAATGAGATCTGTCTTAACTCTAAAAAGTTAGAGATTAGACTGAGAAAGCAGGTAGTACAACCTATGACTCAGTCTAACATAAGACACCTAGTACATCACAAAGTCACACACGTCAGATCTTTTACAAAGGAAGCAAGCAAAGCTAAAGCTTCACATAACCATACTTTCTATTACAAGTATCCACATACATCATATCACACTACTGTACGTTCTTATACTGCTGTACATAGTGCTAATATTAATACTTTCTGTCATTATTGTCGTTTGAATGGACAAGTTTCTAATTGTTGTCAGATTAGAAAACTAGTTGATATAAACTTCTGCAAATGGGTTTCCAAAGCTAACAAATATGGATCCAAGTATTCGATACCAAAGTCTTCACCTAATATTACTGGTGAAGCTTCTCATATCAAATAGAACCATGGAACATGTTGTTGATTGCAAAGCTACAAAGGTCATCTTCCAAGCAATTGCACCAACATAAATGTGGTCACTAGAACCACTTTGGTAACATGCTTTCTAAATAGTTCTTAATATTTAGCATGTTCTTACTGATGTCTTGCTATTAGCTTTCATTGATATCTTTTAATTTGTTTATTGTTTGAATCAATATGAGACATAATCATAGCATGACTAGCTATTTAGCTTAAATGATTAGTTCACACTATATAGTATGTTATTTTCTACTAGTGTGACACATTTGTCTATGTATGCTATTTACTCTTAATCTTTGTTCTTGAAGCATGCATATGAGCTTAATTTTGTTTTAGTTAATATTTTTTTGACTTTTCGTCTTTAATATTTTTTAGTGGTCACTTCTTACCGATTTGTCTTTAACATGTCATATTTACTTTGATTGGTATTTTGTGAGTATGTATGTTTAGCACAAGTCTCATGTTTACTTGAAAAGTATATACATATACTTTTTATGTTAACCTTGTGCTTGCATAATATAATTCACTATTGATTCTCAAATTTTATTTTGATTAACTTCTTATGAATCAATTACATCTTTGTCTGACAAAGCATATTTATGTATGTTTTTGATCTTGTGATATTATTCTTGTGCTTATTAAGGATACATAATTCATTTTTATTTATATATTGCTCATATGTTTCTTATATTTTTGTATAAATATCTTTATGGGAATATATGAGTTAAGTTCAAGTTTTATATCTTTTTAAAATGTAGTTTCAAACTTGTGCTTATCTCATACTTTAGCTATTGATTACTTTGAACAAATTTATGTTCTTCTCTTATTAGCTTCTTCCTCAAAGTCACTTTTTATTGGCTTTTTGGTTGACATTTTGGATACATGACATTTTTAATATCTTGATCTTGATAAACCATTATTTGGATATTTATTTTTTTATATTTAGGGATTATGGATTTCGATGTTGTTCGATGGTACTACATATATTTCTTTGAATCTAAGTTCTTAAGAGTAGAAATCTTTTTGGAAACAAGTCGAAAGGGTCCTTCTGTCATACAGGTGTAAATAATCTGAAGCGACACGGTGTATTAGTCTTCGGACTAACGCTAGCTGGGAACCGGCCCTTACAGCTAACCCGAAGTGATCAATACTTTATAGACTTAAGATTTATTAAGGTCTACTTGCAACTATTATCTAGTTCTGGATCCAAGTATTGAACCCAGTCCCCTAGGTTCCTCAACGTATCTAGGTTCCACATTTTGATTTACAAATATTTTATATTTTATTGTTACCCAATGATTTTGTAGCACATATGGATAAATGTAATTCATACATCTTATACCGTATGCTACATTGTTCTAAGATTTTTAAGTCCATAGAATATAATTTTTTTATTTGCACTAATTCTTCTTAAATTCTCGGTTATTAAGGAAGAGATTTATTTTGGGTACAAGCCTACAAAGGGTCTGTCTGTCACCACGACTACGGTCAAAGCGAAGCGGTACTTAAGTGTTCCCCGGTGAACCTCCGTTAGCTGGGACAGTACCTCTACAGCTAACCCAAGATTGATCAATACTTTATAAACTAAAGATTTATTGAGATCTAGTTACAATTGTTATCTGATGAATTTTGGATTTTAGATTTGATGGATAATATTATTTAATGATTTAATTTTACAAAAGGTAACATATATTGATCTTCATAGGTTAATATTTGTCATCTTTTGATATATTTATTTTTCTCTCACACTATTCGATATTCAGACTTAGTGATATTGTGACTACTCATTGAATATTATGGTCTTGTGATTTCGTCTTTAACTTGTGTAATATTCAATGATTTTGAGCTTTATATTATTATCTTCTTATTCAAGTTACTTACTGTCTACAACAGTAACTCTTTGCAGGGGAGAAGTCATGCATATTGAATGTCTCTCTCTCAAAGGGTTTCTTTTCTTTAAACCTTACGGTTGTCAGATGAACACCGTGCTAAGGCTTTAAAAGGGAAGAAATGAACTTTGATAAGGAGGCCTAATATTTTTGAATTAGTTTCCTACTTCCGAAAATATGTCTCTGAATTTTATTTTAAAATTTTGCCAATATTATTATTTTTGGATATAGCCATGTAAAGGTGGAGAAGTTAATTATTTCAAGTCAATTAGCCCCTTGACATGCCATATATCTAGAATACACTTTCTTTGGACATTTATCTAGTTATGTTTATTTGTTCAAATGGATTTATTTATGATTTATGGATTCTATTATGGAAATTGTTTCCGTGATTCGAATCGCCAGCTTTCACTTTGAGGACTAAATGGACGCATTCGAACATTTATTAAGACAGTTTTTCGTAATAAATTCTACATTTTTAAAAAGTCTTTTGATTTCTTTTTGATTTATTGAATCTGTCCGGTACTCAAATGTTATTATTAAAGATAGTTTTCAAAATCTTTTAATGTCTTAAAATATTTCTTATATATATATATATTGAAATATATTTTGTTTGTTCATCTTTAAGCATTTATTCATTGGATATTTCTTTTTCTTGCCTAAAGATGATATTTGTTTTGAGTTTGGAACTTTATATGCATTTGATCAAAGGAAAGAAAGATCCATATCTTGGATATTTCTTAGATTTTGTTATTATTTATTTTATCTATTTTTGCATATATATTACTTCGGAACTAGACACGCATATTTTAAGGGGGAGCAAATTAATTGTTTCAATCTTTTTATGCCCTTAATATGTGGTATACCTAGTCCATCATGGACATATATTCTTTTACTTAAAATATCTTGTTCAGTTGTTCATGATATTTGGATTTGTATTAGATGAGAGAATATATGATTATTATTATTTAATTTTTATTCTCTCATTCGAGTTTCTAAAAGTTATCTTGCCAAATATGTTTAATCATCCTTATTTGATTATTCCTTGAGTTTGAATTAATTTAATTTATTGATAATCCTTTGAGTTTAAACTGATTTGGCATTTCTTATTGAGGTTTTATCTCAAAGTTCATGATTATCTATATTTAGACTGGTCATACTTTGTGGGGGAGCATTCAAGTCGACTGAATTTTTCCTTCTCAAGTATTTTGTCTTCATTATCTTCATGTTTATCTAATGGATATTCATATATCATGCTATGGTAATTGAATTCAAATGCATGAACGTTGGTATAGATTTGCATAGATTCTAGTTTATTTTGATTTCTTTTTCAATGATTATACTTTTTACGGAATTGATTCACTAATTTGTATGGGCAAATTATGAATCTTTTTTTTGTGATCATTGTTAAAAGTCTCATTATATTTTTGATTCTTTTATATATACTAGATCTGCGAATTTCTATTCCTCATGATTTATTTATGACCAATGATTGATTCCTACTATATTGATTTATTTTTTTGGTCTATTTTAAAACACAATATGATGAATAAAATGTGTTTTGAATGTCATTTTTGGATTTCTAGTTGGTAAACTATGTATTGATTGATTTCAATGTTTTTAAGTTCACCAACTATTTTTGCAAGTTTTTCTACTATAGTTATGCAATTTTCTAACCTTGTCGTTACATTGTTCTCCTAATCCTTGATCATGGTTATTTATGCTTTCCTCCTTTACTTATGTTTGAGTTCATTTTAGCTCTAATTACGGGGGGAGCTTATCTTTGATCATGTCAAAGGGGGAGAAATAAGTTTAAGTTAGCACACAATATTCTAGTATTATGTATTTATTAGTGATACATGCATCTATTGTATATATATTAAACTTAACCGATTTGTCATAATCAAAAAGGGAGAGATTGTTAGTCCAATGTTTATATCATGTTTTTGAATATGGCTAATCAATTAAGTTTAACATAATGACATCACTAATATTCATGTAATCACTATCATGTTTCTACTTAAACTTAGTATTGTCCTAAATGTTCTATATCATATTGCTATGCTTGTATCATATTGTTCTGTTCGTCTAACATGTACTTGTAGACATGCAGTAAGCATTATCAAGCTTTGTCAAACCAGGACATATGCTATGGAGATTTATTAATAGACCAAAGACGGCGTTGGCGAAGCCACTAAAAGGTATTCAGATTTCCAGATCTGTTTATCTTTGGACGACCGCCGTCAAGTAAAAAAAGGCGTCTTCAAGTCTGCTCAAATATTTGAAGAAAGGCGTCATCAAAGGGCTCTTGGTTTTCCTATTTTCTCTATATTTTTTTATATTTATTGAGTCTTGGAATACGATGTACACTGCATCGTACAGGCAAATAGGCTACCCAAGAAACGTTTTCAAAATATTCTTTCATTTTGAAAACAAGCCCACTTACAAAAGCCCAAACTACTTCCTAACTGCTTGAACTTTTCAAAAGGCCCAAAAACTAATTTACAAAAACCCTATGAGAACTCCAACAGAATTCGGCCCGAGTTCGATCCGAATTCGGCCAGAGTTCGGTTAGTGAACGTTGCTTTTTGAACTTGGTCTTCCTGCAGTCACGGATTCCAACGTGATTTTCTCATAGAGTTCTGTCCGAATTCTGTCCGAATTCTATCAGAATTCTGCCTTTGGAAAAACTATAAATAGAGAAGGATTTCGTTCATTTCAATTCACTCATACAACAATTCACTTTCATATCTCTTCACTATAAACCTACTACTTCTTCCAAAGTATTCTGAACTATTCATTTACAAATCCCAAGCCAGTTACAATCCTCTAGTCGATTTGCCAGTACGGTACGGTCTAGAAGCTTCAGAGCGATTGTAATCAGAGGCTTGATTGAAGAAAGACTCTTCACAATTAAAGTTTGTCGAGTACTTCGGATCAAAGCTCGTGTTGTAGAAGTTACAAGAACTTCGGATGAAAACTGGGGGTGATTTTTCATAGTGGATTCAACTGGAAGCTTGAGTTCTTCCGACTAGACTAGTCCTCACAAGAGGAAAACTAGTATACATCCTTTTGTTTGTGTTTGCTCTCTACTCTCTACTTTTCATTTACATATCTGTGATACATATATTATGTGATCTTGCTGCTAACATGTTTTAATTAGTTAATTTTTGCTGCCTACTCTATTCACCCCTAGAGTATTGTGCTTTATAACTCGTTCCTACAACATCTTGATTTGTAAGACCTGCATGGGCCACCACTTAAATCGTGTCACGCCCCAGAACTAGAATACTGGAGAGCAGGGGACATACACAGCCACCTACGTATATTAAAGTGAATTCTACCTCGATATACGGTCACAGCTGTCTAGATACATGAGGGTTTAACTACAAGCCAATAGTCTCTTAAGTTCAAGAACAAGCCTAGTATCTCAATCTCAAGCAAGCAAGTAAATATAACAAGATGGTATATCATCAGACATACAAAGTAAGGCGTCCCATACATTACATATTCAGATGATCATAAAGCTAGTCATACAAAATACGAAGACTAGCAAGAGTTTATGTCATACATGATCAACCCTAAGATTTGTCAATCAGGTTACAGCCCTTAGGCAGACATGAATGTAAATTTAACACGAGCTAACACTTGCTCGGCGGCTAAATGCCTCAAAAGAATAATTTATAATAGAGTGGAAGAAAAAAATAAAACCCACTAGTTGCCAGGGTTGTGTCTAGTGTTCACCATCTGGCTGGAAGGCTGGAAGATCCTCGAGAGCTACTCCGAAATCTGGCCATACAAAACTAGCTGGGTCAGACCCCAGAAAGAGCAAGTGCCACAAGGAAGGCTTCAATTAAGAACTAAAACCAGCATGTCAGAACATAAACAAGAATAATAATAGGAAAATATGAGATGTAAATAAGGCAACAAATGACGAGAGGACGAGGAACTATTCCGAAGCCAGGTTACAATCCTTAAACCAAACAAGGACCGGGGTTGTAACCTTGTACCTGAACAGAACCGGGTCTCTAGCCATTTAATGCTAAAAGTAAAGCGTAAGCAAGCATGTCCTGAGATAGCCATGTACTGGATCTAGACAAGAATAGTCAAGATTGGACTCCATCCAACATTTACGGCCAAACAAAGAGTACGGTTTGATACTTTATCTAACTAGGGTTATCACAAGCCTAGTTACTAGCAAGATGTAATGAGATGTTCCAGCAGCCACACGCCCTACAGACTTAATCCAGGTTATCCGGTCACAAGTTGAGAGAGTTGGATTAGGTGACTTGGGGGTGCAATACATGACAGTGTGCTGGAAATGTGCCCTACTCGACGGCAGGCTACAAGTCCAATTAGAGCGCCCAGATAACGGGACTGCCTATAGCTGGAAAATCTCTTCATGAACTACTTGATCAATCTAGTCATTGTCCTAGTCAGATTCAGTATGAATCCCTGACCGTGGTAACTAGGAATTCATGTCCTAGACATGATACAATACGAGACATGTAGCTTGTACGGGAACAACCAAAAAAATCAACCACGGTGTCAAGACGAGAGTTACTTAGCAAGTCCAGGTAGCTGTCGCAACAGTGCTCAAGATTATCATGTTAAGTTAGGTTACTTGTTACTTGTCAAGATTGCTTGTCAGAAGTGCGCCTCGATGGGCCACTATCAAGATTATACATGTCTTATCAAGTAACTTATCATGTCGTGTCAGATTATCATATCAATATTGCTTGTCAAGGGTGCACCACAACGGACCACATCAAGAATTTATCATGTCAATTAACATGTCAGGCTCACATCATGTTCATATCGAGTTCATATCAAAAAGGCGTAAGGATATAAAATGGGTGCAAAAATTATAAAAAGGGGAAACTGGAGACATCATGCGCCCAAGGGGGAGGGGCAAGGGGTACCATGGCCAACAAGTGGCATTAGCCAAGTTGTGCCACGGTAATAGGTTGCGCCAGGCACTAGGGGTGCCAAGGTCACGGGTTGCGCCCAAACATCAGGTTGTGCCTAGGCCCTAGGAAGCCAGGTACTAAAATACACAAGGTCGGGTCAAGTTACACCAGAACGAGTCGGGCCAAGTCATGTTGTACCAGGCTCTAGATTGCGTGAGACTAGGTTGCGCCTGACTTGGGTTGCGCCTGACTCAGGTTGAGCCTGACTTGGGTTGTGCCTGACTCAGGTTGTGCCTGACTCAGGTTGCGCCTGACTCAGGTTGCGCCTGACTCGGGTTGAGCCTAACTCGGGTTGCGCCTGACTCAGGTTGTACCGCGCTAAGGAGCGCACGTACTGGGTCAGGCTGCGCCGCGCTAAGGACCACGCGCAACACAGTGGCACAAGCTAAAAAGCTTACGCACACTGCTCACTGTCTTCACCAATCAGCAAAAATTTCCATGGTTTGAACCCATAGCTTCAAAAGTCTATAACTTGGTCAAAACAAGTCCAAATACAATTTTTCAATGGTCAAAATTTGATAGAATAAAATTTTCTACAACATGGAACAATTAGTTTTCGAAAATACCAAGTTTTTATAAATGAAAACCAAGAAAATCATGAGAAAGGGCAAAACCAAGATCTACAAAAATTTATCCATCAAAACAAAAAATGACAACTTCTAAAGAGGCTTAGAACTAGGAGAGGAAGACATTGGAACAATAAAATCCAAGATCCATCATGAAGCAAGTTGCACTTGCCTAGAGCTCTTGGGTGTAGGTGGAGAGGAGTAAATGAAGAAGATGGAGAAGTTATGAGAAATAAATAGAGGAGAGAGAGAGGTTGACTTATATATTAAGCCCAAACCATCTCAAACCAAACCGAGCCAACATGTTGAACCAAACTAAAATAAATCACGAAGATTAAACCAAGACTAGGTTAAGCATGACAAGTCTAACTACGATCCACCTGACAAATGTCAGAAATTCGTATACGTATCCTGAAAAATACATATAACGGAAAACAGGAGTGACAATAACTTTCTATCCTTTAAGCCAAAATAGTTCTAATATATATATATATATATATATATATATATATATATATATATATATATATATATATATATATATATATATATATATATATATATATAATATAATATAATATAATGTACTTTAATACCCAACATGCCTACTTAGGTTTGGGTTTTACTTGAAAGAAGTTCAAAAAGGTTTGGTACAGCTGGGTCTCCTAAAAAGTTAAAAAGACTTATATAAATAATTAATTAATCAAAAATATGATTTGGGACAAAACTTAAATTGTTAACATGCAAGGCACTAAAATATGACTATGCCATCCTACTATGGCTAGTTCGCTAGTCTTGGCACCCGACTACACTAGGCATGCCATAATTTCTAGTGAACATGCGTACCAAAATTCAACCATGACTATGGATCTTTTTATATAATAAAAGTAGAAATAAAAATAAATAAAAATATATTGATATAAATTAAAATTTTATTTAATTTTGAGGGATTCTACATCCTAACCACTGAAAAGAATTTTGTCCTTGAAATTAAAACAATGCCATATAGGAAATTACAAAACTAGCTAAGGAAAATACAACAAGTTACATACCTTGATCTTCAAACAAATGAAGGAAACACTCTCTTATGGAATCCTCACGCTCCCACGTAGACTTGTCCGGTGAATGAGGGTTCCAAGCAACTCGGAAAAGCCCAATGGTCTGACAACTCAAGATCTTCTCGCTACGGTAAAAAATCCCAACTGGATGCTCCTCGTAAGATAAAGTCGGCCCAACTGTAACCTCAGAATGATCAAGCACATGACTAGAGTCTGCCATATACTTTCTCAACTGAGACACATGAAACACGTCATGAACACCTTCTAGTGATGGAGGTAATGCAAGGCGATAGGCTAATCTCCAACTCCCTCAAGAATATCAAAAAGATCGATGTACCTTGGACTTAGCTTTCCCTTGCTGCCAAATTAGATGGTACCTCGAGTCGGTGATATCCTCAAAAAATACATGATATCCTTTCTTGAACTCTAAAGATTGACGATTTGCATCTATCCAGTGCTTCTGTTTATCTTGAGCTGCTTAAAGATGCTTCTGAACCTGCTTCACCTTCTCCACCATCTGAGTCACTAGCTCAGGACCAAGAATTTGACGCTCTCCCACGTCACTCCAACAAACTGGTGATCTGTACTTTTTTATACAGTTCCTCAAAAGGTGCCATATGGATACTTGCTTGGTAGCTATTATTGTAAGAGAATTCTACCAAGTACAAGTGATCCTCCCAAGATCCTCCAAAATTCAGCATACAAGCTCCTAACATGTCCTTGAGTGTCTGAATCGTATGTTCTGACTGTCAGTCGGTCTGAGGGTGATATGCAGTGTTGAACTTCAATTGAGTTTCTAAACTCTCCTACATACTCCTCCAGAAATACGACATAAATCTAGAATCAAGATCCAATACAATGTTGACAGGTAGACTGTGCAACTTCACAATTTGTCTCATTTACATATCTACCAATACCTTTATAGATTGTCCTACTCGAAATGGCAAAAAATGTGCCTGCTTGGTGAGCCGATCTATAATCATCCAAACTGTGTCCTTCTAGCTAGGGCTCCTCGAAATTCCTGTCATTACTACATTTCCAGATAGGGGTATTTTGTTATTTTACATTTATTATATAGTATGTAAATTTATTTATTTAATTATATATGATGGTTGCATTTATTAGTAGACTAGCCTATTTATTGGACCCTTGGTTAGTGAACCTATTAGGACTTGTCATGACACTTGAACCTATATCTTAGGTTAGCAACAATGAGACTCATTTAAGTCAATTTAAGTCATGAATAATGATTAGAACTAATTTCCAACTTAGACTAGAAGCTTCCATAGGTTGATCAAATCTTATGGCAACTAAAGAAGGGTATTGTGGATATTTTCCATAGGCATATTTGGGCTCTTTAGAGCTGGTCATATTACCTATATAAACCTCTCATTTGGTTCATTAATTAGCCTCCACAAATTCTAAATTGCCTCTTCTCATTTCTTCCTCCATTTGAAAAGAAGACCCAACCTCTAGGGTAGTGTCATAAGGAGTATATATGTGTATATTAGATTATAGGGTCAATAGATATGGATATATTTGCTAGTATGTCAAAGGGGTAAGGAGCAACTGCAGTATGTGGGACTATAGTAGTACAACAATACATTTGCAGGTGCAGGGAATGTTAAGTGGTGTTCCTGCAGTTAGGAGTGTGGAATGCTTATGTGCAGTCAGTCCTAGTTAGGACTGTAGGTAGATATAGGAATGAGTCTTTTGTGTATGAGTGTAAGGGACTTGAGTATGTGTAAGAATAATGTTACCTGTATCACATGGTAAGGGTTCAGAGCATTCAACCATGAGTGAAGACAGGGAAAATCTGTGAGTACATGTTAGTATGTGTGTATGGAAGCCTGTGTGTAGGTAAGGGGAGCCCTGTATTGGCAACAGTAAATAAAAGAAGGGGCATAGAAGTAGGCTATGTGTAGGTGAGTACAGTGTATTGCAAACACCACATGTGTACCCAATGTGTACAAGTATGTCCATATAACATGGTGTTTGCGTATTGGGTTACACCCATGACTGTTACATTGATATATGCATGTGTATGGGTAGGGGTCACCTAGAGAGCAGGAGTTTAGGGTGTTGAGTTTGTGTGTGTATTTTCCTAGCGTCCTAGATGAGTGTGTATATGCCTAGAGGGGTCTGCCATGTGTAGGATGTATCGATAATTTGTACCTTTGCGTAAGGTATAAGGGTAGCATAACCAATTGATGTAGGTAATAGGTGGATAATGAAATAGGTAAAGGAAGGGTAAGGTATGGATAGCTAGCCATGAGTATAAGGTCATGGGTATTGATATGGATGTGGGATAGGCATGAGTGGGTGTGGGTAATATAGACAAATGTAGGGTAATGGGTAATAGATAGTGTATCAGATACTGGTTATGGCTATTAAGCCTATAGGTAAACAGTATAGGTAGATACATGGGGCATGGCCTAGTATAGACTAGAATACTTTGGTATGAGTAGGCATTAACCTAGAAACTTAGGTTTGATCTAGTTTGACCTAGAAATGATTGAAGACCTGGTAATGACCTAGTATAGCATGTTTATGATTTTAAAACACAATTTGACATTGATATTCCATATTTAGGTCTTCGAGGCACCGTATCAGATACACTACAAGAAAAATAGCTTTTTTGACGGTTATTCTCCGTCAAGAAAGGGTTATCTTGACGGTTGTAGAATTGTCAAGTAGGCTAGAGTTAAGAAAAGTCTTCCACTTTTCTTGACGGTCTCTGATAGGACTTTTCTTGTTGATTTTTAACCGTCATATAAAATATTTTTTTGACCGTTTTTAACCGTCAAGAAATCAGTTTTGAGAAACCGTCAATGTAGTTGAAAACTTTTCTTGACTCTGGCCTAGATGATGGTTATTAACCATCAAAAAAACTATTTTTTGAAGGATTGAGTTAATTTTTGATGTTTTATACCGTCAAGAGAAGCTAGCCAAAATTCTATTTATAATTATATATTATTAATCGGATACACATATAATATCAATAATCCAGAAGGTATACATACATCAAATTACTATAAGGGCCAATTTTTATATTATAAATTTATATTGTTCATACACCACAAACTTCCAATACATCCAATACACATCCAACTACAAACTTCCAACACTTGTCCAACTACAAACATATCCAACCAAGGTATGTAGTTTCCATACATCTTAAACATTCAAACTGATAATTATACAAATAAAACCAAAATAAGTAGCAAATTCGGCTGGAGCACATCCCTCCCATGTTCAAAATACCTTTATGTTCCATGTAGTTCCTGAGAGAACAAGAGCAAAAATTACCAATTTATGTTAATGAGCTTGTTGACCAACAAGAAAACAAGAGAACAATATCCTAAAAAAATAAGGAGAGTATAATATTAATATACCAGTGTACATGTGTAACTAAGAGGAAAGTAAGGAGAGTTTAGATTCAGTTTATGCAGTTCATGTATTCGGGTTGGAATGTGTAACTTGTGTATCAATGACACATGTCATCAATGCTTAATATCAGCATACCCGTGTATATGTGTTTTAGCCTATGTTTGCAATATGTATGTTAGTTCTGGGTACAGGTTAATATCAGTATACTTTAGAGCTTCAGTTATCTACACGACACTGACAATAAAAAGGAATAGATATAGCTTTTTATCTATTTGTCTCTCCATCTGATTTGTAATATAAATAAAGAATGGAAGATAACATCAACATGTATCAAGTTCTAATCATTGAAAGCACAATACTCCTCTCGTACCGATTCTTGAAATTTTGTTGCTATATATAATATGTTGATGATCCTTCCTATTTGTAATTTCTCTTTAATTTACTTATATTTAACAGAATAAATTTGGCCTCTCATATCTCCATTATGCCTAAATTTGCTTTTGCAAAATAAATTTTTGGACAACTAAATGAAGTGACAACGATGGTCATGAAGCTAATCTAGGGGAAATGTCACATACTTAGAGAAAAGTTTTAATTTTTTTAGCATATATCAATTGTATCAAAGAACAAATTTTATAAAAAGTTTTAAACTTTTATAAAAAGTGTACAAATTTTATCAGCAGCAAACTACTGGATCTAGTCACAAATTTATTTGTCGTTAGGATATTCCAAGTAGCACCAATGATTTTTATTGAATTGTTATCATCATATTCCTATCGTTGGGTATCCTTTGTTCTTATATGGAAGAGCATGTATCTCCAGCTAACAAAAAATAAACGAAGAACTAATAAAAAATATAATGTAAGTGTAGAACCCAACAATCCCCTAACAAAGATCTCAGAAACTGCTATGTCAACCTTAATGTCAACCAAATTAGCATATTAGAATTCATATATTAGTACATAACACAATTACAATAATAGTACTCTGCATATTAAGATTACCTCCTTAAATGGAATGTGAGCAAATGAAGACACTTCATCCATGCAGTATGCACTGAAAAGGAGGAAAGAAGCAAGGGCAACAGACCCAAGAGCGAATCCTTTTGTGGTAGCTTTTGTAATCTTGCCAACAACATCTAGAATATCTATGATTTCTTGAACACTTTCTGTCTGCAAAAGATTTAATTGCCAATAACCATGACATTAGAGACTACATAAAAAAACTTCCTTAAGGGCCTTATGTCAAGATCTTTTACTCAAAGGCCTTGACTAATTTACAAAGACAAATTATATTCCATGACTAAGCAAAAATCCCTAACTAGTTGAAATAAATAGTACAAACAGGTTAAAGATTCATGTGATTCCAGGTTTACAACACATTTGCCAATGTTAGAAAAAAAATGGTCTATATGAGGGCATATATGAAGAAATGAATTCAAGAAGCCAACCCTAACTAGTTGAAGTAAAGCCATAAAAATAATATAATTCTAAAAAATTTCATAATAGGATAAATGTTAACAATCTAATTTCCAAAATTGCACCCTGTTATAAGTACTAAAATGTTTACGGATACTAAATCAATTCACATAGGAAACAACTGAAAGTTGCATCTTTGATAGTTAACAATAATATATGTAACTTATAGTATTATTCACACAAGAGATTACCTCATAACCATGTAACATAATATTAGCATGGTCAACAACTTTATAGAAAAATTGGAGTTGATCAAAAGGCACTTTCATTTAATTGATAAGAACTTAATTTCAGTGTTGAATCCCAGTTATTATTTTATTGCAATATCGCATACTATCTGCTACTTTTCATTGATTTGGGTGTTTTTTGTGATGACTGCACCAAAGAAGAACTGTAAGTCTTTGAAAGTAACCTCTAATGTATAGGCACATCTAAGCGTCATACTGTTTTTTGGACATAATTAAATATCAGTTGAAACTTATACTCAAAAATCGATACTGGAAGTTATCTTGAAACTGATACTCACAAACCAATTAACCCAAAATACCAGTAGCATATAGCGGCAACAATAATAGAAAGTGTGAAGGGAAAATTGATATCTAGTCATCATAAAACCAATTAGGATTTCCAGCAATAGAAGCAACAACAATAGAGGCAACTATAGGAGCATATGTTAATGAACAATTTTACTTAGTATAAATAGATAAGCACATGTTTGGAAGAAGAAAAAATTATACAGTAAATACTTAACTTTTCTTATTTATACAATAGTATAGATTGATTGAACATGTAACTATGTTATTCTATGCAACAACTTTACTGAACAATGGATACACTTGCACAGAATTAAATAGTTGAAGGCTGCTTGGATAGGGCCAACTCAGATATAATTTTAAGATGGCCATCAGTTGAGGACAACATTAAAAGATTAATCATACCACATGATGTATAAATTATATAGTTCTCTCTCTCAGTTATGCTTTGTAGCCAGTAATATGTTGTCCTTTTCATCCCTCGTGATATGAACATATACTTTCATAACTGAAAGAAATAGTCCAAAAGAAAGAGAAAAAATTAGCTATAGGGATACAAAGGCTCGGATGAAGAAATTTAACAATTTAGTAGGGAGGGTCTCATAACGATGTTCAGTTGACTCTCCCTTTATAGCAAGCCATATCCATACAACTGGAGTTTTTTTCCCTTTATTCTTCCAATAGTCATATACGACCATCTTTACTCGCATAGAGTATATTGCTGCGATGCAAAAATTTCAATAAAATATGGCAATCAAACAAGTAGAATGATACAATTTTATTAGAGTATAATAAGTAACAGAATAATTACAAAAGACAATAAATAATTAACAGAGGAAAACTTATAAATATGACCAGACATACCTTCCTGGGTAAACAAATCTCAAAATAGGCGCTTAAAAGAAAAATCCATAATCAGGTCGTTGATCAATTGTCAAAGAATGGCAGTAGTAGAAGTAAGACGCAAATTCTACTGGATGAGATTTGCATAGAAACTAAAGGAAGTTCATTTAACATGTTATCATGTCTCCATGAAAATACACTTGAAGAACCACATAACAGGTAGAAAAGTACCTCAATAGGAGTTGAAAGCTTTTTTTCCCCATAAATCTTATCATACTTCTGCTTCTTTGTGGCTGCTTTTAGGCCCTGCCAAGGAAGACTTCACATAGTAGTAATAAAGAATCAGTTGACTAAAGTAGTAACATAAGCATGCAACAAGGCAAAGCATAATAAGTGAAAAGCTATTTCTGAAAAGGTAAATCGAACATGTTTGTTTGAAAGAACCAAGAACAATCTAGTAGATGTGAAAAAGATACAAGATGACATCACATTGTACTTCATGCATATTGACCAATGCCTTCGTTGTAATTTCCTAGTTTCTAATGGATGGTGAGAAGCACCTTGAACTGACTGTCCATAAAAAAATTCTCCAAATTTTCACTAATGCATGTCTACCGTCTAGACATAACTAATTTTTGTAATCTAAAGCATGATATGACTTTACTACATTAACTATATCTCATAATTTTACTAATATTTCCAGCTAATGCACACTATAAAGTACTAGGGCCTGTAGTGAATAACAACAACAGTTGCAAAAGGTAAAAACATGGCAAAGATTTGGTTAATTCTATTGTAGTACATGTTACAGCATGACGTTACAACGCTAAAGCATAACTTCCTCTCAAAAAATACAGAAGCACACAGCCAAGTGATTCCAAATCATCCCTACGACCTTGTTCTGATAAGTAACACAAAATAACTCAGATTAAAATGTTTAATCCATAAGAAATAATATGATGGCCTTTGCTTCAATATTTTCTAGTTCTTATTGTGCTGGTCTAGTAGTATATACATGATCGAAATATAAAGCGATATATCTAGAGGGAGGTGAATAGAGTAGGCTATAAAATATTAGCTATTAAAAATTGTTAGTAGCAAAATCACAGAAATATATCATATATAAAAAGTAAAAGTAAAGTACAAAGAGCAAACACAAACATGGCGATGTATACTAGTCTCCCTATTGTGAGGACAAATCCAGTCGAGAGAACTCTAGCTCCCGGTTAAAATCCACTATAGAAAACTGCAACTTTTTATACGAAGTTCTTGCAACTTCTACAAATGCGAGCTTTGATCCGAAGAACTCGACCAACTTCAATTGTGAAGTTTCTTACTTCTATCATGCCTCTTGATTACAAACACTCTGAATTTGTAGACCGTACCACACTGAAAAAATGATTAGAGGATTATAAATGCTTGAGATTTGAAAATGAAAGCTTAGAAGGCTTTAGAAGAATGTAGTAAGCTTAGAGAGAAGAGATAAGAAAGTTAATTGGTGTGTTAGAATCGTAGAAATTTTTCTCTATTTGTAAGATTTCTAAAGGAAGAATTCAGGAAGAATTCAGGAAGAATTCAGACATAATTCTATGATAGGATCTCGTCATATATTCGTTGCATCCGTAACTACGAAAAGACTGAGTTTAAAATCAAACGTACTCATAGCCAAACTCAGGCCGAATTTGAGGCAAATTCGTCCAGAATTTTGCTGGTTTAGAATGGATGAATTGTGGGTTTGTAACTCAGGTTTTGGGATTTCAAGCAGTTAGGAATTAGGTTTTTGGTTTTGGGCTAGTTTTCAAAAACAAATGGGTATTTTTGAAAACATTTCAGGTTAGCCTATTTGCTAGTACGACTCTATTTACATTGTATTCCTACACTCAATAAAATGTAAAAAAAATATATTGATAATTGAAAATACAGACGCAGTGATAAACACAGCTCCAAGTCTTGAACAATAGTAGGCACAAGCTGTAGCAGTTTGTCCAAGTAGCCCTTATATTGAGACAGGATTAGATCAATTATTAAAATTTAGTTCGACCATGACCAATGGGCCAACAATCTCCTCCATTTTGATAATTGACAAACTTTGACTGATATAACATCTTGATCTTGATTTGACAAAATATCAAAACTTTTTTGTTTGTTTGTTTGGTACTATCTCCTCTTGATACAAATTATCCTGAAAAGATGTTAGATCCTTTTCTCTTCCGTTATCACTTAGCAAAATAATTGCAAGGAGAGAAGCTCCCCCGCAATTCATGCATAAGAAATAAACGTTGAAGAAAGGCAGAGATAATATAAAGAAAATAAACAAATTTCACAGCTAGTTTATGAATGAAACAGTAGCTAAAAGTTAATGCTAAGCATAAGTGCATACCAAAAAGAGACAATAAACACTGAAATAAAATTGGATAATAACAATAAGAGTTTGAAAACATGAACTTAGCATCAAGATCATATATCAAAACTGTTTGAGATGCTGTTTGGAAGAGAAGGAAGAAGAAATCATATATACTTTCATCCAACAATTATAAATCAAAGTATTATGTACAAATCATGAAGATTTTTTAGATAAAGAATATATGTTCATGCTGAACTAGGTGTACCACATATTAGGGGTATATATGAATTGAAACAATTAATTTGCTTCCCCTTAAAATATGCGTATCTAGTTGAAAAATATTTATATGCATAAAATAGATAAAATAATCACAAGATCTAAGGAATAACTGAGATATGCATCTTTCTTCCCTTTAATCAATGCATATAAACTTCCAAACTTAAACAAAATATTATCTTTAGGCAAGTAAAAGAAATGTCCAATTAATAACTGCTTAAAGATGACCGATCAAAATACATTTTCCATTAAAAAATATAGGCTTAATTGCAACTTGATACCCTCAACTATTCATATTTTTCAACTTCATATCCGAAACTTTTTTTTGTAACAACTTAATACCTAATTTGTTTTGGACACAAATACCCATAACCTAAATTTAAAACTACACCCCCTCCAACCCTACCCCCCGTCGCCCCCTTTTGGCCACCCGCCCACCTTCCCTCCGGCCACTCGCCCGCGTGTCCCCTCTTAACCCCCACGGCCACCCATCTGCCCCCTCCCGACCCCCCTCCCCCTTCAGCCACCGTGCACGTTCGGAGCGGAAGGGGAGTAGTATAGCCGGGGGGAGCGGATACGGCGACAGGGTAGAGGGGGTGGGGTGGAGGCAGGGAGTGGTGAGCCGGCAGGGAAAGGGATTGGGTTCGGTTGGGAAGTGAATGGGGGGTAATCTTGTCCTTTTTAAAATTTTGGGTATCAGTTGAAAATATTCAATAGTTAATGGTATCAAGTGGTCGAGTAAAAAAGTTTGGGGTATGAAGTTAAAAAACAGGAATAGTTGAGGGTATCAAGTTGCAATTAATCGATATATATATATAATAAAAATAATTTCTAGGCAGTAATAAATTTTGAAAATAGTCTTAATAATAGCATTCGAGTGACAGACAAATTCAAAATAACAACGAGAAATCAAAATATTAATCTTCTTATCAAAGTTTATTTCTTTCCTTTTAAAATCTTAGCACGGTATTCAATAACCGTAGGGTTAAAAAAAACTTTGAGAGAGAGAGAAATTCAATTTTCTCCGCGAAGAATTATTGTTATAGGCAGTTATTAACTTGAATAAGAAGATAATAAAAGCTTCGTAAAATAAATATCTTGAATATTACACAAATGCTAAAGAACATATCAGAAAACCATAATATTCAATGTGTAGTTACAAGATCGAATCAAAAATAGAGTGACAGAAAATAGAATATATCAAAAGATGACAAACATTAACCTATGGAAGATCAATATATGTTACCTTTTGTGAAAATATTAAAAGATCAAAAATAAAAGTCCAAATCGAAATCCATATCTTTTTGCTTAGAATTGAGATCAATACAAGATTATAGATCGATTTAGCGAACACAAGATATTTTGACGATATAAGTGTATCAAATGGAATCGAAAGATCTCAAACAACAACAAAAATTCAAATTATTTGTAACTATAAGCATAAGTTAATTACATGTATCCTTATATGTGCTACAAAATTATTGGGTAATAATAAAATATAAAGCATTATAAATCAAAATATAGGACCTAGATATGCTGATGTATTCTGGAACTAAGGGGACCAGGTTCGGTGCCTTAGATCCAGAACTAGACAATAGTTGCAAGTAGACCTTAATAAATCTTAAGTATATAAAGTATTGATCGCTTTAGGTTAGCTATAGGGGCCGGTTTATCGCTTGCGGTAGTCCAAAGAGTAGTACACCGTGTCGCTTCAGGCTATTTACACCTGTATGACAGAAGAACCCTTTCGGCTTGTACCCAAAATGATCTCTACTTTTAAAAACTTTGATTTAAAGGAATACATGCAGTATTATCAACCGGCATCGTAATCCAGAATTCTTAAAATATGAAAGAAGTAAATATCCAAAGAATAATCATCAATATTAAATTTTTTCATCGTGCACTATAGTGATACTATATTGTAGATATAAAAAATGTGAACTAATAAATTAGAAAAATAAAACACAAGATCATATTGACTAAAATTATATGCATACTTTATAAATAAAGCATGTATAAAAAATTTCAAACAAATAGAAAGGCTACTTAGTGTTACATAATATTTGAGATAGTAATTAGTCATGCAACTGTATTTCAAGAATACTAACCTAAGCATGCTAGAAACGTGTATCACACCAGTTTATATAAGATAAAAAAAGTACTTCTAGTGAGAAATAGTAAAAATTCATTAAAGACATACAAGATTCTATAGTTTTAACTATTTAGGAAGAATCGTTTAGCATGTTACTGAAGTGGTTCTAGTGATCACACTTGTGTTGGTACAATTGCTTGGAAGATGATCTTTGAAGCTTTGCAATCACCAACATGTTCGACGGATCTATTTGATATGAGAAGCTTCACCTACACTAAGAGACGAAGACTTTGGTATCCAAAAAATTGATCCACATTTGTTAGCTTTTGGAACCCATTTGTACAAGTTTATATTAACAAGTTTTCTAATATGATAATATTTAGAAATGTGTCCATTTATACCGCAATAATAACAGAAAATATTAACACTAGGCTATATACAACAGTATGAGAATGTGTAGTGGTGTGATATGATATGCGTGGATACTTATAATAAAAGGCATGGTTATGTGAAGCTTTAGCTTTGCTTTATTCCTTTGTAAATGATCTTATGTGTGTGACTTTGTGATGTGTCATGAGTCTTGTGTTAGACTGAGTCATAGGTTGTACTACCTGTTTTTCAGTCTAATCTCTACTCTTTAGAGTCAGCATGAGAGAATCAATTCTACATGAAGAAAATATAATAATTTTTCTTTTCTGATTCTAATTCCTTCTTAAGTTAGCATTTTTTGAGTGGTTTTTTCAAAGCAATCAAGTGCCTCATGCAATCTAAACTCAAGTGTGGAAATCTCAGTAGAACTATCAGTAGTAGAAGTATTTCTAGCATCATTCAGTAAGCAAGTAAGGTTTTTATTCTCACACTTATAGGTAGAATATCCTTTCTAGCTTACTTATACTTATCTAATACTTTCTTTTGTTCTTTTAATAGATCACTGAAAGCATTAGATAACTCATAATAAGAAAATTCACTCTCTTCATAAAAAAATTATTTTGTACCTCGTTAGATAATGCCATTGTGTATATATTTGCAGCTAGACGAGGTCTCCCTTCCTCTTCGGAATCGCTTGCTTCATTTTCATACCATATACTCGTGGTAGCGTACTTGTGAGATAAAAATATTCCTTCGTATGATTGTTCGTAGCAATTCTCCTCTTTAGTAGTAGTACAGCAATATTCTATGATGTGGCCTGATCTTCTGCAGTTGTGGCATACAATCTTTTCTTCAAATAAGGGATTATATTATACCTTAAATCCTGATTCCATCATGCACATATTATAAAAACTATTCTCCTTTCTAGAGTTGCTAGCTTTGCTTTCATACCTGTACTCATAGGTAGCTTCAAGAAGTTTTCAGATTTTATGAGATGTTGTGCAAGTAGTAATAAGATCGAATACATTTATGTCTACAGCACAATAAAAAGCATACATTGCTTTTGCATCAAGGCTGGCTAACTTCTTCTCTTCCTTCGTGTAACTATAATAAGCCTTGTTAATAATAGAGGAAGTAAGAATAGAGGTGATAGTAGGCTTTTTGTAGCCATTGATAACAATTGACCAGAGGTCAAAGTCTAGAGACTTAAAATAAAAGCTCATCCGTATTTTTCAGTAAGTGTAGTTGGTACCATCAAACAGTAGGGGTCTGTTTGTGGCTTGACTTTCACTTGTGAATTTCAAAGTTGCCATATGTGATATAGTGATCTATGTAACAACAGTTATATTAAAGAAAATAATAATAATGTTACCTCGTTTTACCTGTAGAACCCCGCTCAGATTCTAATTGTAGGATCAATTGGTATGAGCAGTATTATCTATATAACAAGCACCCGCTCTGATACCAATTGTAGGATCAAAATGTAAAGCGATATACTCTAGAGGGATGAATAGAGTAGGCATCGAAATATTAGCTATTATAAAATGTTAGTAGCAAGATCACAAAAAATATCACAGATATAAAAAAGTAAAAGTAAAGTACAAAGAGAAAATACAAACATGACGATATATATTGGTCTCCCTCTTGTGATGACTAATCCAGTTGAAAGAACTTTAGCTCCCAGTTGAAATCCACTATAGAAAATTGTATGTTTTCATACGAAGTCCTTACAACTTCTACAAATGTGAGCTTTGATCAGAAGTACTCGACCGACTTTAATTGTGAAGTATCTTACTTCAATCAAGCCTCTTGATTACAATCACGCTGAACTTCTAGATGTACCGTTCTGGTAAAAAAACTAGAGGATTGTAATTGGCTTAGAATTTGAAAATGAAAGCTTAGAAGGCTTTGGAAGAACGTAGCAAGCTTAGAGAGATGTGATAAGAAAGTGAATTGATATGTTGGAATGGTAGAAATTCTTTTCTACTTATAGAATTTCTAAAGGGAGAATTTGGGCAGAATTCGGACAAAATTCTATGAGAGGATCTCGGCATATAGTCGTTGCATCCGTAACTACGGGATGACTGAGTTTAAAATCAAAAGTACACATAGCCAAACTTGGGCCAAATTTGGGACAAATTTGTCCAGAATTATGCTGGTTCAGAATGGATAAATTTTGGGTTTATAACTAAGGTTTTGGGCTTTCAAGCATTTAGGAATTATGTTTTTGGTTTTAGACTAGTTTTCAAAATAAATGGGTATTTTTGAAAATGTTTCTAGGTAGCCTATTTGCCAGTACGACTCGGTTACATTGTATTCCTAGACTCAATAAAATATAAAAATATATTGATAATTGATAATTAAAAATATAATGCAATGATAAATATGACTCCAAGTCTTGAACGGCAGCATGCACATGCTGTATCAGTTCATCCAAGTAGCCCTTATATCGAGACAAGATTATATCAATTATTAAAATCCGGTTCGACCATGACCAATGGACCAACAATCTCCCTATTTTGATAATTGACAAACCTTGACTGATAAAACATCTTAATTTGACAAAAATATCAAAATATTTTTGTTCATTTATTTGGTATTATCTCCTCTTGATACAAATTATCCTAAAAATATGTTAGATCCTTTTCTCCTACGTTGTTACTTAGCAAAATAATTGTAAAGAGAGAAGCTTCCCTGCAATTCATGCATAAGAAACAGACGTTAAAGAAATGCGAAGATAATATAAAGAAAATAAACAAATTTTACAGACATTTATAAATGAAGCAGTAGCTAAAATTAATGCTAAACATAAGTGCATACCAAAAAAAGACAACAAACACTAAAATGAAAACAAATTTCACAGGCAGTTTATGAATGAAGCATTAACTAAAAGTTAATGCTAAGCATAAGTGCATACCAAAAAGAGATAATAAACACTGAACATGTCTTTTGAAGCTGCTGCTTCAAGGATCCTCCATAATCTCCCCCGAGATGAAAAAAAAAACTTTGATACCATTATGAATTCTACTAGCGCACCCTACTTGGAAGTAATTAGCTCCGACTAATTGGGGGTAGTTGTAGAAGACAAACAAGGAACAATTAGATAATTATTGTATAAATGAAAAAAATTTAAACTAGACGATGATATTGTTGGGATCATGAAACATTTCTAGCGACAAATTTGGCTGAAGCATTTTGTCAAATATTTGAGCTACAACACTATATATCACAAAGGAGATGAGAAACATACCATCTTGGCCTACTTTTGTAAGTCTATAAAAAATACGGAGTCATCAACTTACTTTAAGAATAGCCAGATATTGCCACAGCGATCGAATCCTTGTGCCCCTGGTTCGAGCCTCTTATACCCCTACATATATAGGAACAACACCAGGTCTAGGTCGTCATCCTCCTTCTCAGAGATCTGGCGGTCCGACGTCAGTGGAAGGACGAAGGCTAGGACCTCAAGGACGAGCACAAAGTGGTCAGGGTGGATTTGGAGGGACTCCGCTATGGCTTCGACGGAGCGGAGGCCGGAGTCGTGGCTCCGACGGAGTATATATATATATATATATATATATATATATATATATATATATATATATATATATATATATATATATATATATATATATACTCACATATATTCCTATATAACATATACCTATAAATATATCCTAAAGCCCAAAATCTAGAAAAAATTATTCTTAGCTAATATTATCCTATTTGTTACAATAATTGTTTATGTATAAAAATAACTTATACATAATATTTATTATCCCAAGTAAATCATATCATAAAATTTTACACATTAATACAATAATAATAATAGACTAATTATACTAAATTTTAATAGAAAATAATCCCAATAAATCTAAAAATACATTCTTAAGGAAATGTTATCATATACTCAAACAAAATATCAATTTAAATAGTATCCCGTACATTTTATTATAACAATTATTTAGTAAAATATTTATTAGACCATTTACGTATACAATAAATATACCTATATGGACACTGCTGGACATACTACATGACTATATGGGCTTGGGTTGGTTCTGGTCAAGTCTGGGCTAATTTGGTGCAACCGAGTCTCCTAAAAGTCAAAAGATTAATAATTAAATAGTCTATAGGGGTTAAATCAAGCTTTGGTTGATTTTTCTAGTAGGGGCACTGCTATGGCTAGGCGTTCCTTACCATGGCTAATACACTAGTCAAAGCACACCACTAACTAACTGGCCAAAATTTCTAGTGACATGCATCTCAAAACTTAACCATGACCAAGGCCATATAATAAATAAATAAATAAATATATATATATATATATATATATATATATATATATATATTATATATATATATATATATTATAATATATATATATATATATATAATATAATATACTAGTCAACGCACACCACTACACTAACTGGGCAAAAAATTTTAGTGACATGCATCTCAAAACTTAACCATGACCAAGGCCATATATATATATATTTAATATATATATATATATATATTATATAATACTATATATTAT